>OZ007540.1:1623128-2055852 GCA_963931895.1 Eupithecia pulchellata
CAGCTGCGCGTTCAGGATCAGCGGGTTGGACGCCGACCGCGGGCAGCATCACGTCACCTGTAAGAAGCCGACGACGTGTGAGAACAGACAGAAGATTTAACAGCTGAATGCACAGCTAGCATCACGTCACATGCAGGTAGCCAAACTTAGATTTAGATAGGCAAAAACAAACATTGTATTAGACACATAAGTTATATATGAATGTACTGGTGGTTTCTTTTTCACTTCTTCCACTAGTGGACAAAAAATTGAAGTGAAGAGAAATCAATAACAAATTATTTCTTTTTTGTTATAATAATTAACTGTATGAAATTTTACTTGTCTAAGTGCTTATTTTGTAAGCCTAAAGAAATAAAGTTATTGAATCTGAATCTGAACATTTAGCGGTAGCTTTTGTCTGCAGACTACGTGGACAGACGCTGCCCAGGCTTTTCCACTGCAGTGTTAAAACCTGCCCTATGCCGGCATGATTTTGCTAAGTACGGGTACAACATGTACGAAGATTCAGACAGAACATTTGACACGTTTAGCGGTAGCTTTTGTTTGTAACTACTCCTACGTGGATAGACGCGTTGAAGCATGCGTTGTCCTGGTTATATCGTCGGTAGAACACTACATTGTCAAAGAATTAAAGAGATCCATTTGGAATCTTATTAATTCTTAGTTGTTTTTGACAGAGCTCACGATTATCCTATATATGTGTAAATATTTAATTTTTGAGATTTAGTTACACCCGAGCGATGCCGGGCCGGACCAATAGTATGATTTTAAGCGCAGGTATCTTACCGCTGGGAGTAAACACGAGATGCCCGGACTCGCGGTGCGTGGTGCGAACCATTCCGGACATCACCTCGGCGTTGCTGGCGTTCTCGCGTTTGAACGAAGTCTCGTTTGTCATGTCTACTGTTGGGTCCTCCTGAACACAAAATAATTGGTTAATGAATAATATTTAAAAAAAAACTACAATTGCATACTATGTGTGTTGTGAAGGGGGAGTAAGTTTCTTCACTATAAATAAATAATGCCGGACTATCCACACAGCATCATCTAGCCCCAAGCTAAGCAGATCTTGTGTTATGGGTATTAGATGACTGATATATATAATACCACACAATACATAGATATACAATTTTTATTATTCGTAGAAAACGATCAGAACACCCTGAACAAATACCTGCAGATGGTACAAATATTTGTCCAGAAGCCGGAATCGAACCAGCAACCTGAGTCGCAGGCGGACCTTTGCCCACCGCGCCACGGTCGTCATAACTTCTTTAAGATGGTGGTGTTTCATGTTAGTTCTTTATATAGGGGTGTACCAGAAGGCTCATTCCTAGGCCCATTACTATTTCCTATGTACACGGTTAATGTGAGGCTGTAGGTTCACCTTCTCGCAGATCTTGGTGTGCACGCGCAGCTTGTCGGAGCGCGCGAAGGAGCGCCCGCAGCCGCCGCACGTGAATGGCCTCTCGCCCGTGTGCGTCAGCCGGTGCCGGTTCAGGTGGGAAGAGCGCTGGAATCTGAGGAATACAAGGATTTTAACATAATTAATTCTGTAAAGCTAGAAAAGATAGGGGGAATAAAGACTTTTGTGTTCCACAAAATAACACAGCAAGATTAGCGGACGTCGTCGTCGATGAGCTAGATGACATGTTAATTGCGTCGTGATGCTTTTGTGAACATGGAACTCTGATTTATAGTACACAGTAGTTACTCCAATCTCCCTAAGGGCTTATCATTTTGTTTTAATTTGAAGGATGTAGTGAGTCTGACGAAGCAAATGAACTTATTACTTATAGGGTTCATTTTCTGCACCAGCGTTTCATAGGTAAGAAGACTGCCCTTTTACCTAACATGATGATGATGATTTGTCGTTTGAGACGTTTTACAAGTAGAAACTTGCAATGCGTTTTTAAGTATTTTCAAAACTAGAGTGAATGTCAAACTAGAGATGTCTTCTAGACCTCCCGTGATTCACCGCCGGCCACATCTTCACTTTCCATCAGGGGAGATCGTGGTCAAACGGAGGTCTATTAGTTATTTCTTTTATGTAGTGCATCCCACAAGGGCATTTCCTAGATTGTCCTTTTTATGTCCCATTCTTATAAGTGGTTATCGGTAGTTACCTGAGATCACAAACTTCGCAGACGTGCGGGCGGCCCTCCTGCGGGTCGGTGGTCGCGGAGTCGGACAGGGAGCCGCTGGAATCCGTCTCCTCGTCTTCATCCATCACTAGTTTCTTTTCTGTAATCAGTTTCACTTCTGTAAGTAACATTCTTGGAAACTTTCTCAATATAAGAGAATATTTAGTTGGATACAGGTACAGAAAAGTATAAAATAAACAATCAAAAACATGGAGGTTAGTATCATAAAAGGGTGGTAGAAATAATAAAGGCTTTGAGTCCATGACCCTGTGTCCAAAAAGGGATTGGCTCTGTGGCTTGAAGGGAGAGACTACATTTTGAAGTAGTTTTTACTTTATCCAGATCCTTATCTGGATTGTGTAATACCTTTATAGTGGTTATATGTATCTGTTAAAATTTGGATAGCTATTGATCGTGTTCATCAATGAATGCTTCAATGTTATATCATTTTATTGTAAAATAAACCGGTTAATTATAATTAAACATTTCACGTCCATCTGACAGAAGTTTTGCCAGCACGGTATTAGCGTAATTTTTAATTCATGTAAAACGTTCTGCTTAAAAAAAGGAAATCTCCATAAAATTCAATAAAAAATTATATTATTTCGATCAGTTGAGCTATCTACATCGTCTATATCGACCTTCGGAAAAGTTAAGTACTTATAAATATTTTAGTTAAGGGTATATAAAATATATTGCAACGCTGCAGAGACATGCTCACCATCGGAATCATCATTGTCGTGGTTCGGTTTCTGCAGCACAGCCAGCTGCACCACCTTGATGCCGCTGTGCTGGCTCTCGCTCTTGTCGTTGTTGGTGGGTGATGGACCTGTAAGAGGAAGAGAATCATGTCATTGGCCAAATGCAAACGCCATGTAGCGCTCCAACGGTTTCATGTTTCGGAGTTCATGTTCATGACCTTGCTTTATCTTAAGAACTCTATGTAAAGTAACGCATACAAAAATTTATTTGCTTTGCATTAAACTATAATGTTCTAGTGAAAAAGTACTATTTCTCGGAAATGTTAACTTTTTTAGAGATTCACTCGATCCCATTTTATGTGTTTGCTGTTTAAATAATAGGGATGATTTCAATGGACATCGAGTATGACGCTATCTCTCATGCTGTTTCGCTCAGACCTTAGCAGGACAGCGTGAGAGATGACGTTATTCACAAATCCATTATTTTAATATGCTGGTCAATTAATAGGTACTTATGTTTTTTTGCGAACGAAGTTAACACCTATAGAAATCAAAGGAATTCTACAGGGCAGTAACATATTTTAGATTACATTACATATACATTTACTGTAGCGATGTAGCGGGTTATTATATGTATATGTTAATGAAAACACTTATAAATAAAAGATATTTTTTTAGGAAATAGATACGAGTTGTAATTGGTTCCACTGCTATGATTTCGCGGCGTTGGCTGCGGGCCTAAGAAAGTAAAGCATTTTGATATTTGATAATGTTTTTCTTTATTTACCTCAACTGGACCTTCCCGCATTATTTACTAGTTTCCGCCTATGCCTGCGTTGTTGCTATAAAAACGTTTAAAAAATTTATGTCTAATGGGAACTGATTTTAAATTTTTTTGTTTGTGTATAGTATGGTCTATGGTCTGTCAGGTCAGGAGTGTAGACACGTAGACAATGGTATCAGAAAACAAACGTTGACCGACTCCTAATAGCTTTATTTATTTAGGCTTACCAAATAAGCACTTAGACAAGTTTCTATCGGTGTGAGCCTTATTAAGATACTTATTTCTTTCTATTTATGGGATACGAAGTTTCCTACTTCGTATACCTGTGTTTTCCAGGCTTAGGAAGAGATTCATCTCAACATTCAAACTTTCGCATTTATAACATTACTATGACTCTTATTAGTTACCTACCTTTTACTTGAAGGTTCGTTTAAAACATAGATTTGCTGTTCCTCGTTTGTTATTCACATCCAACACAACACAACAAAGTTTCAAAGGGACTATTATAGCTATGAGTGGCAGAATGACAGTGGAGTCATCATCATCATCAGCCTATGTTAGTCCACTGTTGGACATAGGCCTCCCCTAATGAGCGCCATAGCGCCCTGTCTTCGGCTTGTCGCATCCAGCATCTGCCAGCAGTCTTTCGCAGATCGTCATCCCACCTGGTCGGAGGGCGTCCTACACTACGTTTACCGAGTCGCGGTCTCCACTCAAGAACACGTTTACCCCAGCGGTTATCGGTTCTTCGCGAAATATGGCCGGCCCACTGCCACTTCAGTTGGCTAATTCTCTGAGCTATGTCGATGACTTTAGTTCTCTGTCGGATGTATTCGTTACGAATCCTATCCTTCAGAGAAACTCCGAGCATAGCTCTTTCCATAGCGCGCTGAGCGACTTTGAACTGGTGGACCAACCCTATCGTGAGTGTCCACGTCTCAGCTCCGTAGGTCATGACTGGTAGGACGCACTGATTAAAAACTTTCGTTTTCAAACATTGCGGTATGGATGACGAGAAGACTCGACGTAGTTTTCCGAACGCTGCCCAGCCTAGCTGGATCCTCCTCTTGGCTTCCTTCTCGGCAGAATGACAGTGGAGTAGTCTTTAATAATAGGGTTCCATTCACCCTTCCGTTTGTATAGGTGGGGAACAATTAGTAAGGAGTAGTACCTATTGATTAGCCGGGAGTCAGAGTGGTATATATATACATAGAAACGTATTATATTGTCAAGGACTCCTAGGGGGTATATCTTGGCAACTATTGACTTGTTTATTCGGAGAAGTTTCAGGCGATTCATTATAATGAGATATGAAGCTTAAAAGAAATGAATATGATACTAAACATTCAAAATGGATATAATATAGTTATATTATATCTATTTTAACCATCATTATATCCACCAATTAAATTTAATTGTTATGAAAAACTAAGCATCAAATCGAATCCCTTCATTTTACACTGTTTTTATGTTTAGGGGGATTAATAATCCCTCTGATAAAACGGTCCATAATTGACGGTCGGATTCGAGCACCGACCGCCTCCTTTTTTCCAAGTCTGTAATAAAATATCTGTTTGATAATGTCATTTTTTTTTAAATTTTAGTTTTAAATCTTTGTTGACAAAGAAAAATACAATTAAATAACCAAATTGGAATAAGTATTTACAATGGAAACAATTGAGCTAACTGTAGACTGTTATAACTACAGGTAGCTCAACTGATCCCTATCAATACCAGTTACAAGCTCTGCTTAGCTTTATTGTCCAGTGTTATTTATTTTTACGCAGGTATCTAACTATTGAAACCCTAGGTTTGAGTACATAATACCAATTATTTTAAGCAAAACCAAATAATAACGTACCAGCATACCATTTTCCATTCCAAAGTTAATCAATATAATAAATAACTCATTAAAAATTTCCTCGCAGCGAAAAGGACTATTGTTCTTACATTCGCACGCCTCGGTTCGTTTGATGTTATGTAAATACCACCAGTTAGAATAAATATACATTATAGAACATTGTTTTATGTAACTGTTCGGCGTGAAGGAAATGCTAAATTGTCTTCAGTTGGATCTATTGTTAGTTTTTATGAGGGTTTCCTGTGTTTTCCCTACGGTTGAGTGGACCTGATTTAAAAGGTTCCTTCAAGACGATTTATATTTATATTGTTTTATTTAGGGAACAAGCGGTTATTATAATCTAAACCAAAAACTAGAAAAATAATTCATAAACTAGCAAAGTTTCCACCATTAAATGATATATATAAATAGAAATAGAAAACAGAGAGTTCAGACATCATTAAGCAACTATAACAATTACTTGCCTACCACAAATTACTTATTTAATCTATGATGACTTTTGATGGAATTTATACATAAAACTATTATGTAGTCTTTCGCACATGTAGCTGACTGGACAGCGTCCTACGCTGCGGTCGCCTAGTCGCGGTCTCCATTCAACAACACGTTCACCCCCAGTTGTTAGCTTAGCGAGATAATGACCGACCTGCCACTTCAACAGCTAATTTATTGAGCTATGTCGATATTTGCTCCATCTATTTTACTCTAGGTCCATGGGGTACCGTGGCTCTCCGGGTTTTAAAAAATATCTGATCGTCTGGTCGAAGAGACGTGAGACCCGAGAGCTGGTCAGTATCTGGCGCAGCGAGGCAATGCAGCCAGCATTTTGGGGACGCATCCGACTGGTATTGTTATGGATCAGTTAAGCTACCTGTAGTTGTAACAGTCTACAGTTAGTTCCTTTGGTTCAAATGTAACTACTGGTTCTTATTTGGTTATTTAATTGTAGTCTTTGTTACCAACTAATGATTGTATATCCGTCGATGAAAATACACTTCACTACGTAGTGTAAAACAAAGTCGCTTTATCTGTCCCTATATCCCTATGTAGGTATGCTTAAATCTTTAAAACTACGCAACGGATTTTGATGTGGTTTTTTTAAATAGATAGAGTGATTCAGGAGGAAGGTTTTTGTGTCAGTATTGGACACGTGCGAAGCCGGAGCGGGTCGCTAGTTCAACTATAATTTCAGCCATGACTTATTTATTTTATTTATTTATTTACAAACGTACATACATACATACATACTTGTGACAAGGCAAAGGCGCCCTTACAGTTGTCTTACTAATCATCGTTCAAGGTAATCGATATTAATATACTAAATGCTATCCGAAGCAATAGTATTTTAATGTATACGAATCATTGAGCTGGAAATCATCAACAAAACTTGACTTTAACATGTCAGCATAATTATGTGATTAAAAAGATTACATGCGATAAATGAAGACAGGGCGTATAGGGCTCATTAGAAGAGGCCTATGTCCAGCAGTGGACAAACATGGGCTGATGATGATGACATGGGTACCCATAATCAGCTCCTTCCATCCCTACATCGTTTCAACAAAACCCCTGTGGTATGCGGAAGTTACTCGGTCATTCTGCTCACTTCAGCTGAAGGGCAGATCTTCAATTCTCACAGATTATATATTATTACAAATTTTTATCAAAGGAAACCACGAGAATACGGGCTGGACAGCTTCTTAAAATAGTTAAACCTACAAAAACTATGTAACAACTATATGGGTTAATGCCCATAATCCCCACGCTGGGCATGCGGGTTGGGGATCGCAGTTCGGTGGAGTTGTTCTGCAGAGATATTATTATATATTAGGTCCTTACATATGAAATTGGCGTTTTGTATGGGAGGAACAAAAAGTCGAATATTTTTTAATATAATATATTTAATTAATCAAAGTATGAACCATTATTTTCTATGCACTTTTGCCATCTTATAGGTAGTTCATTGATCCCTTTACTAAAAAAACCAGTCGGACGGGAATCAATAAAATCTTTGAAGGCGATTTGGACTGCCCCATCGGAGTTGAATTTTTTCCCTTGCAAGAAGTTATCCAAATTTCGAAAAAAATGGTAATCTGTTGGAGCAAGGTCCGGGGAGTACGGAGGATGTCTTAGACTTTCCAATTGAAGCTCTTCTAATTTAGTAGCCGTCTGTTGCGCAGTGTGTGGTCTAGCGTTGTCGTGAAGCAGCAGTGGCGTGGAGCGATTGACCAGCCTAGGTTGTTTAGCCGCTAGCTTTTCCATCATGGTTTGCAATTGCTGACAATAGACATCAGCCGTAATAGTCTGGCCAGATTTGAGAAAACTGTAATGAACAATACCGGCACTAGTCCACCAAACGCTTACAAGTAACTTTTTTGGGGTTAATTTTCGCTTGGGGCAGGATTTGGCTGGCTGGCCAGGATCCAACCATTGCGCTGAGCGCTTCCGATTATCGTAAAGAACCCATTTTTCATCACAGGTAATGATTCGGTTTAAAATACCTTCATTATTGTGCCGGTTTAGTAATGTAACGCAGCAGTCGACGCGCGTTTGCCGGTTTGCTTCAGTCAATTCGTGAGGTACCCACCTTTCAAGCTTTTTAATCTTCCCAATTTGCTTCAAGTGAATTAAAACAGTTTTATCACTAACACCGCAGCCTGCAGCTAACTCGGACGTGGTTTGCGATGGATCCGCTTCCAAAGAGGAGAAATTTGTGATTAAAGTGGCCAGTACGAAAAACGCCAATTTCATATGTAAGGACCTAATATTATATTCTTATCAAATATAATACGGTGCAAATTGACCCTTATAACAGGCCCTCTATAATATTTTGCAATACCTGTTTTCGGCACAAGCAAGCTTACATAAAATTATTTTTTTGAGTAAATGGATTTAAAAAATATATTTTAAGAGGCTGATATCACTAAGATCATTATTTTTTTGGACAAACGTGCACGAGTTTCTTAACCTGGGGTCAGTGAACGTCTGGAAGCATGCGACATACCTATCATACAAATAAAACAATTAAATAAAAAGCTACATTAAGTGTTCGTGATTATTACTGAACTTTTTGCGTCTCTAAAATTTTCTCTAAAATACGTAAGCACACAAATTAATTCTTTCAAGATTTGTTCTAAGATCTAAATTATTATATCACGAAAGGGCAACGAACGCGATGACGTCATTAGTAATACTGAGTTTTTATTACATTTCATTTCAATGTACAAAACAAGTTGAGTAACACACCTAGTACTTACGTATGTTTTACGCGACTGTACGGTTATGGAATTCGATACCATTCCTTTGATATACCGAGTATTGCCGAGCATGATGTACTAAGCTAGGTACAGAGGTGCACATAAATGTAGATGCAGAATAGAGTAACGAAGGCATGTTCGGGAAACTTCGGGCGATCGATAAAAGCCCATTCTATCTCGCTAACTAGACGATCTCTACAAGAAAACTGGAAAATGGAGCGAGGGGCGTTGCAATATTAATTATGAACTACGGCATTTTATGAAGGGAAACATAATGCAATAATACCAAATGCGGTTTTTACCAGTTTTGTTTGCGTATGAAAAATTAAAGATTATAAAAAAGAATTAAATATTATGATTATATAATAATTATAATGAAACTACCTACGGTTATAAAGTTGTTTTGGCATTTACAGAACAGTTGTTTTTTTTATTTCTGCTGCATCCATATTCGAGCATGGAATATAAAATACAAAAATAATAAAAACAGAAAATAATTCCACGAAAAGTGTTTTAAATTCCTGATCGTTAAATATTTATGAGGATAAGCGAGTAGCGGCCATATTTTGAGTAATTTTTTTATTGTTTTTTGAAGCGGTCTCGATAAAAAAGTTAATTGTAGAGCAGCTTTGTTTATGAATCACGGTTTCCGGGCACTGCACGCGGAACACGACACCTGACTTTTGTATTATAAACTAAGACATCGTTACAAACTTATGTATAATTATTACGTAAATATAAATTCTATGGTTAGAAAGTACTACGTACATTACGTAATTAGCGTACATACGTAATTAGAGTTTTAAAAGAAAATATAGTTTTTGCTTCGTCTTAATACTTTACAGGTTTTTCTTTAATTTACACTTAACTTCATAATTAAGTGTGCTTATAAATATCGTATGAATTGTAAACCATTTTCAAAAGTTCAAAGTACTCAACCGAGACGAGAATAAAAAGGTTAGTTTTACTTTTATAATATCTTTAAATCGCTTCGCAGCGTAGGTATATTTTAAGTGAAGGGAATAATATATCAGCATTTTTTATTACGAACAGACCGGGGGCATTCTTGACATTTAACTTGAGCGCAAAGTTTTTTAAAAAACGAATCACGTCATTAGCAAACTAATTTAAAAATGGTTTCGCAAAAAAATGCACGAAATTTTTAAATTATGAACTAAATTAGTATTTATACGCAAAAAAAGTAAGCGAGCGCGGGTAATAAACATAATAATATGAAATGATTTTTTTATTTGGTTTGCATTTTTGAACATAATATGCAGTAAAGTACTGTACTAATCATAGGAAGTCAAACAAATATAGTCTTACAAAAATATTTTCACTAAAAATGACCAAAAAACGGGGCGTAGAAACTGATTCCATGGCAAAAAAAACACAGCTGATGTTACTGACAATAACCCTTTAAAATACTGAGCACAAACTAATACATATCCACAAACTGAAGTGCATTTCATTAAGATCGCTCTGCACATTTCGGAGATAGAGGAGGAGAATGGTCAATATTTCGACCTTTTTCAAAATATTTCATAAAGTATGCAACCTACCGAAATTTCAAAAACTGTTTTGTTATCTACGAACGATGCCTTTTATTTCAAAATTTGTATGTAATTTACTGACCATTTACAACCCCTTATATTGAAAATCCATAATTTCACTACAACCACAAAACGGGGTAATCAATCAACCCTCTTCCTTTAAGTTTAGAGAAAGCCATCAACGCCCAATCTTTACCAATATTCTGTGTGTCTCTTACTTTTTCATTGTATCCCAGAGACGGAAATAGCTTAAAAGCCGAGCAAAGCCGCGGACAGAAACTGGTAAATAGAAAAGGAGACTCATGACGGGTAAAATTTTGGAGCTAAGTCAACACAACAAAGTCGGGGCGGGCCGCGAACAAGTTGACAAAACACTATCCTCTGTCTACAATATTCCAAAGATATACATAGGTGTGGTATATGTACATTTTTATAAGCTTGTGCGATTTTATTTTCATAAATACACTTATCCACAGTGACGTAGGGGAGCTACCCTACCCCGGTGATTGTTCTTTAATTAAATTACAGACAATAAAGACTCGTACATTATTGAAGTTGAAGGAATTAATTGAAAATAATTTACGCATTCTATTACAAAATGACGTAATTTTTCTCTATTCTAACCTATACAACAATCCCCATGGAGAGGTCTATATTTGTTACGTCAGCGTGGACCATTTTATCTATGAAAAAAACAAAAGACGATCGCACTAGTAGGCTCCGTTCCGTATTCACACACACTGCTATCTCTCATCAACTCGCCGCCCCGGGCTATGTCACCGACTTATAACCGACATAAAGCGCCGAAAGTAATGACACAAATACATTTTGTGTCATTACTTTCGGCAGTGCTTAAGCGGAATGCGTCAATTTATCGCGGAGAAGTTCATACGATGACATGGCTTATAAATAAAGTTTTCCTTATTATGTATAATTATAGACGAGATGCGGAAATAGACTTAGGCCAAGAAGGGCAACTTCGTATATTTGCCTATTCATACTAAAACTTTAAAAAACACATTAAAAAAAAGCTCTGATAGGTATTACAAACCGCGCAAAGAACATTTGAAATTCCATTGTTCAACGTAATAATAGGATAAAATAGGTGCTGGTTTGAATCAGACCTTAACCGATGTAGCTACAGGAAAAGGTACCTTCACTGCCCCGTCCAAAAAGTCCTTCCTGTATAACCATTATTCCAAAAGTATTTGTAAACATTGTATTCAAGTTTCATATGTAACACAAACACGATTATTTCTGTTTCTATTACTAAAACAACCTCACCTGGCGAAGTTAGCTTGCTCCGCTCATCTCCCTTGACGTCCTCTTGAAAGCGGACAGTCATGGGTTTCTTCTTGACCCTCAGCTTCTCGTCTTCGGGAGACAGGATGGAGACACGTTTCTTGGGACGCTCCTCCTCTTCACGCTTAGGCTCGATCGTTGTGGATGATGCTGGGTGGGATACTGTGGAGATGTAGTTCGTTAATTGAACTTCATCAATTTGTGGTCTGAATCTACTTGTATATTGTAAGCTTTTGTACACAGCCCGTACTAGGGCCCTCTAATGGCAATTAGGTACATAGCCGTGAGCCCGTGATTTTGGTTACAGTTTTGAGAACCCGCACGTTAGCTAATACAAAATTGACGTTTGACAGCCGATGCTAGCTAGATTAACAACAACAACACGAGATTCGTGATCAGACTTAATCGGTCATTAATTAGTAAATTGTCAACACCACTGACATGCTACGAAAAAAACTATTTAAAAAAACGTGTCCATGTCGTAGACAAGAATGCACCTTCAGGTCGCACCAGACCAGCGGTGCAATTACGTTAAAACCTCCCATTCCCATTGAATGGGCCAACTGAGGAGACTGAGCTTAAATGATTTCGGTTGCCATTGCCAATACTACGAATAATGGTTCTAAAATACATACAACTCTCTGGCGGGACGGGATGGAGCCGATCCACTACAGAATTTAACGTCAACGTAAAGATATTACCTATATCAAAGTAAATTTTCAACAACAACAACATCAGCCTATATAGTCCATTGCTGGACATAGGCCTCCCCTAATGAGCGCCATATGTGGCATTATTCTTCATTTGGGAGTTATTGCCCATAATCCCCACGCTGGGCATGCGAGTTGGGGATCGCAGTTCGGTGGAATTGTTCTGCAAAGGGCGCTGCTGCCCGCCCCCCGCTGTGTTTCCCTTAGTCGCCTCTTACGACACCCACGGGAAGAGTTGGGGTGGTGCAATTCTATGCCGCACCACACGGATAAATTGTCAGATAGCTCACATTTGACCATTTTTTGCTCGATAGCAAATCTGATTGTCGTCTGGTTTGACTCCATCCTGGCAGAAAATTTTTGTACGCTTATGGCCTCCTCTTAGGGTCTCCTCGGATGGCGATCCATTGAAAGGGATATTTTACCGTAATCGCAAGGCTGGTAGTGAATGCGCTGAGTCCTATCCTACCTTGGTCCTGCTCGGTCTGAATGCTGACGGCTCGCTCCGCCCTGGCCGCGTGCCTGGCCTCCTCCATTTCCCTGGCGGCGGCCGCGAGGATGTTATTGACGGCAGTGTGAGTGTTAGGAGGATCTTCGCGACGCCTCCGTCGGAGCTCTTCGGCTCGCATCATAGATTGTTGGTACATGTGGATCTGGTGGAAAACATATTTTTTTTTAATTATACAATGACATTGAGGTCCTACATAAAAGTTTTAAAAGTATTTAGGCGGTTTGGTCGCTCAGCGACAAAGCCTTGTGTCGACTGAAATGTGTTGTTATAAAGAACTAAAAAGAAACTTAATGTATCCTGTAGAAGGTTTGCAACAGAATTCAGTTAGATCAATAGTTTCATATGTATATAGTAGTTCTTATTTGGTTTAAAAACTTTCTTTATTAACAAAGGTTCAACGCCGTTAATTAGTATAAGTATATTAAGATCCCTTATAATAGGATTATCATTTATCACAACAAAACAGAAACGACCCCCAAGCAGGGGTAAGTACTTTGATTTTAAAGGACTTTCTAAAGTATCTATTCCCATAGTTACTGGCTGTAAGTACCTACTTTAAAATTTTATAATCCTACTTAACAATAAGAAGAGTTCAGCGATATTTCAAGATAAAATTAAATTGCCTGAGATCATAAATTAAACGAACTCATCTCATATTTTTGTGATTATTAAATTTTCATCGTAAAATTTGTAATTAATCTCAAACATATATATATTTTCAAATGTTTTAAATAAATTAACTCGAAACTTGTTTCTATTCGTTTATAATAATATGAATAAGTAGAAACTACAGGATAATTCTGTTATTTAATTAAATATTGAGCAATATTTGGTATTTCGACACAATGTTTATAAAAGTGATAAGAAATTTTAATAGTACCTACTCGTAAATAATGCCCTTATAATGTTAATACTAGGTAGATGGGCTAGATAGAGCCAAGTAGAGCTTGTGCTATAGGTACATTTTGGATACCTACTTAATAAATTATTACATAGTAATAAAGAAGAAAATAATACCCAGAACACTCTCAAGAAATATTAAGAGATCGTATAAACATTTGTCCCAAGACGGACATCAAACCGAACCCTGCGTCCTTCGCCTGCCACGCCACATCGATCGTCGACAGAAATGAACTATAAATACCATCGTACGTTAAAATAATGTTATCGATGTGATTATTTGTATTTATTATTTTTACAGTCCGACTTATCTCGAAAGATTATATATCTAGCATTTAATATTTTTAAAGTATTATTGTTTAATAAATTCATTGTGATAAAAAATAGTGATTAAAAAATTGGTAAAGAGCGAGTCAGTTGCGCTAGTGGTTTGGGTTCTGTGAGTCATTCACGTGTTTACAATTACACGAAGGCACTCCCGAGGTCCTATGATTATGTAGAATTAGTTTCTGTCCACGGCTTCGAGCGCATTGTAAAAGTAGCCTATGGATAGTATAGTACATTATTCTAATTAAAAATATATCTAATTTATTGCTGTATAAAAACGTTTTTATGTTATTTATCTAATATAAATAACCAAAAACGTTGCCAAAGGATGTTGATTTACATTTTATTTATTCTACGCAAAATTCTTGTTACATCTGTTTGCTATTTTTGTCTTGAATTAGTAATCATCAGTTATTTATTATAAATACGTTTGTATATTCGGATGTCTCATCCGATCCGAACATCCAACGCAACCCCGAAAATATATTCAGCCTGCACAGTATTACGTAATTATTATTTTTTATCTCAATTAATTTTTGCTGTGGCCAATCTTACAAAACACAAAAAATCTAGGTAAAAAACAGTAGGTAGGTACTCTATTTTACCTTGAATTAACGAGTAGATATTAACTTTTTTCATTTTCTATACTAACTACAGTTATTTTCTTATTTTCTACAGGTATTCACGACATTAGATGAAATTGATTCTATAAAATGTATTTATGTTGATCATAAAGCCAATACAATGCAGATAAGCCAGTTAGCCGTATTATACCTATAAATACATTATGGTATACTTGAAATCTGTAAGGGACGTGAGGGGTTCGAACTCGCGTGGTCGGATGTTTGTATAGTCGAGGGTCAGGTAGAAACTATGCAGGAAGGGTTGCCTCAAGCGTATATTTAAAGAGTATACTAAAACTTTAGATGTTTCTTTTATTTCGGTCAACGAATAAGCATCGCTATGCAACGTGGCCATTCTGGGCGCTCTGCTTTATGGTGAAGGCATAGATTTTTAGGTAATAGATGTAACTTTGTATTTTGTCTGAGATGTATATGGTTGTAATTGTTTTATTCTGTTAAGTACATACTGTAATTTTCTTTGTTAATATATAAAATACCACACATATACGGTTTATATTTTCGATTATATAAAGGTAAATGAGTTCTGTGTAACTATGTTTTGGAATGCAGATAATATCTGATAGATATTATTATATGATAATATTATTATTAGTACAGACGTTGGCACTTGGAGTGATGTGGTTAAAAAAAAATTCTGCACGTGCACTACTGTTCAGTTCTGTTGATGATGATTTTTCGGCAGAATTTTCATGGCGGTCAGTCTCTCCGAAGACTAGCCATTTGTGCTGGACATGTCATAATACTCATAATACACATTCACTCTCCATTCCCTGAAGTCAATGATGCACTCATCATCCAACGTGGCATTTCTGCTAGAAATCTAGGCACTCCGCCTTCTGGTCACGGCTTAAATTATTAACTAATAGTTATAAGTATAATTATAAGTTGTAATTGTTTTATTCTGTTAAGTATTCAAATTTTCTTTGTCAGTAAATCTCCCACACATAAATTAGCTTCAATATACAGAAAGCTTTAGTATCTCTAGCGCGTGCTATGTGTTGACGAAAATCTGCTTTATGACGATGTTTTACATAATCATAAAACATATTTTAATGAATGACAGCGAAAAATACAGGAAAAATCCCGTAGGTGTTATACATTCATGAATGTAAGCAACGTGTTTAATTTAACTCAATTGAAATAAATGTGGGAGTGCACTAAGTGTTTAAGAATGCTAATTGTATGAACGTTCAAAGTTGATAAAATAATGTGACTAACATCGGGTTGCGTAATTTAAAACGTGGTAGAGCTTATCGAGCGATAAGCTTTGATGTATTGTGCCAGGTAGCAAAACATTGAGAGAAGAGCTAAGACGAAATTACAAGTCTCTTCAGAATTATCTACCTGACTGAGCGACCGATTGGTTGAAAATTTAAATAGTCTGCAGATATCTCAACGATTTCAATTGATATTGTTTCCGACCCGAGAACGAGTCAGTTAGCGTATCAGCATTGCCATACAGCGAGGCAATGCTGTCATACTAGGACGTCGGCATTGATATAGATCTGTTGAGCTAGCTGTAGTTTGTTTGCAACAGATTATAAATGAAGGTTTAGGGAAATGATCATCGTCTACGCAAAATATGAGGACAAAAACGTGGACCATTGGCTAAAGACGGGTTCTTGTTCCCAAAAATGCTATTTAAGCTATTTACAATAGACTCAGTAAGAAAAGAGTTCATCTAACTCTATTTGTTTGAGATAGGGAGCGCATAGCTTGTGCAACAATACTTTCTAATACCCAACTATTTTGATTACAGTACCACATGATTGTGGTTTTGAATTTGAGCATAAAATGATGATGATTTAAGTGCCTGCTCGTAAGTCGTCCTTATATAATAGCATGGCAAGAATGCTAATTATTCAATTTCTGAAAGATTCAGATTCAATAACTTTATTTCCTTAGGCTTACAAAATAAGCACTTAGACAAATCAAATTTCATACAGTTAATTATTATAACAAAAAAGAAATAAGTTGTTATTGATTTCTCTTCACTTCAATTTTTTGTACACTAGTGGAAGAAGTGATAAAAAGAAACTATACCTGCTAAGAATAGTGACGAGCATTACGCTTAGTGAAGGTATCTTTAAAATTTTGACTGAGCAGG
This sequence comes from Eupithecia pulchellata, assembly GCA_963931895.1. NCBI lineage: Eukaryota > Metazoa > Arthropoda > Insecta > Lepidoptera > Geometridae > Eupithecia > Eupithecia pulchellata. Next base: position 1,639,930 of record OZ007540.1, read on the forward strand.
TTGGTACGACAAATAATTTAATAATTCCTGACCATTTTTACACAGCACCATTATTATGGCTTAAAAATAAGCAGAGCTTGTGTTATGGGTACCAGAAGTTTAAAAGTAATTAATTTATTAATTCCGGGTGTTTTCATGTAAAAACTATGTAACTATGTATACTATAGTTCGACCGAAACCGCTGTACCGCTCCTGAGGTATGCGCGCGGCGAGACGGGGGGGAAGTATCGGCCGCTCCGATCCATCAGTCTGCCGTCGACGCTCACGGCAGTAGGTCGCCTTTGTACCGGACGGTCTATGTCAGATACACATGAGATAAATATCCAAAGATGGGCCGAGCGCTATCTCGTGATGTCAAGGCCATAATTTTTAAAGTGGCCGAATATTTTAAGAAAAGAAAAGCAGACAGAGAGAGCTTTGAATATAAAAGTGATGCAAATATTGCCAAAATCGTGGCAGACGCTACGGGGTACTGCGAAAAAACCGCAAGAAATGTGATAAAAGAGGGCAATTCATCAACTGAAAATTTGGGCCGATTGAAATTTAATTCGCCAAAACAACCAAAAACTATAAAGAAAAAACATGTTGTTGATGATTTTGATTTAGGAGTTATCAGAAGAAAAATTCATCAGTTTTATGAATTTGAAAAAAGAGTGCCAAGTGTCCGTAAGTTACTTTCAAGTTTGAAACAAGATGGCATATTAAATTGTGGACGAGAATTTCTAAGGAGCCTCTTACACACAATAGGTTACTGTTTCAAAAAATGCAAATCGAAGAGACATCTCCTTATAGAGCAGCCTAATATTGTAGTGTGGCGGAAAAAATACTTAACACAAATCAGAAATTACAGAACGCAAAACCGCAACATATATTTCCTTGATGAAACATACATTAACGCCAGTCACCATGTAAGCAAATGTTGGCAATCATCGTCCGAACCTGGAATTCATGCTGATATTGGAAAAGGACGGCGTTTGGTAATTCTTCACGCTGGATGTCGAAATGGCTTGGTTGATGGTGCATTGACGATATTCAAATCAGATGCTAAGACCGGCGACTATCATGGAGACATGAACGGGCCTACTTTTTATAAGTGGGTAGAGTGGGTAGATGAAAAGTTAAAAGATAAATTGCTTCCGAATTCTGTGGTTGTCTTGGACAACGCGTCTTACCACAGCGTTCAGGTTGACAAGAAGCCAACCATAGCAAGCCTCAAAACCGAAATGCAGAACTGGTTACGGCGCCACAATGTTGAATTTTCGGAAGCTATGACAAAATCTCAACTGCAACTTCTTATCGATAATACACAAAAAGAGCCCGTGTACAGAATTGATGAACTCCTGAAAGCCAATGGACATACTGTTCTACGATTACCGCCGTACCATCCGGATTTGAATCCCATAGAGTTAGTCTGGGCTGATATTAAAAACAATATAGCTCATAACCATATTAACTCTTCTCTAGATGAAAAGATAAACTTATTGAATACATTGTTTTCGGAGTTCACGGCGGAAAAATGGCAGAAATGTGATGATCATGTCCAAAAAAATGAAAACAATTACTGGGATCGCGATAGTAGATTTGATATTATTATCGATCCATTAATTATAAATTTGCAGAACGACTCTGATTCAAATTCCGATGGCGAAACGGAAGATGAAGTTGAAGCAGAAGCTCTGTCAGAATATCTGTAGATAATTTAGTTATAAAAAAATATAAACATATCGATATAATATATAAAACAAAAATATTGTTTATATTGGTACGATATCGTAAGATATATCCGACAATATCGATCTCATGTGTATTCTTGCTCTTTTTTCCTCGGCCCCCACTTCGCCGCACTTTCTTAGGGAGCGGTACAGCGGTTTCGGTCGAACTATAGTAGTAATGATGTACCTAGCCACAATGTCTGATAAGCTTGGGGCTCTAACTCTGTCCAGCATTTTTGATTTAATGTTTACTGTTTGCAACAGTCTCCAGTTGGCTCAATTCTAATTACAGTTACCTCAATAGTTTCAATTGTAAATACTATTTCTAAATTGTTTATTTAATTGTAATTACACGGATTCGCAGGGGTATTTAAAAAAATGCTATTTTTTTTTTTTTTAAATAAACCCTGCGAAGTCTGAGCTTACCGCTAGTATTTCATTAACAATCTTGCAGGATACTTTGCAGATTGTTTGCATCAGTCTGCAGTTAGCTTAATCGTTTCAATACTAGTTCTACTTTGTTTCTCACATTTAATTGTAATTTTCTGTTTCATTGTAATCTTATTATTTATTTTATTTTTGTTATAATTTTTGTTTTGGATTTAAATTATGTAATAATTGCTATTATTAAATTGATATAATCAAACATGACTCTCCTATCTTGACATTCACACACTAATTTAACTAATTTTTATTTAAATGCCGCTGTGTAAAATTATTTAATTATTATCATTTTAAATTGAACTGTCATGTTACCTGTGTGACTCGTAATAAGAATATATTTATGTTCTAATTGTAAAACAAAAACACCAATAATCAAGTTAATCCTATATTATTTTGGTAAAATATAAAAAAATATCTCACACTTAACAAAAGCTGAATTTCCTTCCACGTCATGGAAAAACCCCGATGAGATAATTTCCCTAGATAATACGTGAGATTTGACAAGTCTCTAATTTATTAGGTACTTTTGTCTCGCTCGTCACGATTATAATAACACAAATCTTGTACCAACATCTAGGAAACATTACATAAAATAACATTACAGGCATTTATAATCACACTTATATAAGTAAACTAGCCGTACCCGCGACTTAGCTCGCGATTGACCTGCCTAATTATCCACATTGACGCAGTTTCCCTAATATCAAAAACGCTGTACAAAAAAAATCGGGTTGCATAACTGAACCTGTTACAATTTTATTTAATAAGTATAAATCAATAGATATTAGATTGTTTACAACAGTCTGCTGTTAGCTCAGTTGTTTCAATAGTAAATAGTAGTTCTAATTTGTTTCTGTTATTCGACTCTAATTTACTTTCTTAATACGTATAATAAAGGTAGTTAATTGTGAATAATAAGTCATCAATAAGTGTAAGCGCGTGTTTTAAGACTTTAAATTAAGTTTATTTCTTTTTAGGCCAAACTACTGAACTATTGCAAATCCTATGGAAAAAGAAGACGTACCTAACGATTATGTCTAAATAATATCGACAAATATACGATATTATTATTAACTACCTTATAGGATTATTTTTGTGGAAAGCAATTACCAACCCCGCAAGGACATGTGGAGAAGCTAGTAGGTGTTTATTAAAAAATAATGCTGGATAATCATCACATTCATCACAGCACCATCTAGCCACAATCTAAGTAGAGCTTGTGATATGGGTCACCATCATCATCATCATCATCAGCCTATAATAGTCCACTGCTGGACATAGGCTTCCCCTAATATAAGGTACTATACTTACTTATTACATATACATTTTTACTATAAATATAAAATGACTCGCGGATATACCTACTATGATTCTTAGTAACAAAACATAATTTGGTGGATGTAGGTATTTATATAATTCTTTACATTGTTAAAGATACTTAACTATAATAAGTATTTTTTATCTAAGACATGTATGACGCAAATCGTTCGAAATCATAGTCATTATATTTAAAGTTATGCATTACTCATAAATAATTATTTCCAAATGCTTCTGTCCGGGTATAGACATAGTACATACATAATATAGATCTTAGAGCACTTATATGTACGTGCGTCATAATTAGTAGAAATTTTCAAAAATGGTCCGTGTTAAATTCGACCAGCGGTGTTTTGGCGTAAACAAATAATGTTCGTTTTTTTATCGCATAAATCCTACGCAATCGAACACAGATTAACTGATTTTCATCAGTGACGTAGATGAGAGTATCACGCATGCTATTTTTAGGGTTTTGCCATCGGTTGCAAAACCCTTATGAAATCGCTTTGGGTCTGTTTTGTGTTTTGAATCCTTAATATCTCAGAAACTACTGCAGCTATTGACTTGAAATTTGAAATAATAATACATTTTGTGCGCCCGCACATATTTATAGAAAAATAAATGAAAATAAATGAAACATCAAAATGAAGATTTTCCATACAAATTTTGAAATCGAAATTTTAAATGGAACGTACAAAGTCGAAAGTGGTATCAAATGAAAGGTACTCGTTTGTAGATTTCAAAATAGTTTTTGAAATTTCGGTAGATTTCATACTTTTTAAAATATTTTGAAAATGGTCAAAAAAATGACCGTTCCCCCCCCCCTATCTCCGAAGATTGCAAAGCGATCGACGTGATATGTACCAAGTATTTGTAGGTATTGATCTATATTTTATTGGAAAAATATAGAGAAGTCTGTAAAAATAATACTTTTTGAAATATGGTCAAAAAAGGGCGGGAAAAATTTCTAAGGGGGTGACTACCCCCCCGAGTTGGGTATCAAATGAAAGGTATTGGTTTGTACATTTCAATGCAGTTTTTGAAATTTCGATAGATTTTATACTTTTTGATATATTTTGAAAAAGGTCGAAAAATTGACCGGTACCCCCCCTCTATCTCCGAAGATTGCAGAACGATCGATTTGATATGTACCAAGTTTTTGTAGGTATTGATCTATATTTTACAGGAAAAATATAGAGAAATCTGTAAAAATAATACTTTTTGAAATATGGTCAAAAAAGGGCGGGAAAATTTTCTAAAGGGGTGACTACCCCACCGAGTTGGGTATCAAATGAAAGGTATCAGTTTGTACATTTTAATGCAGTTTTTGAAATTTCGATAGGTTTTATACTTTTCGAAATATTTTGAAAAAGGTCGAAAATTTGACCGTTCCCCCCCCTCTATCTCCGAAGATAGCAGAGTGATCTATATAAAATGTACTAAGCGTTTGTAGATATAGGTCTATATTTTACAGGAAAAATATAGAGAAGTCTGTAAAAACAATACTTTTCGAAATATGGTTAAAAAACGAATTTTCATACAATGGGGGCTATTTCATTGAGAGCAATATCAAATCAAAGGTATGGATTTCGACAATTCAAAACAGGTTTTAAAAATCGTCTAAGTTTCATACTTAGTGAAATACGTAGAAAAAAGTCGAAAAAATAATTGTAGGTACCAACCCACTTACCTACCCACTAATCTCTGTAGTAACTGTAATAGTAGGGTTCCACAGCGCCACAAAACCGTTGTTCTCAAAATTTTAAAGTCCATACCCAATGTATTCCACTGCGCTCGAAGAATATTTAGATAATAAGATTATTGAATTCATGAATTCCACCGTGCTCCAAAAAAATATGAGAAGAGTAATGTATCCTGGATAATCCACACAACATCATTTAGCGACAAGCTAAGCAAGCTTGTGTAATTCGTACTACTACGATATCTGTTATACTTAATAAAGTATATATAAGTATCACATTAGATGATTTATTTTTGTGTACGTAGAAAAGGACTAGAACACTCGAACAAATAATCTGCAGATCTTACAAATATTAGTCCCGAGGCGGGAATCAAACCGCAACCTCCTGCGTTGTAAGCCCACCGCGCTAACAGGTCGTCAATATACGTACCTACCTAAACGACAAAAGTTCAAAACCCTCGGCGCGCGAGTTACACTCGCACTTGTCGTACTTGTTTTAATAGATTTCTCGCAATCAAGTACAGATCAAATCATTTTGAAAATATGAGACGTGATATCAAGAAAGGTTCAAGAAAAATCTTACGAGCTGTCACTAATGAATGGGAGAAATATCCTCAAACACGCTTCACGTAATAATGTTCTTTATTAAATAAATCCCTAACAACTATCTAGCACAGATTAACTCATCATCTCATCTGAGACGTGAGATCAAGGGTGACATGAAAAAAATTCGGGAGATAGGTACCACCAATGAATGGGAGAAATATCCTCAAAACCGTTTTACGTATATGCCGCAATGTTATGCAGACGCACTAAAACGAGTAATAATTACTCTTTTTAATGCTATAAAAAAAATGTTTATTCATAACTAGCGGGCCGCCCTGGCTTCGCACGGGTATTTAACAAAATTTTTATTGTTCGAGCGGATCCCTAACTTTTTGGATATTCTATAGCCTATGTTCATCACGGAAAATTTAGGATTCTAATAGTGAAAGAATGTTTCAAATCGGTCCAGTAGTTTCGGAGCCTATTCAATTCAAACAAACAAACAGTCAAATCTTTACTCTTTATTATATTAGTATAGATAAGCAAGAGGGGGAATCACATTATTATAAACGGTTAAGTTAGTCTAACTGTAAACTGTTCCAACGTCATCATATTCATTTTATATTCCGTGATGTGCATAGTGTATGTTGTAATTAATGTACAACGGCAGGCAGATTGCTTAATTATAAAAATGCCTCGGCAATAAGGGTAGGCTTAGAGCTGAGGCATTATCTACCTCAAGCCATCTCTACCAGACAACCGTAGATGGATAGGATCGTTTATTCAATATCCTAAAAATAAGATGTAAAATAGCATGTTGTAAACGTGTAACCCGAGAACTGGTTAGTATCTGGCGCAGCGCATCAGCATTGCCATACAGCGAGGAAATGCAGCCAGCATCTTAGGGTCACTTCCAATTGGTCCTGATATGGATCAGTTGAGCTCCCTAAAGTTTGTTCGAAATAGTCGGCAGATAGCTCAGTTGTTTCAATTGTAAATACTTGTTGTAATTTGATTATTCAATTATAATTTAGTTGATTTTTTGTTATTAGGTTTTGTTATACATTAAAAAACATAGTAAAAATATGTGACAAGTCTTATCGCTCAAGAGCGATCTCTGCGAGACAACCGTGGATGGATATGACCATTGGTTAGTATCTTAAAAATAAGATTTCTTTGTATCATGTAAACATAAAAGTAAAAAAATCTTTATATCAAATCAAAAATCTGTACAAAGTATTAGCACCTAAGGAATCATCTTTATCCCTGAGGTCTATAATATTATGCTGTCGTGTACAACTTCCACGTGAAAAACCGCGGTCGGAAGCTAGTTGTTAATAATACAATAGTCTGGGCAAGTCGATCCTTTATTGAATAAATTAATAAGATACGAAAGGGGTTCCACCACAAGGTACTACTTCCTACTTAAAAATTAACGTAAGGGAAAACCTGAGGGCAAACTGGTAGTACGTATTTCTAATATACTGGAAATCTGTAACTACTATAGAGGTACATACTACGTCAAAAAATATATAAATATTTTGGCGTAGGTAGAATTTTTTGTTTTTGTTCATTTAATTCATTTTTATTACTAGCATAATACAATTGTATAAAGATTTAATATGATAAAAATATCTTGGTTTTATAGTTTTTGCCAATATATTTCCCTGTTGGGTCCGTCGCGTCGGTTTTCTGAACGCGATAAAGGCAAAAACTACCAGCCGATTTTCATACGTTCTTTTTCATCTTTTTGATACCTAGGTACCTATCATAGGGTTTCTTTTAGAATAGACATTATAAAACTTATTATTATTATAATACGGTTTTCACCCATGGACAGAGTGAATCATCAAGGTTTGTGTGAGAAATTTGTTAAGGTTATTTATAAATTGTGTGAAATATGACCACAATTGTAGAAGGTTTCGTAAAAATCATACCGGACGGAGCTTTACTGGCTTCTGTCAAGTTGTGTAGCGCAACTTGTGTGAAGCTGGGCGTCTTGCTTCTAAGTATGCGTAAGAAATTAGGACGACATTGAATACAAAGTAAGGCAGGTATTTTTAGAAGTGGACAGACATAGGAATTAAGAGAATTTACCTTTACATTTAGCTTAATATTCTCCAGGCTGTTTAAAACTATTTTGTTTGTTAAATACGATATACCGTGCGTCTAAATTTATAAAACGGATACCTATTCGTATAAATTAAGTCTGTTTTGATTTTAAGCAGGTAGGTACTTCATTTTATTTTAATTAACCTGAGTAGTATAGGTACTTTATTTTACAGGAATTATAAAGTATGAAGTAATAAAACAAAATAAAAACTTTATGACAAAAGTAACCTCGTGTTTAGTTGGTTCCTTTCATATATTCAGATTTCATATTTCAATTTAATAACTTCATTAAATGATTTCATTAATTAAATTAATACATAGGTACGTCCTTCTTGTCAGACCGACTAAATCCTTGTATGTAAAGCTGTCTGTGACTACTGCAAAGTCTCGCCACACTCGCGAGCGAAGCCGCGAACCATAAGTCGTGTGGATCTCATTCGCATACCTTTTCGTGGCGGGGCGCGGCGGCGCGGCGGCGGGGCGGCGAAAGATTTCAAATTTGGTATTGGTTAGCAATAGAATTTAATAAAGTCAATAAACAACATATTACACTAATCATTGGTGTTAGTTTTTTGGTATTACAAAGGAATAGATGGCGGCATCGCGTCGCGTTTGCGCCTCGTTCCCATAGACCCGTTCGGTTTCTTTTCCCGCGAGCGTTTGGGCGGGTAGTTCGCGCGCGATTGTGGCAGCCTATAGGCTTATAAATAAATTAATACTGTTTATCAGCCTGAATCCTAGTTTATTAAATAAAAGAAGCAGGCTTAAGAGGCCCTTAAATCGAGGTCGATGAACCCATTTAGTTTCCATCGCCATGTCCAACTTACTATAGTCAAGCTGTATGTCCGCTCTGAGCTAAACTCACAGACTAAGGAAGCTACTGCTATAATGCTTTTATTAAGCACGAGTATACCAACATACATTAATAACGCCGACAAAGAGGTAGGTATTAATAAAATATAAGGATGTATAATAAAATAACGGCAAGACTGAATGCAAATTTGCACTGACAGCTGACTTAAGGAAAATGTTCTCCAATCCATATTGGACAAAAAGTGGTAAAATAAGTGATTGATAATGCTTGACACGCACTTGGCCGATGTTATTCTCTACAATTTTAGATTTATAAATCTGTAACGCTTGTTAGATTAATTAGTTTCTCCAAAGTGAAACACTAAGCATTGATTTTATAACGAATTCTCGTGACTCATTCCTCAACAAAATGTCATACCAAGGTTACTGGGGAAAGGAAATAAACTATTAAAATACTGATGTTCTTTGTGTCAAAGATTAGGACATGAAAAGATAACAATGAGAAATGTGCCTTAGAAACAGCTTCAATTTAAATTTACATACATAATGCAAATTAGAATGGTAACATCAATTATATTAATATGTGCATTTTTTGTTAAGGTTTGTAATTTTTTTGTTTTTTATTTTAGCAAATAAGAGAAGTGTTTAAATAAAAACAATGCCAGTATATTTATAAAGCTTTGGATGCGCACACCACAAGTGATAAAGCCGAAATTGCAAATTCGTTTTCAAGTTCATACTTATTTCATCTAGCCAAAATGATTCATAATGCAGGGGGAAACACAATACACAATTCAATCATTGTGTAGTGAAACACCCAATTACATTCAAGAGCAGGTTATGTCAGGTGGGTACAAAAAAGGGCATCAAAAATCACACAATGATTCCATGGTCACATCCCGAATTCAAAAAGAACTTGGTAATAACTGCCTCAAATATTGTTAGTGAAAAACTACTTCAAAAAGAAATGAAGACAGCTTGTATTCATTTGTCTTTTGATGTGGAGGATTTTTTAATTCTATTTGAATATAAGAAAACAAAAGCAAATGTAACTAATATTATTACAAGATTCTAATAACAGGGAACTGTATGTAACCTACTTGGACAATCAATTTATCTCAAAAAAATATTAGACCATATAATATTTTCAACTGAGAGAATCTATCAGAAGACGGGCAGCAACTACCACTAGTTTACTTTTAACCTTCACTGAGATCACCAATTTGCCTGCCTAGCATGGACACTGTCACCCTTGGTCTAATTTCCTTCTTGACTAACATCAGAAGCTAGAGTAGTGTTAGCAGCCATGCCAAAAACCAAATTTTTACAGAGAAATCTTACTTCCTTGATGTAAATGCTTGCTTGAATAAAATTTTAGAATATTTGTTACAGAACTACTATCATAATTCAAATTTTTAATTTATATTTATACCTTTATTTTCATTTTGCCGTGTGGTGCCGGCATAGAATTGCACCACCCCAACTCCGTGGGTGTCGTAAGAGGCGACTAAGGGAAACACACCGGGGGGTGGGCAGCAGCGCCCCCTGCAGAACAACTCCACCATACTGTGATCCCCAACCCGCATGCCCAGTGTGGGGATTATGGGCAATAACCCCCAAATGATGAATAATGCCATCTATGGCTCATTTGGGGAGGCCTAGAGGTCCAGCAGTGGACTATTGTAGGCTGATGATGATGACATTTTCATAATAATTAACTGTATGATATTTGACTTGCTTAAGTGCTTATTTTGTAAGCCTGAAATAAAGTTATTAAATCTGAAAACTATGAAAGGTCTATGCAAGACTGGCAGGTATCATTTTATATCATTGTATATGCTATACAATGATCAAACTAATGGTTACCTACCATACTTTCACTTATGAATGGTAAACTTATCAAAATAGTAACTTGATCATTTACCTGATAATAAATCTCTTGATCAAGTAAAATGTTATGGCAATGCTAATTCTGCAAAACAATGTTTAGGCTAGGGTACTACAATTTAATTATTTACATTACATAGGCAGTTAGTAACATACAAATATAGGTGATGCCACAATAACTTAGTCCAGGTTATAGCAGTAAAATCCAGACAATTGATCAAATGATTTCAATCCATTATAAAACCTATTGCATATCATTTAGTTAATGTCTTGATATCAGAGTAAATCTTAACTATTTATCTAGAAATAAAGAGGCATAAATTGTACTTGCAAAATTGATTACTCCTTACCTGTTTGAGCCTCTCCACATCAGTGCGGGCTTGAGGAAAGGGCTGCTGCTGAGGCACTGCTGTTGATGTCTGAGGGTATGCTGGGTATTCCAAGTTGACATTAAGTAGCTGTGCTGCATTGTCCCGTGCTTCGTATGCCAGTCCTCGGATCTCCAACTCAGAGGCAGTATGCATCAGAGACTGTAGATCCAACTCTTGGACATCAACGGAACCCTTATACATGAATTCCACCAGTAGGTTGATCTCCGAGAATGGAATGCCCTTCAGTATCACGATGGGGTGCTGACAAGGATTTTCCCTAAAGACATAACATATTCCAGGTTGTTCAATAAACTTCAAAGAAAATAAACTGGTCTGATAAAATTATGATGATACTAATCTGTGTAAAAAATACCAGCTGGCTGTTTACTTTACTGTACATGATATAAATAACTTCACTAGAAAAATAATGATGTCATTATGACCAAATGGAATATTTCGATGTACTAAAATGTACTAAGTGATTATTGAATTGTTTTCGTAAATTTGACTTTGGAACACCTAGGGAAGCGACGATATAAAGACTCACTTGAATATCTGCTCGAAGTAGGGACTGCATGCTGAGAGCACGAGTTTATGCGCCTTGAGGGTTCCATCGCGGCAGGAGAGCGTTACGTCCGCGAGCGACGACGAAGAGTAGATGGTCGTGAACAGCTGGCTGAGGTTCTGCAGGTGGTTGTTCCACTTCAAGTGGAACGTCTTGTCGCTCGCCAGCCCCTGCATCTAAACCACCACATTCACTCATAAAAGTCACAAATCACACCACTTCACGTCCGATGGATATTCCACAGAAAACAGACTGCTGCGACCGCTACATAAAATTATAATTATTACAATTTATTTTTAGAACGAATGCCCGTAAAAAACACTATACGTACGCGGTATGACAGTGTAATATAACGTAGGTACGCGCCGCCGCCGACGGAATTTACACAATGAATTTATATAAAAGTATTAGATACGGTACGACACGAATTTTCAGGCTGATTGCACCGGTAGGATTTTCTTACCTTCTATTCGCGATTCCACTTCCCTATTTTTCACAAATAACACCGAAACATTTCACAAAAATACAATAATTATGTTACACAGAAAGCCGTGTCGTAAAAAACAGAGTGGGGCACGCCGAAGCCCCCTCCTACCCCGGCCCCCTCGCACACAATCAATATACGGAATATGAGAGCGCGGCGCGCCCCCTCTTCCCCCGCATGCTATAATATCCACCGTAATTAAATGTACAACTTATAAATTCGTATTCGGGCTGGAGAAGGTATGTGTTTAGGTACAAAGTCAATGATTGATTCCAATTAAAATTGTTAAGTCAATACATTATTAAATTGTTCGCATAGAAAAAATATCGTGAAATTACATAACGTTCTGCACGCACACCGCATGATATTTTGAAGATTCGAAATCATGATTGGTATGGTAGGCTACATAAAACGTTAACTGAGACAAAAATAAAATGCCTAGGTTAATTTGTCTGAAGGGCCTAGTATAAATTAAAAACCATTTTGGTGCCTCCATCCAACCCTGATAGTATGTAGGTACATAATTTTAATTTTATAAAGTCCCGTCCCATCCCTAGTGGGCCCCTTTTTTAATACAAAAAAATATTAGACAGAACACAGCTATGTGTGCGTTCCAAGACAGTGTGAGTGAGCCATAAAAAGTACCTACCTACAGTGTCTGTGCTGTACTACCTACCACTAGCAACTTCAATCATTTTCTTTCATTGTTAACGCACACACACCAATGCAAGGGAGACTGGGGCCGACGGACTCTAGTTTTGTTTTTATTAGATGCAACCACCAACAGCTAGCTACCACCAGGACATTGTAAGTATTGTAGAAGCAGTTAAAATACTTTGTGATTTTCCTTATTTTTATGATACTGCTTTCTTTTTCTTTAAATTTAATTTAATTAGGCTGAGCTGAGAGAATATAGGTATATTATAATAAATAAAGACGATATTATTCGATATATTCTAATTAAATTAAGAAGAAGATCACACGTTGTTATTAAGCACAGAATAAATAAATAGGATATGGTATGTATGTAACTCTATAAATAATAATAGGTACCTGGATAACTATTTAATTAACTACCTATAATGTAGACAGGCAATGAAAGATTTTTCCTAATAAAGGTACAGGCACTCAGGTAGTAGTGAAATAGAGTTGAACAAAATATCTGTGTACAGCTTTTTCAAGTTTCTGAAAATATAATGGATCAAGATAGAGGAGAATGCATTGTGAAATGCAATAAATTTCTTGGCATATTCGCTTGCCTGTTTACTGGCCACTTAATCAACCAAATCTCGGCCTCTCGGCCATTGTGTCGTCCCACTCGTTCGGTGATGGACGAACGAAATTGCGGTCAATATGTCAGAAGACAAAATATGTGTCAACGTTAACGTTGACAGTTTTCTGAATTAATCTTGACAGTGGCATTAATTGACTGTCAATTATGACTTTGATTGATATTTGATTGTCTGGAAAGTAAAATACGGACCAACCATCGTTTTGTGATTCGCTTGCTTGTTGGAAAACTCAGTTTTTCATAGAATAGAACTTTTCCGGACGTGTTTGTGTACAACTCCAACAGTCGCCATGGAAAAGCCATCGAATTTGGTCGTTTCGAGCCCTAACTTGAAATACACCGATGATTTTATTTATTCTGACTATTCCTACGAAGATACTTTGGTGACAAAGAGCGGCTCAAGCTTGCTGGTGAGTATAGGGGATGTTGCTCATATTGTTGTTTTTAATTGCTAGTATTCTAAAACTCCATGCCGGTGCAGAACCCGGTGCCCGCGTTATTGATTTACTTAGGTACTCGTCTATTCACATTTTAATAGTCCTTTGAGGTTACTCTCTACAATTCTATTAATCAAGTTCCTTTGAATTGCCTACATCTATATATTTTATTTCTATTACTATAATGATTTTCTTTACATACTATATATAACAACTGTTAACTTTTATACCATTAAAGTTGACAGTAAAATTCTAGTCATAAAATCCAAACTCTTTAATTATTCTTTAATTCCCTACACCTAACCTGAAGTTTTTTCTTAGGTAAAACCATTCCGCAAACAACTATGTATCCGCACAGACCGTCGCGTTGGCAAGCTCGGAGTTATGCTAGTCGGCTGGGGAGGGAACAATGGATCCACATTCACTGCCGCAGTGCTGGCTAACAAACACCAGTTGACATGGAACACTAAGAATGGTCAAATGGATTCCAACTGGTATACTTTTTATAGTTTCTAATACTTTATTGCACACTTAATTAATGAGTAATTAACAAATTAAATAGCCTTAGATTAAGCAACACTTGGCGGTCTTATCACTTAAGAGTGATTTATTACCCTTTTTGAAATAAAACTGTCTGACTCTTTATTTTTTGGTTTATCTTGATAAGAAAATGATGAGCCTGTTTTTTTTTTAATTTCCAAAACATGCATATAGTTAGTATATTAATTCTTTTTGGAATTCTGGAATAGGATATCTGTAAGTTACTTTCTTACTCAAACATAATTTTTATGTAAATTTAAAAAATTTGTAACAACTGCTCCATTTTTTGCCCATAAGGTTTGGTTCTATAACACAAGCCTCAGTGGTCAGACTGGGCATTGACGACAAAGGCAACGATGTCCATGTACCCATGTGCAACGTCCTGCCCATGGTGCATCCTGATGATTTGGGTAAGACTACTTATTTTATGAAAATTCCTATCAAAATAAATATCTATTAGTAGAAACAAGTATGATGACGACCACTGTGGCGCGGTGGGTGAAGGTCCGCCTTCGACGCTGGAGGTTGCGGGTTCAATTCCCGCCTCGGGACAAATATTTGTACGATCTGCAGATATTTGTTCAGGGGTTCTGGTTGTTTTCTATGTATAATAAAAAATATCTATTTATTTAATAAAATTGTATTATGTATATCAGTCATCTAGTACCCATAACACAAGCTCTGCTTAGCTTGGGGCTAGATGATGTTGTGTGGATTGTCCAGCATTATTTATTTATTTATTATTATTATTTATTATTTTCATTGAAACATGCAAGCAATCTTGAATATACTTTATTTAAAATTTAAATAGTGCCTCCCAAATAGTGGGTAGTCTTGGATTGTAACAGAAGTTACAATATTTGATAAAAAAAAGTCTAGTTCATATATAATAGATTCTTATTAATTCATGTTTATCCTTTACATTACATCGAAATTACAATTGAAATAACAGCACTTGAAGGTTCATGACCTCTTGAGATGTCAAGAATATGCAGATCACGTTTTTTCTAACAGCATATTTAGGCGAGTTCTATGGCCGCTCTGTGTAGAGTTACCGCGTAGGTCTGAACATAGAATAAAGATAATGGGCTGGCGTTAAGATTTGTATTTATGGCAATATGGTTTTCATCGCTTTTGCCTCTTAATTTATAAAATTGACGTCATTCGTAGATTGATGCTTTCATAATACGGGCCAGTGAAATGTGTAGACGTATTATGAAGTTATGATCATGCAGTGTCATGTGTCAGTATTAACGCTCGCTTCTTCCGTAGAAAATCGGGTTCGTGGCTTAGGCCCCCAGTGGTCGACGCACCTGTGGTTGACGCCCCCGATTCTATTAATTGTATTATTATTATTATTTGCACTTTTGCACTTAGTACAGTAAATGCCAAAAGTGTATCTTACATACCGTTTTAGAGATTTTTTTTTAGATAGTTTTAAGTAATTGTACTTTACCAATAAAATACTTCTGTCTTTAATCCTACTAATGTTATAACTGCAAAAGTTTGAAAGTAGGGATAGATGTAGAGATGAAAGATGAGATGAATGTTTGTTACTCTTTCACGTAAAAACTACTGAATGGATTTTTGCGATTGGTCTGTTGCGTGACGTTGGTAAACGGCCTGACGGTTACTTGTCCTTTAGACATTTAGATATTTTATTTATTGAAGATTAACAACGTACTGGCCTCTAAAACAGAATTTGAACAGAAGGCTACGTTCCAAACATCCTGACATGCGGCGCACGCAGCAATCAAATTTTCGTTGACAGATTTAGCAGAAGAATATGGTTTTGGTTTTCCGTGTAAAATATTTTTTTAATGTAATCTTTTCATTGATAAATCCAAACATTATGTTCACGGTTTTGAACTGAACACTTTCGAACTTGAAAACTGATATTAAAGTTTAGTGTGCCATCTCACAATGTCGAGCGAAGGTACTTCGCAAGGGCTGGTGCGAAGTAATTATGAAATGGTAAAAAATAGACTAGGGGGAAAAACATTGCTACATGCTGGATTTGCGTATAATTTTCATAGAAATAATAAACACGATAGTGTGTGGACATGTGTAAATAAAAGACATGGCCGATGTGGTGGTTTAGTGAAGTTAACTAATGAAAGCGATAATGTTCAGATGCAAAAAGGGCATAAGCCTGAGTGTAAGCCGGATTTATTAAAAAACGAGATAAAAGTTGTTATGAACGATTTAAAACAAGAAGTTACAACAAATTTTAGTCCTATACAGAAAATGTTTGAAGTGAAAACTGCAAGATTACAGAATAAAGGGCACAGTGAGAAAATTCCAATCTACAACAATGTTAAAAAAGCAATCTACAGAAGTCGTAATACATCCCTGAATGTAAAAAAAACAAGATTTACGGATCCAGCTGAAGTTGTTATACCTGAGATTTTTAGAAAACACATGTTAGTCGATTATAATGAGGATGGTAACAGGATCATCATCTTTGTATCAGAAAAAGCTTTGGAAGATATTAAAAATGTACACCACTTCTTTTGTGACGGTACATTTGATTGCTGCCCCTGTCCATTCAAACAGATTTATACGATACATGGAGATATAGGAGACAATACAGATGACACCAATATTGTGCCAATATTTTACGCGCTACTGGTCACTAAAGAAAGAAAGACATATGAGATAATGTTCAGAAAAATTAAAGAAGCTTTGATAGAATTCAAGCCCTTAAAATTCACTCTGGATTTCGAAATATCAGCAATGGTCGCAATAACTAACGAATTTCCCAATGCTGAAATTCATGGATGTTTTGTACATTTTCAAAATGCCATATACAGGCGGGCAAAGTCTCTTCGTTTATTAGATCATGAAGAGACCACGCAGTACGTTAAACTGTGCATCTGCTTAGCCTATCTTCCTGAAGAAGACATTGAAGACGGATGGCTTTCCATAATGGAAAACAGGTAAGTATTTACGCTTCAAAACTTGTACATTCCTGGTATTTTTACATTTGCAGACCAATTTGATCCAAGACTTTCATTTCAGTATTCCAGACGAACAAATAACAAAGTTCAATGATTATTTTGTTGAGCAGTGGCTTGAACCCACGGAAAAAATTGCTAAGTGGTGTTGTTATAAAGAAAAACATAGGACTACAAATTTAGTAGAGGCTTGGAATCATCGACTTACGCGCCACCTGGGGAAGAACCCATCTTTATTATCATTTTTGGAAATGATAACGATTGATATTTCTACCTACGGCACGGCACAAGCAAGGCAATATATTTATTTTAAAATCGCAATTATATTTATTGGTAAAATAATGCAACTATTATAGATAATATCTTATTTCAGACTGAAAGCTAAAAACATTCCTGTTAGCAGGCGAAAAAACGCGTCAAGAAAGAATGCAAAAATGATTGCCAATTTGACTGAGCAGTATAAAAATAAAAAAATTACTACGATCATGTTTTTAGAACAAATCTGCCCATATGTGGAAATCCGAGCAAAAAAGTAATAGCTACCCAACTAGCAAGGGAATCCTATAATAGAATACAATAGGTGAAATTAGACTTATAAAGCTTAAATTAGACTTATAAAGCTTTTAATGGCTTTTCTCAAGTATACTTTGCTTATAATAGCAAGCATTCTTACTCTCCAGAGCAAATTTACTAATAAAACTGCCTTGTAGTTTACTACTATACTATATTATAGGATAATTACAAGACATATAATCTCATAAGTGTATTGACAAAGTCTTAATAGTCCTGCGAAAATTATAGTCTTATAAAAGCTTTGTGTAAGATTTCCAAGACTTATAAAATACTTAGCTGAGATCATTATAGGTATGAGGCGATGTAGTCTTATTAAAGACGCTTATAAGATTTTTTTGAGAGTAAATAATCTTTTAAAGAAAAAAAAAACAGTTTAACAAGTCGTTCGATTTGAGATACTTACTGTAAATTATTATTTATCATAGATTAGAAGCGTTTTAAACAAAATGGAGGTTACTGAAGAACTGTACATAAAAGACAGGCAGAATCGGTAACGCAAAAGCGATCGTCTCAAGCAAGTTCTGAAAAAGCAGAAACCAGTAATTTATTAGAATGTTCCGTACATTCCGAATGTGGTATCCTTATTACCCTAATTGCATACCTACGTTGTGAAATAAAACAGATCATTATCCTGTACTGTATTTTTTGTACAAGAATCTCTTTCTTTAATCATACTTACATAACTATAAGTTGCACATACACATATTTACGTCAAAAATGTGTAGCTATTGCAGGTTTTCAAATATTAATCGAGGAACTCTAATTTGATTCAACATGGTGGTTAGGTAATCTTAACTAAGAGTAAATCAAGCGTAGTTTTACCTATTACAGTCTTATAAATGTCTTGATAAAGAGCTATTTTTGAAACATGGCGAATGATCAAAAAACAATTATGAAGTGCTTGATAATATTGTTTCACTAACAGGCTTGACATTCAATTTATGTAAGCGCGTAAGAAAATTAGCGCAAACACTGTACACTTATACATTAAAAATAGATTTGCCATACAAAATTGCATTCGTACTTAATTCTAGATAAGCATTTTTCATTCAAATATTATCAAAGAAAATAATGATAAAATAAATTAGTGTTTATTAAACACTGCAAATACATATTAACAAAACGAACTAGAAGTAGATAACAAAAGGAATACTGCTACCAGTAGTAATCTTCTCTAAGGCAATTATAGGGAGTTCAAGTCCCTCCAAATACTAGCGCAAGGCAATAATTAGACTTAGCATGCTGTAAGCTCATAACAAGAACTTGTGCTCCAATAAATGCGCCCAAATCCAGCTTTGTAGTTTACTACTAGAATGTTATAGGAGTGTTGAAATGTAGTCTTGAAGACTGTTATAGGATCTATTTTGCTACTTGGGTAATTATTAACGAAGTAAATAAGATGATTTTGGTTGTTTTCTGTTGTTAGTAGACAATTTTAGTTCATGTGTCTTTATTTATATTTTTCATAGTAGATTATTTTTAATAATTATTATTAAAAAGTTTAAAATTACAAGTTTGTTTGTTTAGATGTTTGTCCGTCTAAAACTACTGAACGGATTTTGATGAAATTTGGTATACAGACAGGGTATGAGCTGACTTGGGCTGAATGCTCCCTTGGGAATATTCCACGCGGGCAAAACCGCGGGTACAAGCTAGTACAAAATAAAAACATTTCTAATAAAAATAGTTATGGTTATGATATAATATATTAAAAGCTTATGCCTTTTATGCCTGCAAGTACATTTGATAAAAAAAATATTCGGATTAAAATAAACTGACCGGGGGCGTCGACCACAGGTGCGTCCACCACTGGGGGCCTAAGCCACGAACCCAGAAAATCATTACTCAATCAAACATAGATCCATTACTGAACAGGCTTTTATAGGTCTTAACTTATTTCTAGAATCTTGTGTCCAAAAATTTTATGCAAATACCTAACCTATGAACATATATTTATTTTACGTTGGAAAGAGCATAACAGAAGAATTGCACCATATTATTTTTCATTTACGTTTGCGAATGGATTTTTTTTCTGCATTTCCATGAAATTGAAACCAAAATCGCCTTATATGTTAATGCACAACTATTTTTTCGAAATCGGACACGTAACCATGCACGTAACTCGTTTCATGAGTTTCGATAACTCTCAAGGTTTACAACTTTCCCTTAGTAGCACTGAAAAAAAAACTTACCCTGTGTATATTACCAATGAATTTTTTACCTTCCTTTATTATACCTAATTGAATTTTATTTTTAATATTTAAGGAATGACATGTAGTAATACTAATAAATTGTGTATTGTAACGTGATACGACAGTATTAGACGGCTGGGACATCAGCCCGCTCAACTTGGCGGAGTCCATGGCGCGAGCGAAGGTGATCGACCACGACCTCCAACAGAAACTGCGCAAGGAAATGTCTGCCATGAAGCCCCGGCCCGCCATATACGACCCGGATTTCATTGCCGCTAATCAGGTGAGTGGTGAGCTTAACACTTGTACTTGTAGAGGATTCTCCTAATGAGTGCCTTTGCAATTATACGCATTGACAATTGTTTATAGCATATAAACTCTCGCTCGTCACAAAAATACTTTAAAAAAGACATTTTGTGAAAAAACTATTAGCAGTTACTCTTTCTGTCTTCTTCAGTTGACATTATTTAAAGTGATAAATAAAATCTTAACGCTCTGCAAATCATCCATATACGTTTTTTAAATTGACTTTATTTAGATTAGGCATTTTTCAATGCCAGTGGAAGTGAGGTCAGCCTCTGTTCAATTACAGCAGTGTTTAGGAATATTCAAAAATAGGGAAAATAGCTAGTAATAGTATATAAAACATCATCCATTATTTGTAATAAAATAAAAAATTCTACAAAAAATAACCGTATGCGACTTGGATTATCTGTTGTAGCAGGTAAATAGTCTTCTTTAGAGCATCCTGTAAGTACACTTACTCTAGCTTGACCTTTCGTGTATTGATTATCCCGCGTATTCCGGGCGCGAGCGGGGTGTCTTGTAGTGAATCCCTCTTTTCCATCATTCCTTACCAGTTAACATTATTATGTAGGTAGGTACATAGGTACTAGGGTAATTTGTCTTATTAAAAGTTTATGACGAGGTATGGGCCAATAACGCCGAAAGAACTGAATCGTGCTGACGTATGCCTAGGGATTGAGAACACGAAGGCATTTTATTTTTTTTCATTTCATTTACTTTTTATTCCGGATAACGAGTTTGAAGTTGCATAATACGTCGTATGTTTTTGAACAGTTAATATTTAGAGCTTAGAATTATCTGCTAGGAGATCTCCACAAAAATTAGCTTTGTACCTACCTAAGAGATAAAAGACAAAAATGGTGCAACTTTACAGGGTGCCATAGGATATGTCTATTGAACCGAAAAGGGTGAAGAAACGCACCATTTATCATTAATGTTATTCGATTTTGAATTTAGAATTTTGTACGAATTTTTCGAATATTGATTGAGCTTAATTTATGTCTATCTCCTAAGTTTTTAAAATAGTTTATGGCGTTTATAAAAAAAATTAAATAAGTACATACATTCCACCTTTTAAACTAGTTACTAAGTCTGCTGAACGTATCTGAATTCGAAGCAAGTTATTATTTCAGCCAGTCTTATTTTAATTGTTAATTGCCCGCTTGTTGCCTCCGCCGTGTACTAATTTTATCCTTATTCCCGTCTCAGTACATTTGTGCCTCTCGCTCTCGCAATTACGAGTTTTAATTGATCTGAACTAAACCATTTGCAATATATTATTATAATGTATTTTTTTCATATCTAATTGATGGAAACTTCTAACATTCAACAAACCGCTAAAATAATAAATATATAATTGGCTTGTAAGTATATAAAATAATTGTAGAAATATAGCAAATTATATAGCGAATTATCTGCTAGGAGATCTCGACAAAAATTCGAGATCTCCATAAAACAGGCTGGCTGACGCTCAATCAACATGTTTTGTCTGGTGTCTGCTACCTTTTTCCGGGTTCTTTTTTCAAAAACATTGTGTTTTACAATCAGCCAGTGTTTACAAAACTTAGTCTATGAACATCTTTGCCTGAGGCGTCCAGAATGGTGGTTTTTTTCCATTGCCCGGTGTTTATAAAACAAAAGCTTGCATTGAATTTCATCTGCCACATTTTTTGTAGTTTTAATACTTGTTCATATTAATACTCTTGTGATGTTAGACCGTATTGTATTTCAAACGTAATAGGTATTTACGTAATGTTGGGATAAGTACTTAATTCATTCTTATTATGTTGAATTGAAACATTTCAACGTCCAATTATGTTGTACATTAAGCTGTCGGTAACTGTACCCACAAGCTGTAACAAAATAGGTTGATATAGCCAGTTACTATTAATCAGCTCTGCTTAGCGGAGGGCTAGGATGATGCTGTGTGGATTGTATGTTCAGCGAGAGGAATAGCACACCTACATTCATCGCTCCTCCATTTTTTTTTCCAGAAATAGAACAACACCCATATGATCGTTGTCTATCTGCCTGTCAGGATGCAGGACTTAAAAGATCGATAATACCAGTTTCCCTGATTCTGTTGGTTTCATACGTTCCCAGGCTTTAATACATGGCACGCACGACTCTGATTATGTAAAATGGATGAAAAAATAGCCTTAATGGTTATTATGATTAAGAATAATAAACAATGACGACTTCCCAGCTTACCATAATATAAACATAGCACGTAGGTATTCTGGTTCAACCTGTATAGATTAACATGACAATATATTACTAAAGAACAAAGAATTTAATAATCAAAGAGTAGAAACAAATTAAAAC
Source organism: Eupithecia pulchellata (assembly GCA_963931895.1). Taxonomy (NCBI): domain Eukaryota; kingdom Metazoa; phylum Arthropoda; class Insecta; order Lepidoptera; family Geometridae; genus Eupithecia; species Eupithecia pulchellata. The sequence continues at coordinate 1,662,504 of OZ007540.1, forward strand.
TATTATTTCTAAATCAAACAATTGAGCTAACTGCATACAGTTGCAAACAATGTACAGGTACCTCACTAAACTATATCAATACCAGTTGGAAGCATCCTGAAAACGCTGGCTGCATTGTCTAGCTCTAGTAAATGCTGATGCGCTATTTTGTAGTATGCAAAACTATTCTTAATAAATTAATAAATAATATTGCATATTTATAAGATACTTAATTATTAATAAGAATACATTAACTACTAAGAATACATTAAATAAAACGATTATCGCAGGCCATGACTTAGACAATGCTTCATTTTATCGACAATATTATCTGCTGGCCAGTGGTGGATACGGCAAACTGGTAAAAGAGCGTGCCATACCTCAGCCAAAATTCAAATTTCGAGCAGAATGACAAGATATGATTTTCGTATGAGTGAGAAGCACAGAGCGATAGACGTGCTCCGTATTTTATATTTCCAAAACTGTTATGCCTAATTACAAGTTATTTACACAACTAATCGAAAAATTAAAAAGACGAAAACGAAGAAATTCTACTACGTTTCTTGACAAAACAAAAATCCAACAAAAAAATGAGGTGGTTCCTGAGATAAATAGCAAAATGTGTGCAAAACATGTATTTTTCAAAAAATAAAAGTATCGAGAAAATGTTCACCAATCGTGTTTTTGAAAAGACGGAATCCAAGATAAAAGTTCGAATTATCATTTACCTAAATATGAAGGTGGTAGCTTTCACAGATTCTGAGATAAATAACGATTTCTAACTATAAAATTACTTACATAAGGTACACTCTTAAGAGCGCAGTGGGCTAATATGAGCTGAAAAATTTTACATATAACAGAGTTACATATAATCGTAAATAAAATAAAACTGATAGTCACCTCAGGTGATACGTGACGTACCTTTAAAATTCAAATTTCTAGTAATCGCAATCAGAATAACGTTTATTTCTTAAAAATAAGCATAAACAATCAATTAAAACAGTCAAATACTAAACTAATGATAGATTAATTATTAAGTTTAATTTACAGCTATTTTACACAAACAACGAATGACATTTCGGAAGTTGGATTTTGGTTTTACCTATTAGATTACATTGATTCAGGAAATATATTTCTACAAAACATCCACAATGTGTTTTAAATATGGTTTTGTCGTATGTGTAACGCGTTTGCATTGACAATAGTGAATAAAGGCCCTGATAATAGAAACCATAACATACACACGTTATGGTAAGCGCCGTACAGTAATGTACTATTGCGCTTGCAACATTTTCTATTATCGTAGCAATGCCAAGGTTACGAGGCGGTTTCACCATGCCTATAATGGTTGGTTGGTAGGTATATAGCTCCGTGTTTATGACAGCCTGGTACATAGAGGATACAGGCGACTGGGCCCATACATAACTAGGACCGCGGTCCCAGTTACCTGATCACATTTTTGAATCGGTCGACTGGGACCATATACCTAATTTGCTTTAATGTACAGTTAACAGAAAAATCAAGTTACATAACTCAGGATTTATTTTATGTAGTACTACTAGCTTTTACCCGCTACTTCGTACAGTGCGTTCACGAGCTCCTGTTTTGCGTAGGAAGGCTTTTTTCCGTGCGGAGAAAAACTTCACTGGTGTTAACAGGATCTGCGATTATCTGCAGAATTTTAATTTTTAATTTGTATAAATTAGAATTTAGGACTGAGTTTTTAGTTAGATTAAGATTTACTTGCAAATGCGGTGACTCGAATCTTCCACCCATTGAATTTTACAGCCCTTACCTAAACAGACAGTACTACCTGAATTTCAGCTAAGACAAGCAAAAATGTTGAATCCATAAAAACACACAACTGTATTCCAAAAAAATTCAAAACGCAACAATTATTAAAGAAGTCGTTGACAGCCCACTAGTTATATGATTTCAATGAATTTATGATTTCAAAATTTAATTACTAATGTACTAGCGACTCGCCCCGGCTTCGCACGGATGGAATGCGAATACTAATGCATGCAATAGAAATAATAGAATGGTTTTTTAGTACCCAGTGCCAGATGTTCTCTGATAATATTATTAGTTACAAGCGGTCCGCCCCGGCTTCGCTTCGGGTATTAAACAAAAATTTCAGAAATTATACACACTAACATGATGGGTTTTACAGTTTTCATACGGATCCCTTACTTTTTTTAACAGCATTGGGGTTTTTGACATTGACTCGACACTCCATAGCTGACACTGGCCGTAGAGAAAAAGCAAGCACCGTGCGCTATATATTCAACCTCTTTTTCTACTCTGACGCGCCATAATAGAAAAAGAGGTTGTATACAGTGCACGGTTCAATTATTGAATTTTTCATGCGGATCCCTAACTTTTTGAAAATATTATATAGCCTTTGTTCATCACGGAAAATTTAGGATTCTAATGGTGAAAGAATTTTTCAAATCGGTCCAGTAGTTTCGGAGCCTATTCAATTCAAACAAACAAACAATCAAATCTTTCCTCTTTATAATATTAGTATAGACAAATAACATAATAGTTTTCGCATCCCCCAGGCGGATCGCGCGACAAACCTGATCCGAGGCACGCGTCACGAGCAGTACCTACAAGTGCGCGCAGACATCAAGAACTTCCGCGACAAACACAGGCTGGACAAGATCATTGTGCTCTGGACCGCCAACACTGAAAGGTACGCTCGATGCCTCATGTAAACACTTCTTTAGTTGGTGTTCTTACAACATATATAATAGGTTCGTAATTAACCCGCCAGTTATGAATGTAATTCATAATGAATTCATAATGACTTCTTTAGTTCTCATTAATAAATAATGCTGGACAATCTCAACACTAAATTCACTTTTAAATTACATCTCTAACTCTTACTGTTACAAATACAAAAAGAGGGTATTCCGAAACGCTTCGTTTGCCAGAGATAGGAAAAACTCTGTTTGCTGCTCTTTTTCCTAAATTGTTCGTTGGTCCAGCCAAAGACTAATATACTTCCGACAATATAATACCGCCAAATAACAACAACACTGCACAGTCATTTATTTGATTTTATTTGATTGATCCCAATTTATAAATTTTTTAATATTATGCAACCAGACATTATTTATTTTGTCAGTGTTTCGTTCTTCTGGTCGCCTCAAGGGGTAATACTGAAAATCAGTGTTTTGCTCCTCGAGCAAAGCTTTTAGCTGAGTTATTGCCTTTTTGACGGGCTGCAGCACACACGCAATCTTTTAAATGTCATCTTTTTAAATTTTTTTATATGTACCTACTTTTTACTTATTGTTTACTGTAACTGATTGTTCTCTAATTTATCTGTGTTATTTATGATGTGCCTTTTTGTTTTGTAACCTTTGTAACATGTGCTGTAGTTGTCAAATAAATGTATTATCTATCTATCTATCTATCTACAATCGACACAGCATCACCTAGCCCCAAGCTAAGCAGAGCTTGTGTTATGGGTACTAGATGAATGATATACATAATATAATATAGTAAATAGATAGGTATTTTTTATTATATATAGAAAACTACCACCGCGCCTCAGAGGTCGCCATTTTGAATGTTATGTTCGCCGTGTGGTGCCGGCATACAATTTCACCATCCCCACTCTCCCCGTGGGTGTCGAAAGAGGCGACACCCACGGGCGGACACGCGAAGTACATGCATTTGCGTTATTTATGTAAATATATAACTGTGGAGGCGACTAAGACACCCGGGGGCGGGCATCAAGGGTCCAATAGTTTCAGTACCTATTTAATTACAAACAATCTTTCCTCTTTCCAACCCGACTTCGCAAGTATTTAATAAAAAAATTATTTTTCACAATACCCAGGATGAGACCCAGAGACGCAGTTTTTTGCGCATAACCGCATATAATCAGCGCTGTAGTGTTCCGCTTCCTTCAAGTGTTGCCATGTATAATGTGTCGTTAGATTCTGCGACGTGATACCTGGAGTTCATGAGACGTCGGAACAGCTGGAGAAGTCTCTCCGCGACAACCACTCCGAGATCTCGCCTTCCACGATCTTCGCGCTCGCCGCTATCGATGAAGGGGTACGTTTGATGATACTATTATATTAAATTTAATATGAAATAAAATGTCCCACCAATAGACCGGAAATGGCTCTAGAATCATAGATACTTTTGTAAACAAGGGGCTTACAAAACTGAGGGAAACAGAAATTAAAAAAAATATTCATGGACAATATTTTATGAGATCCCACTAAATTCAATTAAATACATATCCCACCAATAAAATGCAAATGCCTCTAGAACCCTAGATAGGAAATAAGGGGGTTAACAAAACCAATGGAAAGAAGAATAAAATAAATACATTTTCGTGGACAATATTTTATGACATTGGTAAAGGGGTAAGTTTGATAACGCTACTGAATTAATACAAAGTCAACAGCCCAATAGACTGTACTTGGATCGATCAACCTGATTTCTTTTTGTAAACAAGGTGTTACGACCAAAGGAAATATAATAAAAATGAAATAAATAAATATTGATGTAAAATATATGGCGATTTTGGATAATATTCGTTAATAGCCCAAAATAACAGCTTCCTTCATTATCAACAGCCCATGTTAGTTCACTGCTGGGCAAAGGCCCTTTGCTTTGCCTTCTTAGCGTCCTGCCTCGCGGAGGAAGTAGAAGGACTAAAAGATGCGTTCTGTTCCAGTGCCACTACATCAACGGCTCCCCGCAGAACACGCTGGTGCCGGGCGCGGTGGAGCGCGCCGCGCGGCGCGGCGTGTTCGTGGCGGGGGACGACTTCAAGTCCGGACAGACCAAGCTCAAGTCCGTGCTCGTCGACTTTCTCGTCTCCGCTGGTGCGTTCATTTATCAAGTTAAATAAACAGTTTATTATTAATTATTTAATTATTTAATTATTTAATTATTTAATTATTTAATTATTTAATTATTTAATTATTTAATTATTTAATTATTTAATTATTTAATTATTTAATTATTTAATTATTTAATTATTTAATTATTTAATTATTTAATTATTTAATTATTTAATTATTTAATTATTTAATTATTTAATTATTTAATTATTTAATTATTTAATTATTTAATTATTTAATTATTTAATTATTTAATTATTTAATTATTTAATTATTTAATTATTTAATTATTTAATTATTTAATTGTTTAATTATTTAATTATTAGTCTAAAGTTCAGTCGCGTTCCACATATACTAACAGGACAAGTTATGTAAAAGCTTTTAAAAAGGTTGTAAAATTAGAATGACATATTGCTGAGACGAAACCCTCATAATTTAAGGTATTTCAAAGTTCACTATCACGTACCTATGCAGGATTTAATAGTAAAATGATATCCAGTCGAGATCAGGCTAGCTCTTAACATACCGATGCTTTTGTCTTTATCATAACAGGTCGAATCACAAGAAATTGAGACATGGTTCTGGTTACGAAAAGGATGACTTTTACTGCGTATGAGATTGTTCAACAAAAAAAATATGTTTCATTTGTCCCCAGGCCTAAAGCCGGTTTCCATCGTGAGCTACAACCACCTCGGCAACAACGACGGCAAGAATCTTTCTGCGCCCAAGCAGTTTAGGTCTAAAGAGGTAAGTTCACTATTGATAGAACCATGACATGTGAGAGAGAATCCAGCAAAAGCTGAATGCGAGAATCCGAGATCAGTTAATCGCCCTTATTGGGAGACTGTAAACTGTTCTAGCATTATATTTTATAGGCTATTTTAGTTTCAAATAGATGTTGTTTGTGACTAAAATAACGCTTTTCAAGGTGTAGAACTAAAAGTATTCACATTTCGAGATATTCGGGTGTAATTTTAGCAATCAAAAACAAATATGTTTTACTCTCCTGTTTTGACTGGAAACTGTCGCCTTTCTAACATCATTTTGGTACACTGTAATAGTGGTACTTCAATCTTGAAGAAATACTTTTGTTGCTTTAGTGAGAATCAAATAAATTTTATTATTTGTTAAGTTGTAAGCATAACCTAAAGAGAAAAATTTGTTTGTTTGTTTGGATTGAATAGGTTCCAAGACTACTCGACCGATTTAAAAAATTCCTTCGCCATTAGAATCCTTCATTATCCCTGATGAACAAAGGCTACTTTCAAAAAGTTAGGGATGAGGATATGTCGTAAGAAAACTTCGTTAACCGAAAATGTATACAAAATTACAATTATTGAAATTTTTGTAAAATACCCGTGCGGAGCCGGGCGGACGCTAGTGTGTTATATTATAAGATCAATATAATTGTAATACAGCTACACTACACAACTACAGATTCATGACCTTTGCTTCTTTTATCATATCTCAGCAATTTATTTGTTTAATTCGCAGATAAGTAAAAGCAACGTGGTCGACGACATGGTGGAATCCAACCAGATTCTCTACAAGCCGGGCGAGAAGCCTGACCACGTGGTCGTCATCAAATACGTGCCCTATGTAGGTCAGTATAGAATCTTTTTATTATCTTATCCAATAGTCTTAAAGCCCTATCCGATACAAATCAGCGCCGCCATCTATTTTATCTCATTATTACGTTGAACAAAGGATAATTCAAAGTTACGAAGTTGACCTTTTTGGCTAACAAACATATTTGCATCTCTGCCTGAACAATAATAAAAAAATTATTATTAAAAAGCTTATAATAAACTGACAAAAATTCCCTAATGAACATTTTGTGTAGGATAAAAATGGTGGCGGTGCTAATTTAGATCGGGAATCGGAAAATTTTATGAGCTTTATGGCTCCTGCGACACGGATGAACTTCCGAAATTCATACAAACGTAATACCAAAATGGTTTGTAATTTGATTATATGTTTACCATGATCTCTTCAAAGAAAACACGTTTTCTTGTTCTTTGTGTAGATAGGTAAGTATTTTCAAAGAAGCTTGTGGTAGGAACCTAGATAATTCATCCCTCACTGGAGCTTTAAGCAATAAATGGCACTACCGGAAGACCAGCGTTGTTTACTAGCAACCAACTCATGCTGAGGCAGAGACCATTTTGCGGCTTTCGGGCTTATATTTTTAATACTGTTTTTACTTTTTGTTTAGACCACTGTAAACCTGTTAGTGCAAATAAATTATTTTATTCTTATTCTGTTCTTAAAGATACCGATCTAAAACCAAAAACCATTTCCAGGTGACTCCAAACGCGCGATGGACGAGTACACCTCTGAGATCCTCCTCCACGGCACCAACACCATCGTGGTCCACAACACGTGCGAGGACTCGCTGCTCGCCGTGCCGCTCATCCTGGACCTGGCGCTGCTGGGGGAGCTGTTCACCAGGGTCAGCTTCCAGGAGTACGAGGGAGCGGGTATGGACCTTATCTCGTACCAATATGGTATATAATACTACAAGTAGAACTCGCTGCTCGCCATGCTTCTTATTTTAAAAGTATGTACCTTACCTTCCTGTAATAAGTTCCTAAATACCGTGATATATTTCATCGTATATCACGGTATTGTGTTTTAATTACTGTACTTGAAGTATCATTCATAAATTTATATGAAGTCCAAAAACTTAGTTCACGAAAATTAGTAACTGATAAATATAACTTTTTAGCCATTATTGGGTTTCCTCAGCCAATAACTATTACTAGTAAACCTTTTATCTTTCTAAATATTTTTTGTTAATAAATAAATAAAAAATGTTGGACAATCCACACAGCATCATCTAGCCCCAAGCTAAGCAGAGATTGTGTTATGGGATGACTGATATACATAATACAATATTATTTCATATACAGATATTTTTGATTATACATAGAAAACGCAACCTCCTGCGTCACAGGCGGACCTTCGCCCACCGCGCCACAGAGGTCGTCGTCGTGTATTTTGTTTTGAATATTGTGTTCTTTTATAATTTTATTTATGTTTTTTGTAGATTATTTGTGTCCATCTTAGGGTTGTATCATAATGGACCTATGTTGTCTGAAATAAAAGATTTATTTTATTTTATAACCGTTACTTGTTTCCTTCCAGAATGGTCCAGCATGCACTGCGTGCTGTCCCCGCTCGCGTACCTGCTGAAGGCTCCGCTCGTCCCGCGCGGCACGCCCGTCGTCAACGCCCTCTTCAAGCAGCGCACCGCCATCGAGAACCTCCTGCGCGCCTGCCTCGCCCTGCCCCCCGCGCACCACATGCAGCTTGAACATAAGGTAAGGACGAGGACCGAAAAACGAGCCTTGCGCGACACCATTACAATAAAAGTTATAGAAGCATAATGTCAATCCTACAGAAAGCCTTGTTGTATCACCTCAACTTGGTATCCATCGATTCACTCAAGACTCTAATCAATCACTAAATAAAAATAATTATTTTTAGCAAAGCATCATCAAAAAATAATCCACTTGAATTTACCAGAGACCATCAGGGGAGGCCTATGTCCAGCAGTGGACTATTATAGGCTGTTGATGATGATGATTAGAGGGAAATATACATTAGGTAGTTTAATTAATACTGCCTATTGTATCTACGGACTATTGAGATACAAGAACATAAGAAAATTAGAAAGGAAGAAAACGTAAAAAGTCCGTAGAAGCTAGTTTATCATTCTTTACTTTTACCTTAAAAAGATCACTTTAATTAATTGTTCACTTCAGAACAATTAATCAAAGTGATCACTTTATTTCCCATTTTTATTTGTTATTTAACTTGTATTTTGTGACGTGTCCAAGAGTCTGTATGGTCTAAAGGACATAAAGCACTTTGATTTTGATTTTTTGATTTCATTATAGAATTATGTAAAGCCGGCGACATCTTTCGGAACAAAATGTGTATTAAGGTTTTTTATTTTTATAATTACCTCAAACTCAAGGAACCTTTAAGATTTTAGGTTCCTAGACCTCGTGACTCAGGAAAGTTGCACACCTACTGAGGGAAAACCACAAATTTCCGAAGTAGAGCATTTTTAGGATATAATTTCATTTCTATAACGTGTTATGTTCTTTTCCAGGTCCCATTCCTGATGTCAGGACTGCAAGCTGGCACTCTCTTCAACGACTCCCCTCCCTTCAAGAAAGCCAAGACCGACCTTGTGAGCGCCGGGCTCGGCGACAAGTAAGCCCTAAGCCACCGCCACTTAGCACAAAACAACCCACATACAGTCCTGAACTTTCATTTTATTTATTTTTTAATAGTACATCAGCCTTTCTCTTGGTTCTACTAGATAAATATTTTAAACGGTATTTTTTTTTACAGTGTTGCAATTAGGGTAGAAGCTTCATAAACCTTTGTTTTTGGACTGGTATCCGAAACTTGGCCACAGATAGGCTCTTTTGCGTGAAGAGGCTGCTAGTCTAGCCAACAAATTTACATGACATGAACTCTCTCATATGGACTTAACCTCGAGGTCGAGTTCTATATAAATAAAATGTTTAAATATTTACATAAAGCTATGCAGACAGAGCAACTGACGAAATTGTCAACTTTATAATAGTTTTTGAAAATTAACAATGTTCAGCCATTACATATTCTAATTTAAAGCTTTGAGTTCAACAAAATGATTATACAAAAGTGGGTGAAACTGGCTTACACAATAACGACTACTTGTATCGAAACGATGTACTTAGGTAATCTCTATTTATTGCGTGGATTCTCATAACTTTAAGTTATTCAGTTAACATATAAGATATTTTTTGGGTTCCGTTTCTGTGATAGCTATAATTTTGTGATCCGCAGGTCTCCTATACGTTTAAGGTTATCGTATTTGATACGTCAATATTATATTTTTATCTCAAAATACCGTGTAATATTATATTTTGGGGTTTGTTTTTGAAAATATACCTATTTAAAACTTTTGAAACTATCATGGTTATTAACACTAAAGTTATTTATAACCGAATTTTTACCATGATTTTTGTGCCGAAATATTAAAAATCTCAAATCATGGTAAATATCCCGTTATAAATGGCTTTATACCTGGTTAACCTGTTTATTTATAAATATAGTGCTAAACTAAGAGTAATTATCTCAGACGCTATTTAAATACGTAACAATCATTATGATTGGCCATTTTGTTTTACTTTCACACATTTATTTTAGGTTTTATTCCATTATGGATGTAGTAATCATTCCATTGCTTATTTAAAGTATTAAAGATCTGTATTCGTGTATTTAAAGTATTATCCCCAGGGGCTTAAAGTATTTTCATCGTAAGTAGATAATTTGATTTTAGATATTTAATTTGTTTTTGCATTATAGTGTGAACTTTTAGTTCAAGTATTACTTTATTTAAGTTCTAAGCAAAATTCTTAAACCTATATCATTCGATCTGACCTAGAGTAAGTAGAAATTATTCGATATCCTTGTGTCCAAAGTAAATCTATTTTATTAAGAAAGTTGGGTATGTAAACCTACGAATATATTCTGTGTGCATTTACGTTCAAATAAAATTGTTTGGGAAAACAAGGTATTTTCGTTCCCTAGTCCCCTGTGAATAAGAATAATAATAATAATTAATAAATCAATAATTATTAATTAATTAGATTTTGAATATTGTTAAAATATGAAATCTTGTTAAGACTCGTTAAAAATAAAAAATAAACAATTTGACTTAACTAGAGATTGTCCCTAATTAGTTGACCACGTCTGTATATAGCTTTGATCAGAAAAAATATTTTTTTTGGACAGCAGAATTAATAGCGCTACGTGGGAAGGAAATTTCAATACACTTTATAGCAATATATATCGTTCCTATAATCCTATACTCTGGTAGATTATAAGGCTGGCAGAAGCTGGTGAAGTTGGAATGGTTTTCTGCCGTAGTATCGTGACCGGTGTCGCCAAGATAGCTCCAGTAACTTCTTCGATAGCGAAACAGGTAGGGGTGCTGATTCGGGTCGGAGTAACGAATAAATTATCTTAATTCTACAATGTAAATAAATAATGTCAGACAATCCACACAGTATCATCTAGCCACAAGCTAAGCAGAGCTTGTGTTATGGGTACTAGATGACTGATATACATAATAAAATATTATTACATACACACAGATACACATATATAATATATTTTTTATTATACATAGAAAACGACCAGAACACCCTGAACAAATATCTGCAGATCGTATAAATTATATATTGTCGAATCGAATCCGCAACCTCCTGCGTCTTAGGCGGACCCGCCTTCGCCCACCGCGCCACAGAGGTCGTCAATTAATTATTTGTTAGACTGTGTTATCAAGGGCATTAACAGATCGTAAAATTACTTTCGTTTGCTTACAACCCCCCATAGTCTATGCTCCATTGAAAATTTGCCTTTGGTACCCGACATAAAAAAAATCTTTCAATCCACACCATTATCTAGCCCCACGCTAAGCAGAGCTTTTGTTGTGGATAGGTACCTACTAGATGGGCACAATGGGTAGAATACACGATGGGTAGAAATAATAAATCAATCGTAGACCTTGAATGAATGTTTATAAAATATAAATTAATTTCTAACGCAATTTTCAAACAAGACTGTTTCTATCATATAATTCGTAATAAGTTACGTCGTCGAAGTAACTTTATATTTTGCAACTGTTTCCTTAGCGATATCTAATTATGATGCAATCTCTGCACAGGCCAAGTATGATAAAAATAAATGGCTGCAGAAAATAGACAACCCAATGGGACGTAACGACTGCTTGCAATTTTGTACTTTGTGACGGCTAGATGCAGTTTAATTCACTTTTTCTGCTAGCAAAATCCAGATGGATTTTCAACTGACCTACACTCTTTAATTTGCTGGGAAAAAAGACTCGAAATCGGATTAATCTTCTTTATTTTTTAGTTAAGCATAGAATAGTACAGTATCCCAAGTTCACCAGTCAAATCTGACTCGATCACGCACCAAGCAGTTAATTTTTAAACAACAAATCATGGTGTCTCATTCATAACAAATTTAATACAGAACTTAAATTACACATAACTAAACGTACCTTAAACTTAACGGGAGTAACTTAAGATACGTCACATTTGTTCTAGTTGTAACAATTCCTCTTAAAACTACTCTGTTATAATGTCATGCAGTTAGTATTTAACTATATAACTTTTTGGTAGTAAAATCTATTACAAACATTTGATAACTGAGAACAAGAATGCATTCAAAGACACGCACGAGAACTAGTGTGATGTCAGAGGTACATTTGGAATGTAAACTAAATACAACTAAGCGCTAATAGTACCAATACTGCTTAAATACAAATTATATCAACACTAAGATAATTTAGCGATATAAATTTAGCGATATAAATCGCTACCGCACGCAGACAGAAGGTAACAACATAGGACCTCGCAATGTTTTGGCAACACATGATAAAACAAGAATACAAACATTTTTAAACACCTCCAAATACATTTTAAGGCGATATATTTAACAATATTCAAGACCCGTTCAACTTAGTTGAACGCAAAGTTTTTGAAAGAACACGAAACTGTTCGTTTGTTGGCATAAGATCAGTGGTAGGTACCTATGATAACGAAATCTTTAATTAAGTACAACTTTAGTGGAACTTGGAGATTTCGACACAAAAATCGACTTTTGTTTCTAGTTTAAAAGTAAATTTTTGCATGCGCATAATAATCTAGATAGGGAAGTTTTAGAAACCGATTGCGTGTGATATTTCTATAATTTCGGTGCAAAATGTCTAATAGATCTACGCACTAGAGGTCGTGGATATTTGAGCTGCTAGTCTTTGAGCACCGCCACTCTTTAGATACTTTTTATATTTTAATATAATAAGTCTTGATTCTACATTTAACAATAATTTGTTATATTATAACCGATACAATTTTATATTTTACAATAATTTTCTTTTAGAGTGCTCAATATAGTAATTTATTATTTAAAATTCGTTGGCTACCTAACGAGTGTTTAGCTATAGGACGAACAGAGTCTACGATAGGGAAATGGAATATATTTTTTAGTGCTACAGAAAATCATAATACATAAGCATTTCAATAAATTACCATTTAAATTACAGTTGTGGAAGCGACCCGATTTTTTGTAGCACTAAATATAAGAATAGTCAATAATCAGCGTGTAAATGTAGCATAACATAAACCTACTTAGGAATAATTTTGTGCTTATAATTTAGGCATACATGCATTCTTATGTCAATTTAGATATAATTTGTCACATAATTTGGACACCGCAGGCTACGCTTTCCTACTTCATATCAACAAAGACTTGAGAGGCCTCAAGGCAATCATAAAGCGGTTTTGACCGCCATTTAATATTTTTACAAAATCAACAAATCAGCTTTCGTAAGATGTATGTCAAGCAACATTTCACGCATTTAGGTATCTACATGTCTAGCATATTCTAAGTGTCTAGTTAGGGAATGCAAAGTCGAATAATATAAATTTCTCAGACCGTCGAGGTCGCGATAATTCTCTACAGTTAATTCCTTACGTGCCTTGAGCAGATCATCTGTCTCGAATACATTCAAAGATAAACTTACAACAATATATCATTTATATTACATATAGTATAGATTTTTAGAATATTTTATTGCTCGAAGAACATAACGACATCGGAAAGAGAATGGGCAATTTCAGGTGTGACATAAGTTTCATTGTACATTTTTAATATGAATTATGTTTGTATATTATATTATAATTGCTAGAGCTAATGTCAATATATTTGGATGTACAAATATCATTATAATCCTCTACTTTAACGCAGTTAATATTTTTGTAATATATTATTTCTTATGTACAATTTAAGTAGTCCAATGGGAATTGTTGCCCATTCTTTTAATTTTAGACAGTATAGGACATATTTAACATAGATCTTACTCTTATTTAACGATTAAACCCAGAACTACCATTTAATGTAATTTTAATTACATATTATGACATGATTATTAAATTTTGACAAGTTTGATTTACAATTTATAACATCATAGAATTTACAAAGTCCTGCTTTACAGAAATAACTATAGATAGATACTACAATATTTTAAATATATTTTAGATACGATTTACAATATATCATATTTATATACAAGAAATATCTCTCTTTATTAAGAGTTATTAGTGCAGATGACCTGCCGTTCCCTACCATTTTCGACCCTTCAGAAGAGCACCAAAATAATAATTATCATTTAAAATCTTTAGTATCGGACTGAATGTAATCAATTCCTTTGATAGAATATCAGATCTATAAAAATATGGAATGAAGTTACATGATATAATGTACTTACAACTAAATACAATAAATAAGGAATGTATTTCCATAAATGCGTGGATGATGATATAACATAAAAGACACAAAGATAAGCTAAAACACCGTGAAAACATAAATAATAAGCACTCAAGCGAAATCGTGTAATGGTAAATGTGGTATAACCAAGTTTTTTTTGTCGAAATAAGTTATGAAAAGAGTCTGCTTAATAGACCATAGTATTAATGAAGTCTAAATTTATTTCGAGACCGCGCCTAAACCTTTCGTACAGTTAGCCAAAACACCAGTTTTCCATAAATTTACTTCATAAGGCTCAACAGTCTAACATTATTCAAACGTTATCGCAGTATATCACCTGAAATTTCTGTTTTATATATTTTTTTGGATTGTGACTTTGTCACTTTTGAAATTATTACATAGAAAAGCGCCATCTGTTTTTGAACGCCTAAAACTTGACACGTCATCTTTCCATCTACCTATTTCTATTGAATTATAGTAAACTGGTATTTATTGGCTTTATGCATAAGACTAGTTTATAATAAACTAGACAAGTCTGTCGTTAGGTTTAGGCGGGTCCTTCTTATGTCAGTTGAGTGGCAAACAGAACATGTGTTGTAGGAGGTTTGGTTTGCGCGGCGCGGCGCTAGATGACGCCACTGAGTCGTAGTCAGATGATGAGGTGTCGCATGTGTAGCCGTATGCCTGAAAAATAATATTAATGTTTAAAAAAAACTAAAAACCTACATCAAATTCCTTAATTTTTAAATATTGTTTTACGGGACCAATTTGGGATTTAAATCCAAGCCAGCCTCGGGATTTAAATTTTCGGGATGGTATTGGGATCATCTTCTATACAATAAATTGGTAAAAAAAATCGACCCACAAAATAGGCAGACATCGGCGAAAACAGGGGTATATAAAACCAATACCTTTTTTTTAAGTCGGGTAAAAAGCGATTATAAACTAAAAAACTACATAAATAATACTAAAACTAGCAAAGTTTCCACAGGCAAATTTACTGTAATTCGTGTGAGTACAGTTTATAAAATTCCA
This sequence comes from Eupithecia pulchellata, assembly GCA_963931895.1. Taxonomy (NCBI): domain Eukaryota; kingdom Metazoa; phylum Arthropoda; class Insecta; order Lepidoptera; family Geometridae; genus Eupithecia; species Eupithecia pulchellata. Next base: position 1,677,746 of record OZ007540.1, read on the forward strand.
TTAGATGATGCTCATCATCACCCACCGCTCACGGTATCCCACAGCTGGGCGTGGGACGAGGGTGCACAGTACCTGCGGGTCGTGGTGGGGATGCAGCAGGCAGGCGTGACGTCACACGCAGTCCTCCAGAGACATGAGCAGCGGGTTCACGTACTCGAACCCCTCGAACTCCGACTGGTCGATGTCGGCGATCACGGAGCTGTACAGAGATAGAAATTCGTTTGAAAGAAATAATATAGTAAATTTTTGAACTTGGGGCTAGTAATGCTGGACAGGATTGTCTAGCCCCAAGCTAGTTACAGCTTGTGTTATGGGTACATATACTAGATAGATATCTAGTACATATTAATAATAATATACGAGTAAATAGATATTTTTTATTGTGCATAGAAAACGACCAGAACACCCTGAACGAATATTAGCAGATCGTAAATATTTGTCCCGAGGCGGGAATCGAACCCTTCGCCCATCGCGCCATAGAGGTCGTCTGAAAACATTTTATTTACCTACCTTAAATCTACTACAAAACTCAATAACTTAACAGTCGTTACCTCGACCTCGACTCAAACTCTACTAAACCTCCAATGATCTCGGTATGCTTGATCATAAATAATTCTCCACTCGAACAAATCTTAAATGTTTACATATGAGTGGAGAAATTAATTGTCATCTCAAGGTCTACCTTAAATGCTCCTCAAAAAGTATTAGTTTTTAATGGATTTTGTTGAAAGTGAAATTTTTCTCAAATTACAAATTATTTTAGAACTACGTTTGTATGGGCATTTAATCCGAGCAATAATTAAACTTAAAATTAATTTATCTCGGATTTCACTGATCTAGAATTTTAGTCTATGCTAATGTTAGTTTTTAAATGACATCAAAGATTTACCTTTAACAATATTTATAAAAAAGTTAAAACTATGGCTCATTGGAAAAGCCTTCTATAGTGTCAAAGAACTCATGGACTTCAATTTGAAAAATAAATAGCACATTATTGACATGTTTATAAACCTATTATATTATATACCTTATTAATTTAAATAATTTTAAATTACTTTGTAGCTTTACCTAGTTTTAGAAATTGTTTGCATGCCAATGTGTTTTGGTGAAGTATGTGACACTACCTATTCTGATGTGATGACCTTGACTTTATTATGACCATATTTCTTGCAATAAATGAATTGAATTAAATAATTAAATGAAAATAAATTATTACAATCAATAAATCAACCAAATAAGAGTATAAATGCGAGTTTGAACTGACTCGTTATCCGGCGTGAGATGCACGGGCTCGTCGGTGAACTCCGGCGGGAAGTTGGCGAGGTCGCGCTCGCCCTCCAGCCGCGGCTTGAACGGAGGCACCACCTGCTTCTGTTCCAACTGCACACAGAAACATTATTTATAGCCTCATTCGGAAACGTAGAAAAAAAATTATACCTAGGTAAATGTTGTAATACATCATTATGAATGAGGGTCATTCGGAATATTTAATTATTTTTCTCAATCGGAGATAATTTTTGTACATAATTTTTATCTATATCTATACTACTATTATAAAGAAGAAAGATTTGATTGTTTGTATGTTTGTTTGTTTGTTTGAATTGAATAGGCTCCGAAACTACTGGACCGATTTGAAAATTTTTTGTTTAATACCCGTGCGAAGCCGGGGCGGACCGCTAGTAGGGTATAAATGGATGCATTCGGAAAGCTAGATTTCTATACTAATATTATAAAGAGGAAAGATTTGATTGTTTGTTTGAATTGAATAGGCTCCGAAAATACTGGATCAATTTGAAAAATTCTTTCATCATTAGAATTCTAAAGTTTCCGTGATGAACATAGGCTATAGAATATTTTCAAATAAGTTGTCTGCGTCGGAACTATACAGATCGATCGATGTTCTCCTAAAATCGTCTTTACACCATGGTCAATATTATGGTCCTGTACTTATAACCTTTAACCTAATAATCTACACACCCATAATAAGGTATTATAGGTGCGAAGATTTTACCTACTACCAAACAAACGAGCGTAACTACGTCAATACCAGATCTAGTTATGATATAAGTAATTAGAGTTACCATCTCCCACTCGATGCTCTTGAAGAAGGGATGGTAGAGTATGTCCATGAAGGCATTCTCGCCGCAGCCGAGCCGCTCCGCCGGGTTCTTGTTGAGGAAGCCTTTCAGAACCGAGGCCGCTTTCACGGACAGGGAGCGAGGAATACGGATCGTCTTCTCTAGGATCACCTGGGGATCAATAATAAATAAAATAAAAAAATATTTATTGAAATTACTTAAAACTATACATAGTGGTATTGATATGGATCAGTTGAGCTACCTGTAGTTTGTTTGAAACAGTCTGCAGTTAGCTCAATTGTAAATACTAGCTCTAATTTAGTAAAGTAATTATAATTTTCTTCGTTAGTTAAGGCTTTTTTCCAGTAAAAAATAAGTTAAATAACCAAATTAGAACTAGTATTCACAAGTGACGACCTCTGTGACGCGGTGGGCTAAGGTCCACCTGCAACGCATGAAGTGGCGTGTTTGATTCCGGCTTCGGGACAAATATTTGTACGATCTGCAAATATTTGTTCAGGGTGTTCTGGTCGTTATCTATGTATAATAAAAATAAATATCTATGTACTCGTAGGTATATTATAATATATATACATAAGTTATCAAGTACCCATAACACAAGCTCTGCTTAGCTTGGGACTAGATAATGCTCTGAGAAACTAAATATAGCTTGAGTTATATGTGAATATCCGTATGGTCTACGTCCAGTACTCTGACTGATAATGTACCTGGAACAGGTAATCCTCAGTGTTCTGGTCGGGATTATCCGCCGCCTGTGCGATGTCGAAGGGCGAGCGGCCCGCTAACATCTCGTACGTTAACACTCCCAGCGCCCACCAGTCCACGGAGAACCCGTACTCTTCTCCGCGGAGAATCTCCGGCGCTATGTAGTTCGGAGTGCCGCAGAAAGTGGATGTCGTGTCGCCGGGACGGACGCCCTCCTGGAAAAGGAAAAGGGGTAAAATTTATAAAAGAGTACATTGTATTTTTCATATCCAAATAATTCTTTCCATCCAAAGGTTGCCTGGAAGAGATCGCTTGTAAGCGATAAGGCCGCTCATTGTACTTGTCTTGTGTAATGTCTTTTGCTTTGTTCTATTTCTGGTGTACAATAAAGCATTTTTGTATTTATATTACTAGGGGAGAAAGTCTGCGATTCCTAATGAGGATTTGAGACATGAGGCTTTTAAAGCTTCGGCCGAACCTGAGCGTCAAACAGACGAGACGCGCGAAGCGAAGCGCGTCAGACGCGCGGTTGACGCTGACAATGACGTTGTCTGAATGCAGCCTTGCGCGAAAGAGTCGCGGAACCATTATACGGGAAAGGTTAAACGTTGTTGATAATTAGATAGTTTATATAATGTAAATCCTTTTTTGGCCGTAAGTTTTGTTTTCAATATTAGTGTAAGTAGTATGTAAGGGCTGTGGATTTCGTATTACCAATAAAATAAAATAATGGCAACTAACTATTTACATTTCTGCTTAAACCTTTATTTAAGAGGTAGGAGATCGTTCCAGCATTTCGCGGCAGCAAATCTGAAGCTGCCGCGAAAAGTTGTTCTATGTCTGTGTAAATAGATACCATAACAATATATTACCTTGCACATGCCATAGTCGGTGAGTTTGATGTGTCCCTCGTGGTCCAGCAGTACGTTGTCCAGCTTCAGGTCTCGGTAGATGACTCCGCGCTCGTGCAAGAAGTGCAGCGCCAGGGATATCTCAGCGGCGTAGAAACGAGCATGCTCTTCCGGCAGGCGGCGTTGGCGTTGCATGTGGAACCTGGGGAGAGATACAATATAAAATTCAAAAACACGGTGAAAAATAAAGTATTTCAGTTGTAAAAGACATAATTACGATTAGGTACACAGTCTGAAATATAAACACACGGTAGGTAGAGTCACAGTTTTTATAAATGCCTAAGGTTGGTCAATACACACAGCGGGATTTAGCCCCAACCCAAGTTAAGCAGAGCTAGTGTTATGAGTAGGTACTAGTTGACTGATATACTTAATACAATATAGGTATTATATATAGATATTTTTACTATACATAGAAAACGACCATAACACCCGGAACAAATATCAGCAGATCACATAAACATAATAAAAGTTTATTGGACACGTAGACACGTAAGTCTACCATCTTAGTTATTGTAAAAGCTACCATAAATACACTGACCTAATGTAGATCAGGACCACACCACGAACAAACGCGATTTCGAGAAACAGTCGACTTGGCGTCTTGTAGAACAAATTTAAACCGATTAGGAAAGGATGGTGAGACGGTCTCGAAGATACGATCCGGCGACAGGCGATACAAACGTAATACTCAAATGATCTAAAAATTCTCAAATTACAAAAACTTTGATTTTGACTATATTAGTCATTTGTTATTGTAAAAGCTACCCTAAACACACTTACATAAGGTCCCCTCCTCGTACAAACTCGATCACGAAGAACAGTCGGCTCGGCGTCTGGAAGCAGGAATGCAGGCCTACGAGGAAGGGGTGGTTGGAGGCGGTCTCGAACACGTGCTTCTCGGTCTGCACCCAGTCTATGTCCTCGTCGTCAGTCACCAGCGCCTTCTTGATCACTTTCATGGCGTATACGCGCTTCGTGCGTTTCAATTCTACCATCAGCACCTGGGAAAACCGAAGTTAAGAAGGTTAAAGTTTTGTTTGTAGGTATATTGTAATCTCCAGATACAAGTCAAGAATTGAATAAGTCAAACTAAGGTAAATAAAAATAGTTAACCTATATCTAAGAATATTAATAATCGTAATGGAAATACATCGTAAAAAAAGAAAATTATTCATTGATAACAATATTTTAGGTTAATTAAATATACACAATAAGTTATTAATAATGTATGTTAATATATAAGTTTTTCGTCGAGAAAATCCTTGTTGAAAAACCTTGTTTTCTGTTCTGCTATTGTTAAGTTTTCAATAATAAATGTCATTGTTGACATAAAATGTCTTAGATTCTAGTACCGAGTATAGAAGCGGAGCGAGTCGCTCTGTATCACGACATCGCTTCCCAGTGCAAAGCGAGCCGCACTTTTTCAGACACCGTGGAGAGTTCTCGCTTACCTTAGCATAGGATCCTCGTCCAATGACCCTGATGAGCTCGAAGTCCTCCAGCGAGTACTGCCTCTGCGCGCCCGGCTCCAGGTCCTCGCGCGGGGCGGGGGGCGGGGGCGCGACCGGCGTCTCGGGGAGGGGCTCGTCGGCGCGGGATCTGGAACTGCAAAGAGAACCATATTAGAACGATTAGTGGGAAAACCACTCTGTTTGGTAGGTCTTGGAGGCATAGACCAGCGCTACGGCAGGATTTACTGCCATAGCATCCGCTGCGTGTTGGCCATTTTTGTTGTTACTAATTGATTTAATTTAATTTTATATTGTTTTAACTGTGCAACAAAATAAACAAATTTTTATTTAACTTTACTGAATATTGTGGTGGTATAGAAGGATATAAGATTGAACAGGACTGTTGCGAGATCGTGATTGATCTTGTGGATATTCCGTCATCTCGAACAACTGGTTCTCGTCTATCTTTATCTCTCGCTTATATGTTTAAAGCTACAGAAGTGTTTTTAAGGGCTGCTAAGGGGAAGTCTGAACCCGTGAGAGTTACTGAAAAGTCATGTTAAGAGGTACTAACGTACCTCTTAAGTTTTGTTAAACCGAGTTAATTTACGAAAAGTTTAAAAAAAGATAAGATTTAAAAATGTTAATTATGTTAGTTAATGTTAAGTTAATGTTAGTTAAAAGTGTTAATAAAACACTTACAACTATTTTAGTTTTCTAGAAAAGTTACTCGTAGAAAGAAAATTGTACTTTGTGTTTTTTCGATAAACCAATAAATAAATCTACGACGACTATGTGCGCAAAGTTGTCGGTACGTCAAACACAACTTGTTGATTATATTTACCCCTTAAATAATCAATAAGGTATTTTATTTGGTTAACATACAGATTAAAAACCATAAACTCACCTAGGAAATTAAATATTTATCCCAAAAATTTTCTCTGGACTCGATTCCTATAGATTACCCCGAGTGCGAGGGCGTACGCACTCTAATAACAAACAATCTATGAACTCACCTAACAGAAGAGGCGCGTCCCAGCGTGCTCTCTCCATTGGCCTCGTCCTTGGCCTCCACAGGGTCCACGTGTTCGTTCGAGCACGGCTTCTGGACCAGCTTGTGACATTTCTTGTGCACGAGCAGCTTGCACTGGATGCACTTGAAGCCCTGCCGGCCGAGGCCCCAGATTCGGTCCTGGCAGAAGGCACAGAAGGCGCGCTGCAAAAGAAAACCTTTTTAGATTTTGGTAGTCAACCTCTTTAATTTTTAACAGAACTAGGCTCTAGACTTGTCTATGGAAGTAGCATCGTTTGATCAGTATAGCTCATTTAAAGCCGTCATTGTTACAGGTACATGAGGGTAACCGCAGGTAGAAGCTGGAAGCGACAAGATAAAGGCAGGGCGATATGGCGCTCATCAGGAGAGGCCTATGTCCAGTGGTCTAACATGGGCTGGCTGATGTTGAGGGTAACCTTTGCTTCTGGCTGGCGCGGACAGTGAAAGGTTGCGAAGAGTAGGTATTATCGCGCTATAGGCGTCGAATAAACCACTTTATATCTAAACAGGTGCTTTTGTTTTGTCAATGAAAAGTCTTAAGAAAAATTGTATAGGAATCATGGTTTGCTTACTCTATTAAATCGTTTCGCTTGAAAGATGTGTCCGTTGACGCGATATAGCTTTCGCCACCGTCGAGCGCCTCTCCGGTATATACTCCCTGGAAATAAGGAAAACAAAATGTGAATAAAGTTCGAAGCATCGAAAACAATGTCAGAGATTCAGATAATGACCGTGATAGGTATTTTTTACTTGTTATAATGCGTATTGTGTATTTGTCTTATGAAAGTCACTGTCGCTTGCTTTAGTCGACCTTAGAAGTTAAGTAAACAGTTACCAATTCATAGTTTCAGCTACCAAAACAAAATCCTTCTAAAACTAGTTTTATTCAAAAAGCTGGCACCCTTGAAATGAACACTGTTCGTTTTAGTGCGAGCATAATATTTCGACATCCATTAGTGGTATCACTTTGAACCGGAAGGCAACGAACCCACCTCGAAATCGGAAGTGGGGATACCGACCACAATGCAATACTTAGCAGAAAGTGACAATAAAATCCCGCATTTACCCCGAAAGTGATATATTTACTCAGAAATTGGGGCGATCGGCCTCTTTACAAGTGAAGTCATTAATCTTTGCACACGCGATAGAATTACGATACTGTTGCGACTTTGCATGACCTGGTTAAAGCAAAAGCAATACCTGCTACCTACAGGAAATACTTTGTTATTGCAGTAATCGGCTTCGTTAAAAATAACGATCAAACTGTATTTTTTTAAAGGTCGACGAATTACTACGAAAACATGGATTCAAAAGAATGCACATGAAAAATTCATGTGCATTCTTTTATATTTTCCAGAACAGAATGAAGTAAGTTTATATTTTCGGTTTGGCTTTAAATTTATGTGTATCTTCCTAATCTATACGCAATACAAAAAATAAAGTCATAAAAATACCGTGTTAAAATAATCACGCAAGCTTAGCACTAGATTGATTGAAAGAAAGTAAAACATTTTCGTTTAAATTAAATATGGCAAAATAGCACCTCTATTCGCTGCATTTAGATAATCACTTCGATTTGGGACTGGATAATCATCATCATCTTCTTTAACTTTTTCATTCTTTTTTTGAACACTTGTCACTAAAAACTTTATAACTTCAACCGAGCAAGACATTTCGATTCTCAAAGGCTATTGGTTGCTCTCATGTCAACCGCCACAAATAAGCGAGGAGTGAGTATGACCGAAGCGATTAGAGCGACGGTCTTCTCAAACTTAGTGGGTCTCTACATCGTATGATAGCGTAATTGGGACATCAAGAAGTTTCAAACACGGTAGCCATTTTGCCGGCCACGACGATCCTGCACCGATATCTTACATTTTTACTGTTTATCAATGTACACTATCTTATCGGTTTTTACCAATTGGCGACTGCTTGCTTATTTGTAGGAAATTCTATTTGTACAGGGATAATGAGGAATTATCACTGTTATTATATACTTTTAATTTCTTATTTGACAAGTTCATAATTTTTTAGTTGGAAACATATTTCATATTTAAGTTTTTTTAAGTAACTTAATATTTGTTTTATCATCTTTATTTGTCACATAGTATTACTTCAAATGACAAACATAGTATATTGCATTCCGTCTCTCGGAGAATTCCACATTTACAGTAAGATACTTGTTATTTCTCCGGTCGCAGAAAAATAACTTACGCAATTTTCAGCAAGTGCTGACCTTTTCCCGCGCTGTAATAGTCAGGAACCACAGATAACGCAGTAACAAGGAGACTCGCTATTCGTATGTTGGCAACATCCGATTGGGAGCAAGGTAAACTCAAATTGCGCAGAGGGACCGCAAAGATGGTAGGGCTGACTCATTGTATGTGTGGTGCTTTATTTGTTATTCCGGGTATTTTCGTACAGTGTAATAATAGTTTTTCAAACCTATTTTAGTAACTTGTTTCTAACAGTAAATATATTTGTATGTTTTCAGAATACTATATTTTTTCACACAATCAAGAAATAATAAGTTATCACTTTCTTTTTATTGATAAAATCTCTTCACTTCAAATCTATTATGAAGTAAATATTTTGTTCAACGGGCTGCAAACATTTTAGACTAGATAGAAACTGCAGAACTAAAATACTTTGTACTTGCAGTATTAGAGTTACCTAGATGAGATCCGAAAAAAGTATAAACAAACAAAAGGTAAGTAAAAGCAAAAGGTTTAAGTTTTATTTTAGGAAGTTATATATAATATATGATTTCTAGATATTAAAATTATATTCCTACTTATCGGAATAATAAAATAAAAGCTTAAACCTACCTAAGTCTGTAACCTGCAACTCAAAGTTACTCGTATTGCCTCGGTGCATATGGTAAAAGGCATGAGTCGAACAAGAAAATTCTCAGCGGGGTGGCAAGGTGGCAACCCTAACGTTCAGCAGGTGATACTTTGGCGACCGACAGACGGCGAATTTGCGCGAATATCCGCGACCGACGGGTGCGAGCCGTATTGATACGTACCTATGCCTATTTGCAGGCAGGCAGTCTATTTATCCGGCGGTAATTCGCACGTGGAAGTAGGGGAAATAGCGAAAATTTAACTCGGTTATGTGACTTGTTTGCGTGGAAGAATGGTAGGAAAGGTTTTACGAAAGAAATTGCGTGACATTAGTTAGGTTAGGTTAGGTATCTGTATACAAAGTAGAATAGGTACTTAGTTCGATACGTACCTATTTGAACTATCAACATTCCAGCATTATCAAGTTTAAAATGCAGATTTAGTCTATCGTGATGCGGTTTCCTTCTAAATTCAAACTTTCAAACAGAATTAAGTTATTCTCTCCACGAAATACAACGATGAAAACCTCTTTGAGTAAAAACGAACAATACAATTGCAAACTCTGTGGTACAATGTAATATAAACTCTTTGGTGAAGTAAAAAGGAATACTCACTGTCCTCCCCCGTACAAGGCATGCCAGGCGCCGCCGGAACATTTGGGAAAACTGAAACAAGAAGAATAATGCCATTAGACCTCAATTACACTTTGCTCCAACTTAGCTGAGAGGAAATAGGGACGGGGTTGTTTAATTTGTAAATTACCGGATTATTTTTTGTGCTTTAAAAGGGGTTAAGTTGTGCTACTGTATTTATCAGATAAGTTCGTTAACGTACATACCTACTTTTGAATGGTGTTCAGAACCTCGCTCCTCAATACGTCGAGTGTGAAAACACCGCGCTAGTTTACGCCGCGCGAGAGATAAGCGAGCGACTTTGATTCGAGCTGGACTTAACCGCGTGCTCATCAAAGTGAGGCTTGGAACGGCGCGCTATTTGAAGTCGAGTCTGAGAACGTCGCGCCAGTCGAAGGCGCCTGCAGTTGCTGCGACACTGAGCGACATATTTTGTAGAAGCGCTGTTCTTTAAAAACCTAAAATTTCTATAATTACCTATAATTTCCCTACTCACTTTTGTACAACTAACGTTATTGACACTTTACTTAAATTATAGGTTCATAATAAACGGGACGTTTCAATAAAAGTAATATAGCGCCTAGGTTGCTTCACCCTCCCCGTAATTTTAGGTTTTTAAAGAACAGCGCTTCTACAAAATATGTCGCTCAGTGTCGCAGCAAATGCAGGCGCCTTCGACTGGCGCGACGTTCTCAGACTCGACTTTAAATAGCGCGCCGTTCCAAACCTCACTTTGATGAGCACGCGGTTAAGTCCAGCTCGAATCAAAGTCGCTCGCTTATCTCTCGCGCGGCGTAAACTAGCGCGGTGTTTTCACACTCGACGTATTGAGGAGCGAGGTTCTGAACACCATTCCTACTTTTTTAGGTAATAAATTAGACAAAAACCTACTTTTTAAATTAAGACAGATACGTTAGAAAAACACACCTACACAATCGTCTCTACAAGGCCGGGAAGCACAAATCTTCCAATTTGATTCAACACAAAATCAACCTCCCAATTTACAAAACATTATTCCAGTAAGGCGACAATACGACATGTCGCAATCCAAACAGACGATCCTCGAGTAAGCTGCAAAAACATGTCATGTCGACGCCACGCCACACGGGGCCAACTCACAAACTCACAAAACATAGGTCAAGCGTTGTTTTTTGTCATTGTGGGTTGGAGACTATGTGATAATGAGGGCATGTGGGTAAACTCGGTTATGTCTTTTGTGTTTGAAAATGGAATGTTATTCTGGAATTGTGGCCGTTGATTAAAGCTTTTGAAAATTGGTTAAAGCCGAAAGCAGCGAGGTTTTCCTCGATTGGTGATGCATGAGTGCATTCGAAATTCAAACAGATATTTATTATGCATGGGTACAATCTTTATAAACAAAGAAAATTATAATTAAAGCACCAAATAAGAGCTAGTACCTATTTACAATTGAGCAGGCTGCAGAATGTTGCAAACAAACTACAGGTAGCTCAACTGATCCAAATAAATAACAGTTGGAAGTGTACCCAAGATGTTGATAGATATAGGTACTATAAGTTTTTAACCAACCGATTTCAAAAAAGGACAGGATTTTTAATTCGTCTTTTTTATTATTTTCTTGACCATTGCTTTATCGATTTCGTAGTTTTTATTACAAAATTATAAGCACCTATTGCTAAAAACAAAACGTTTCCTAATTTCCTTTATGGTCGAAAAGTAAAAAGAAAATCTGTAGCTAGAATATCAAAACTGCTTGCATAGGTATTTCAATCTTCACTGAATAGATGATGGATGAATAAACTAGTAAAATGATGGATACGATAGACACGAAACCGCTGATAAAACCGTGAATAGCAGCAGAAAAATGTACGGACAACCTTTATCTACGATTCAGTGAACGTCTCATTCTCATTCTACTAACCAAAACAAACACTAACGTTCCTTTATCGTTTATTTTTTCCCAAACTGAATTGCATTCTAGCTTTTCGTAAGAGAAAAATAAGCCCAAGCCAAAGAAGTTTACATCGAATTTGGACTTTGTTTGCCTAGAAATACAGCTGAATATTTTCGCATCTTTCATTGGTATTTCAACTTAACTCTTATACCGTTGGGTTAAGGTTGAGAATTGGCTTGTGTAGAGTGAAAAACGTTCCGAGTGGCCATTGTTGTTGTCGGTCCAGCGCTAAATAAAGATTTTCAGAGATACAGCACTTGTCTGTCAATGTATTGTGCTCGCTTGTATTTCTGTCGTCGAGTCGATGTCGAGAGTTATACTACAACTCCATTATTATTTTTTCTTGTTATTCTTATAACAAGGTCATGACAATAGAAAAAAAAATATTTTTAACGACACAAGGATACCACTCATAAAAAACAGAACTACACCTAAGGGTTTATGGACCGGGCAGTAAGGCCAGATACTTTAACCGTTAAAGCTAATTGAAAATGGCCACAGGAAAATACCCATTCATTTAGAAAAAATATTATCATCCCAAATCACAGATTCTCAAATAAGTGACAGATTTGGAAATAATAGGCATTTTCACAAAACCATTTTTGAGGACAATCAATCCTTTTTCTAATACTGATTAAAAGTTAGGGTTTGAGTACTAGAAAAGTCAGAAAACGTTAAAAACTTTTCCCATTTTGTTCGAAGTTTAAATCACTAGGTTTGATTTGACTTGTAAACAAAGAATAAGTAGGTACGTTAGGTATGAACACAGTTTATAGTTAGTCCTTCATCCTATTAACATAATGTGGTCTAAGGTTATTCTTGAGACTGTACGCACTTGAAAACTTAGAACTGCTTACATAAAAATAGAAAACTAAACCGACTTTATCCTATTAGATTGCAAGCAAATTACTTTTATTTTTAACCCTTTGAAGTCTAGCTCTTGGCGCTCGAAAACCGCTAAGATCGACGCAGATCGGCGCGTGCAATCGGCGTCCGCTCCTTTTGTGTTATTTTACGTCTAGCAATAGAATGCTTTTGAGTAGAGTGATTCAGCTTACTTTATCTGAAAGCTATTGAAACAAGCTATAAGATAGGCTATAATAGGCTATAAATGTTCTGTATTGTGTTTTTGTTTTATTTTACACAGACCTTTCAATTGGAAATTCATGACAAAATCAGAAGATTTTTATTCTCCAAATAATGCTATTATAAAAAGCGTTTTCTGTTCATAAAATACATTTATAATAAATACTACATAGTTCTGATTTGGTTATTGAATAGTAATATTCTTTGGTAATAAAGGTTTTATCATGTTGTATAATTTTTTGTAAATGCACCTTTCCATATACATATTTATTTTTCATCTCCTGATGATTTTCCAACGACGATAGAGCTTTTCTTTATGAAAAAACAATCTGTTTATATCTTAATTGAGATTCACAAAATATAAAATATTCAAAAAACAAACTAAACTAAAACAAAAACAATCTTTTTCTTAGTACAATAGATTGTAAAATGTAGACCATTTTCTTGGCAGATTGGTTCGTCTTTCTTTGCGTCATTGGACATTAGGTCCTATAGGGCGGGAGATATCTTTGTTGTTCGGGTGTGCTCTGCGCCCATTATATTCATTTCCGCTTTATTTCCATCAGAAACGGAAAGAGATTGCTCCGACCGCTGTTTCTATTCAAATATTGGGACGTTAATCAATATTTTCTAAAGAGTTTGCACATTGTTGATGCTGAATGGCTTTTGTGCAGATTAATGTATTGCCATTGGCCGAATCCGAGGATTTGTCAATTTAAAAAGAATATTAGGATTAGAATTTCGTTTGTATGCTTATAGAAAATTTTGTTCCTTTTCTTACACAAAAGTAGATTGTTTTTTTTATTGAAACTAAAGGACGACCTCTGTGGCGCGGTGAGCGAAGGTTCGTCTGCGACGCAGGAGGTATATGTACTCCTATATTATTATGTATATAAGTTATCTAGTACCCATAACACAAGCTCTGCTTAGCTTGGGGCTAGATAATGCTTTGTGAATTTTCCAGCATTATTTATGTATTTATTAAAGACTAGCAGCCCGCCCCGGCTTCGCACGGGTATTTTAAAGAATTTTAAGTTCTTACATAGGTACACACGTAAGATAAGGTAGTTTATTATTGAAGTTTTCATAGGGATCACTAACTTTAAAAATATTCTATAGCCTATGATTATCATTCTAATGATGATTTTTTTTCCAAAAAGGTCTAGCAGTTTCAGATCCTATTTAATTCAGACCACAAACAAACAATAAAACCTTTCCTTTTTAAAATTGTACCTTTACCTCCTTTACTTATATTGTACCTTAACCTCCTTTACATAGATAAACGCACCGCTATATCGCCTACATCAGCCTACATCGCATGGTTCCAATCTTGAAGTTTTTATATTTTTTGACATTGAGTTTCCTCTCGCACCCCAGTAACGAATTGTGATGTCTATGACAATCCATAACTGACACTGGCGGCGGAGTCGTCGTAGCAAAAGCGGTGCCATAAAAAAAGAAGTTGAAGTTGAGTTACAGCAAAACTCAGCAAAAGCGAGCAGCACAAAAAAAGAAAAAAAAAAGAAGTTGATGTATATCGCTATGGTTTTATTATTGAAGTTTTTATACAGATCTCTAACTTTTTTGAAAATATTTTATAGCCTATGTTCATCACGGAAATTTTAGGATTCTTATGGTGGAAGAATTTTTGAAATTGGTCCAGTAGTTTCGGAGCCTATTCAATTCAAACAAACAAACAAACAAACAAACATACAAACAAACAAACAATCAAATCTTTCCTCTTTATAATATTAGTATAGATAACACGATGGGTTTCACAGTTTTCATACGGATCTTTACTTTTTCTAACAGCATTGGGATTTTTGACATTGACTCGACACTCCATAACTGACACTGGCCGTAGAGAAAAAGCAAGCACAGTGCGCAACCTCTTTTCCTATTCTGACGCGCCATAATAGAAAAAGAGGTTGAATATACAGCGCACGGTTCAATTATTGAATTTTTCATGCGGATCCCTAACTTTTTTGAAAATATTATATAGCCTATGTTCATCACGGAAAATTTAGGATTCTAATGGTGAAAGAATTTTTCAAATCGGTCCAGTAGTTTCGGAGCCTATTCAATTCAAACAAACAAACAAACAAACAAACAAACAAACAAACAAACAAACAAACATACAAACAAACAAACAATCAAATCTTTCCTCTTTATAATATTAGTATAGATATAGACAAGGGCCGACATACTGGCTGGCATAGCACTGTCTACGTACTTTACATAAACATAGATAGACGCAGTCTAACAAAACAGTTAATATCTCTCTTGGCACCGGAAGCAGCTAAGAGGAAAGTTGTCCGAACGCATTAGCTAAAGGATATGACGTCATATTCCGTTGCAGCCCTCTTTAGTGCTATGTTACATTTCCTTAGTTATGAAGTAACTGTGGGGTACATTATGCGTTTGTGTTAGTTCTACATTTACATATTTGCTACGAAAAAATATAAGCCTTGCTGGCAACCTATTTCGGTTACGCATATTAAATATTAAAGTGCTTTATTTTCCTACAGGACTCTTGGACAAGTCATAAAACTCAGATATCATAAGTATAACTAGAAAATAAAGTGAAACTTAGATTTTTCACTTCAAGTTTGAGCAAAACTCGTCCCAAGCTTTTGTGTTGTCTAAATAATCTGAAATTTCTTAAATATTTTTCCAAGGAATATTTATGACAATATGTTTAAATTTATTTATTGATAATACAGAACGTAGGCTACTTTATCATAGATTGATAATTATTCGAACTAGACTATACAATACTTACCTCCTTAGGGATTGTTCATTAATCAAGATCAGTGGTTCTTTTCATAATTTTTTTGAACGGCCTTGTGATATTTTGTTTTTATTTCCACAACAAGGTATTGAACGTAGAAAACCTAACCTATTTGTGTAGTAGGTATAAGGATCTTTCTAGGCTTAAAGGATATTTAATTTTCGTTCCGAAACCCAAGGGCCCTCAAACCAGTACACTCTATAATCCGGCTCGAAAGACCAAACAAAAGTCTTGAAAACCCACAACCACTCCACTATTTGAGTGAGCTTTGCATCCCGAAATTTCGTTAAAAATAAATAAAGAAAAGCCAAACTATTTTAAACTCAGCTCTGTGTAGTTAGAGCTTAAATTAGAATTTGTATTCTAGAATGCTTTGTTTTATATTAGACTTGGGACTTGAATGGGAATAGTTTTAGACGCGAAATTATCCTAGAAGCTTAATTGCTATTTCAAGTTACTTTGACCAGCGTCTTCGGGTTTACTTAGTGTTCAACTAATAAAACTTTCTTCTACTTCTGGATACAAAAGTAAAGAGAATCAATTAAATTTTAATTTAAATTAAAGTTTATATCGTATTTGATGATTAGTAATTTTATTAAAGGTCGATGAAAAAGTCGAAAACATTAGAAAACTGTTTGCAAAACAATATTATACAATTTTTATGGAAACAATAAAATCATCTTGCCGTATATGTAATAAAATGTACCTTCTGTGATTTTTTTATTTACAGAGTTTAAGAGAAACTTACAGCTAGGTACTTACTAAGAATAGGTATTTACATAATACATGCCGGTATATACAAAATACCTATATGGCCTATATAGGTATTTGTAATATCTGGTGTAAGTATGTTTTATCTTCTCTTTATCTCTTATAATAATAATGTAGAAGGTATGCTATGTAATACCTAAACCACAGATGGAGTCCGGCGATCGTTAGCGGCAGCGTCCGGACCAAGCCGCAATCGTGTTTGTGGGGCAGTACGGCACTGCTATACACTACCAACCCATCCCGACTTCACTCGGCTAGTATTATTATTAATTCATTTTAGCTAAACAATACATAACACAAGGTATGTTCTAAAACCATCAAGGTTATTACAAGCCTGGGCTAGATAGCAGTTCAAGTTCTATTATTACTGACTCTCTTGCTTAAGTTCGGATGGCAGAAGTAGTTTGCCATTGTTTCAGATAAAAAAATAAAAATCAAAACTAAAATACCTTAAACTTCTGTTCTGTAATTTGGGGTAGCCACAACATGCGCAAACATAACAACTCATTAGGGGAGCCCTATGTCCAACAGTGGACTAACAATGATGATGGTGACTTCAGATAAGTTTCGGCCGATTTTTTATGATATCTGCATTACTCAACGGTAAGTCGGCTCTCTGAATACGAACATTGTATTTAATTTTATTCAGATAAATATATTTTTAATTTTGTTACGTTTAATTACCTAACGCGCCACAGAGGTCGTCCTAACCTAACCCAACGAAACTTGACAGTAATTGCATTAACATTGCTTATTATATTGTTACTACGCCAGTCTCTCAATATAAAGAAACATTGCATATAAACCATGTAAAGTTGTTTTTTAACATTATTTATACGTACACTACTCGTATATACAGATTAATATTGGTAGACAAGAACGGATCCCACTAAAGCGCAGAGGAAACGATTTAATAAAGTGTAGGTAGGTAGTAGGTAAGTATATTTATACCTAATGCATTGTCTTGTGACATATTAGGTCCGACGGCTGTCTACTCCGCCCTCTATAAATAGGTCACTACAATATGTTTAGATACGAACGGCGTGGGGTAATTCTATTTACTTGTTCATCGGGGACCTACAAACTGAATCTATCGGTTGGAAGTAAACTTCGTCTACAATTTACGGACCATTTGCGGACATTTTGCATGTAGGTACTTGTGTTAGTAATAGTACCTAATGGCAAGAAGTCTTTTTAATAAATGGAACAGTTGAAAAAACGAGTACTTTTTTGGTAAAAGCAAGACAATATTATCAAAATAAAAAGAACCTAGGTAGATACAATGGGTATTTCTCATGCTCAGAAATGATTTCCTATAAAATAAAATTCTAAACAACGAAAATAAAAAGCATTCGAAATTGTAAACAGAGATTCAAAAATAGTCCACAAATCAAAAGCCCTTTCCGTCATCCGTCTCATAATGAAATCCAAAGGGTTGAAATAAAATACGATTCAATTCGTATTTTTCCCGCCTTTAAATAAAGTGGTGACTGGATGACATGAAAGCGCGGGAAAGAGGGATGAGACAAAGGAGGTCTGCCGTCAAATCCAATCTGTGGGCGGCGGGCTTAAAGGAAACAACCACTGCCTGTCAACTGGAAGCCTCGAGAAAATCGTGGTGGCAACACCAGAGCTAATGGTGAAATTCATTCATATTTAAGTTTTATAAAGTTCTACTGGCAAGGAGTTTCGGCATTTGACACGAACGAGATAGTTTGATTTTGTATTTAGTTTTAGATTCTATCACAAGGTGACCAAAGGAGACTCTTATTTTCGCTTTGTTTATATTATTGTTTAAATTATGTATGTAAGTATTTTTAAATTATTTTCACGTTTTGTTTAAATCTGAAAAGTATTGCAAAACTGAGTTCGACTTTAGAACAGTTTCTTTAATTCGTTCTTGTTCAGTTTATTAGTTCTGGTTCTTGTTATTAGTGAAAAATTTCACGCATTCACTCAGACAACAGAATAACTATATAAGTACATTAGACCTAAGAATTGATGTGCATGCAAGCAAAAATATATACATAAAATTTGTGATTAAAATTTAATACTTTGAAAACACACACTAAGTAAGTTACTTCTATACATTCATGTTTTGTTATTATCTACGAGTTCGATCTAATAATAACATCTTATATCAGTTATTTTTAGCTCTTTCCCCTAAATATCTCTTCTGCATAAAACAATAAATCGTAGGCAAAGCGTCATGCCCCTGACGAGGGTTCCGAGGAAAATGATAGAAAGATATTACATTTTTATAATA
Source organism: Eupithecia pulchellata (assembly GCA_963931895.1). Lineage (NCBI taxonomy): Eukaryota > Metazoa > Arthropoda > Insecta > Lepidoptera > Geometridae > Eupithecia > Eupithecia pulchellata. The sequence goes on from OZ007540.1 coordinate 1,696,294, forward strand.
AAACGAGTTTTTGTACGGATAAGTCTATGTTTAGTATACGGGATGTGTGGGTTCATGCAAATATAACCTTTTTATTTCGGTAGACAAAGTCGGTTTCGGGGTTATTGATGAAGTGTATTATTTTGAAAGTTTGATGAGGGATTGGCAAATACAAGGTTTTTTATTACATTGGATCTCGACGGTGCTGGAGCGTCATGTTGGCGAAATTAGATCAGACGAATTGACGATTGATTGTTATCTTCCATTCTTTTGTTTTGTTTTTTAACTAAGTCGAACTTAACAGTTAACGTGAGTTTAACAGTTTAGAAAAGAATATAGATGTTTATTTTAAATTTTTTAATGTCCGCTGATTTCGTACCCTTTTTTGTCCTACTATTCAAGTTTTCCCCATTTTTAGTCAAAACCAAACACTTACTCGAAAATAAGGTATTCTTATCGCATATTCAATTGTAACTAAGTACGTAAGTACCTACCACAGAACGTATTTATAACTAACGCGATCCGTTAAATGTAATAATAACCATGAGCAAACTATTTTACGTATCAAACCAAAACCATTCCAAACAGTGCACTTCAAACTAATGAAATATGGTATTTAATGTATTTTCACAAAGCTTGATTCGATTCCCATTTGCCGCGTGTTAAAAGGCTTTTTTGTTTAATAGTTTTAAGGGTTGCCAGACTTTAATAGTAAAACAAAAACACATAAAAGTCTATAAAAAGTCTATATGTAGGTAATATATCATTAAATTTTTTATCGTTTTTAGCCAGTAGTAGAAAAGCAATGTAGTAAAAATTTGAAATTATAGACGTACATACAGAATCTGTCGTTGGATAAACATTTAAGCAAAGTCAGGCACATAAAAAGTTAGATAATTAATTCATACTTCATTCATTCTTGTTTTGCATTTGCCTCGGGACAAATATTTGTACGATCTGCAGATATTTGTTCAGGGTGTTCTGGTCGTTTTCTATGTATGATAAAATATATATGTATATGTATGTAATAATATTGTATTATGTATATCAGTCATCTAGTACCCATAACACAAGCTCTGCTTAACTTGGGGCTAGATGATGCTGTGTGGATTGTCTAACATTATTTATTTATTTTTATTTTATTTGTTTTACTCGAGTAGTTCCCCTACAAAACGAGCCAACCTTTCAGACTGAGCTTGAAAGGTAGATAGACTGCTGACGTCATATGCCAAGCCTACGCTGAAAAGTGATGTATCGCCCTCATTGACAAGCTTGATGTACATATTTTTAGCATATTTTAAGTTTATTGAAAAATTGACGTCACATAAATCCCGCGTTTATCAATCAACAGCTGGTGCAGAGAAAATGGTTTGAATCCGGATGGATAGGATGCTTATGCTCTAAAAACCGGATACGTGCAGAAAAGTGGCAAAATTTAAGTGGCCAAGTACATAGGATAAATAATACATACTACCCCGAAAATTTATAACCGAAACAAAGAAGTCAAGGGACTACAATTTTATTATAAAAATTAAGTTATTTGAGGATCAAACCCACGGTTTATGTGTTTACTTGTATATAAAATTAATTTATAATTTTAGTATTTTTTGCTGTGCGAAGCTTGTGCGATTCGCTAGTTTGTAATAAAAAACAAGGGGCAGAACTAGATAATCCGTAGTTAGTCGTAAAAGATCCAATACCTCGATAAATCCGACCGGAAGTGTCTACCCTACATCGGAAGTAGATACCTAGGTCGGCTAGACATCTACACCGGAAGCTCATTATTGCTACCGAGTTGAACATGGCTCGTCGACTTCAACTTAGCTGTGAAATCTAATCACTGAACTGACGAGATAATGTTCTAGTGTAACTTATTTCTTATGGGTAACTCTCTGATTATCGGAACTCAACAAGATTTAAACATTAGTTATAGTTTTTGCATGCTGTGTCGGGTAAGAGGCTGGTAAACTTAGCTTTTTTTTTTTTAATTATGTAAATATCCTGTATGTTTTGGTAGCATAACCTTACCTAAACAAAGAAAATTACAATTAAATAACCAAATAAGAATTAGTATTTAAAATTGAGCTAACTGCAGACTGTTGCAAACAAACTACAGATAGCTCAACTGATCCATATTAGTTGGAGGTGTACAAAGACGCTGGCTGCATTGCACCTTGTTGTATGGCAACGCATCAGCGTTGCGCCTTAAAAATAAATAAAAACTTATTTTAAAAAGTGACGTATAATTTTTCTCTATTCTTCGCCTGATTGTTAATCGGGTCGCACCGCTAAGAGAGGGCAACCATAGCTATTATGAAAACTATAAAAACACAGATAAAAGGTCAATGTATGACATATATCTTTTTCAGCCCATAAAATTGACTACTCTAGGAGGAGAAAGCCTCCAAAGAGGAGCAATCAGCTACTATAATGCGCCTTAAATAAGCTTGCAGCTATGACAGCTACGACGTCGTAGCATTGCTACGCCGTAGACCCTCTACGAGCGTAGAGCCTCAGGTACTACGAACTTGAACATTTGAAGACCCATGTTTATAGATGTACCAGGACTTCATAAATATGTAGAATTATCGCATTCAATGGGCTTTTCGAAACAGTAGGAGCCCTGAGTTCATAATCGAATATTATCGAGAATGTTACCCAAGTCACAGGACATCATAAATATGTAGGTGTAACTTAAATAGTTCACGACCATTTTAGCTTTCTAAAATAGAACTCAAGTATGATATGATCCGGTTTTAGCAATAACTTAGTTTTGCTATTAGTTTAATTAATTTCAAAAAGCCCAACCAACTTGGAACCCTTTCAGTATATTATTACAATCTCCTGAAGCGTCCAGGTCGCTCCGAAAACTGCTTGAATGAAACTATTCAGAAAGAGTTAAGAAATGGGTCAGTGGTACGGTTAAACCCGAAATACCGGTATAAGTCGTGTAGACAAAGAGCGGGATTGAAAATAACAGCTTCTCTCAAGCCCGTTCACATTATATTCAGTCAAAATAAAACTTTGTTCAAGCCAAAAACTTTATCAACCAATTCTAAGTTGAAAAATATTCTATAGATAATTAACTTTTCCCACTACATTTTCTTAGCAGGCAATTCCTTGCAGACTAAACTGAAATAGCTTTGTCCCGTGGTAAATTTGGCCGGTGCAAAATTTGTTTTGACTAGGCCGTGCATAGTAACTGGTTTTGTACCCATCCGATTCTATACCCTCAGTCAGTTTTGAATACGAACCATTTTCGCTTGAATACCGCTCGATTATGCTAGGCAAAACCTGTTAGGTCTAGAATCGGATTTGGTTTCACACGTGAACTAGCCTGGCGTGTGAAGTTAGCTACATGAAAATAAAAAAAAACCTTTTCAAGTTGGATCGATTGAGATTGTGCTAGAAATATTTTAAATGTTTTTACGATTTTTTTAATCAAATTAATCACGAACCTAGTTTATTCACGTTTTTAAACCAAATAAATCAAGAACCCAGATTAGTTTGTATTTAACGGCTCGCGGCGGCACGTTTTGCGATCAGTTCGAATACAAAACAAACCAATCTACGATAGTTTTTATTAAACTAAAATTTACCATTTTCTACGAACCCGTGTTTTTACAAAATCCGATTGAATAGTGTTTTTGGAGCATTGAGAGTGTGTTGACTTTTTATGAAAATTATCTCAAATTAAAATTGAATCGAAGTTAGTTTTAGCATAATATAGATACATAATAAATTTATGATGCGGCAAATTTTATGCTAGTTTTATTCTGTGCAGGAAAAAAAAAACGCAAAGCACCATAAAATCTCATGCGAAATGTATGTAAATCCAACGGCCTTAATCCGCGACTTCGTGTTCAAACCTCCGTAGAAGCATTGTTCAAAATATTGTGAATCATATCATAAAGGCTTCAACTTGATTCATTGTGGCATAAATAAAATAATATCCATTTTACACAAGTTTTAGTTATAGAGCTAAACGCCCATAGCACGCAAAGATCTAATTTGAGATTTAAAAATTGATATACTGCTGTTTTAATTTTAAAGTCAATTTGTTATTAAATAGGTTGCTCGTAATTTCACAAAAAAATTCAAAAATGGAAATTTTTGAGCTGGCTTTTGTATAAAAATACACGAGTCAACGTTTGATACTTCAGTGTGTCAATACAAAATATATTTAAATGTTTTTAACATGCTGTGTTATATAAATCAGCTTTCGAGAACCGTATGACTGTGCATTCGTTTTTGATGAGTTGCAAAATTGGTTTATTTTTGTACTTCCTCCCCCCTACCGTATCCACCCACATTGACGTGACGTGACTACTCTTGTGCAAGGATTTACAGGATGTTTTCATATGCGAATGCAAAAACAAGGGTCATCACCATGCATATATTTAAAATCGTTTATGTTACGCTTTTTACATTAAACTGATTTTGTATTACAGTTTTGACAATATTAAACAAAACTATATTCTTTTACGAATCTGATATTTGGTAAAGAATATTAATCACTCAATATTTAAACAAACGTACAAGCAGACAATCGAATCGTTTAATTTGCATGCAATCAGCGATACAAATTATCGAATCAATGCATTAACTCGATTCATCGCATTTACGCGATTCACTAGTGATTTAATCAGTTACCATTGGCTGTTTAAATTTTGTAGATATACGTCAACTGTGGAGAAATAAATTGTGGCAAAGGATATTTATCAGTAAACCAATACAATTGTTGTCAAGTTTTTATGATGAATAATTAATTATGGACGATCCACACAGCATCATCTAGCTCCAAGTTAAGCGAACCTTATGTTGGAGGAACATTAATGTTATATCTCTGAATACTGTTCTAAACAAATACCAAAAAAATATTATAAAGAGGAAAGATTTGATTGAATATGCTCCGGAACTACTGGACGATCCGAAAACTAACTCAGATATCATTAATGTCATCCCCAACTAATGCTAAATTCACGCAAATGGGTCACAATTACATCGGATATTGATACCAAAACATCATCCATTTATCCAGCCAGCCAACAAATGAAGGTTTAACTGGGAATCCCATTACCATCCAACACAAATGAGTGGCTGTCAGAACATTCGTGTTAAAACACACGGAACGGACGGTGGAAATTATTCTGCGCAGATTTAATGCTATTTCACGTTTTCACTGCAGAACTATTGTTAGAATTTTCTTTTGTGATTTTATAGATCAGACTTAAGCGCATTCACTGCTTGAGGTCTGTGGTGTGACAAGGAGGCGTGCAGCCGCCTCGAGATGCTATAGATGGACACACGCGTCCTGTTTGGCTACGAAGTCTTTGGAAGTGTTAGTTTAACATCAATACTAAGTATTGACTACTTCCAAAAAAATTCTATGAAAAATGAAACTACAGTTTTTGATTGGAGAGGAGTGAAGGTAAAAACCTAAACCTACCTTACCGTATCTTTTATCAAGAATTTACGTAATCCTATTACTTGGTAAATTAACCTTACCGTCTAACTATTGTAATTCTTGCCGAAACGCTACACAGAAACCTTAAAGTACTGAGTATGTATAAACCTTTATAGTTATAAGTTACTTTATAGTAAAATTAAATAGCTGTAATTCAAGGCTACCCTGTCAATTTTAAAATAAAGCATTCTTATTATTTACTGTAATATATATGTATATATATAATGTATATAACTTAATAACTTTCGAAAAAACTTATAAACGTAGATTTGTCGTAGCACATTTTAGTTTAGACATTGCTATAGCAGATTTAAGTAGCATTTATGGCGGTGCAGAACTGTTTTAGGGTTCCGTGGTGTATTCGGCATTGATCCCTTTGGTAGACTGGTCAGTAATTTTATATGTATCTTTTAATGAGTATACGATTTTACAACAAAAATCCAAATAAGTTGAAAATATCTGTATTAATTTTCAAATATATTCTCTGCAAAAAGGCTTTCTATAAAGTATCAGATTATCTAGAACGTAAAAAGCTTTGGGAGGAGTTTTGCTCCAACACGAAATCTAACAACCTAACGAAGTGAATGTTCTTGTTTGCTTCTTTACCTTAAAATGATTGATAAGAACGAAAAATCTAAGTGATCACTTTGTTTCCCAGTATTACTTGTGTTATTTGTATTTTGTGACGTATTCAAGATTCCTTTGAGGTCTAAAGGAAATAAAGCACTTTGATATTTGTTATTGGTAAACAGCGTGCGGTCCTCTTTTCAGAATACCTTCAAAAATATTTGCCTATATTTCAAATATAACATACAAACTCTGACTGTACCGAGGTGCCGTAAGCTCACCTTTGATGTAGGATTTTTACCGTTTTACATATTCATAATTTTCTGAATGAAAGCACAAGATTCGCCGCCATATCAATGCCTAAACACACAATTCGGTTACCGTTTTGGCTATAGATCTGGCAACAGATTCAATACGAAGGATGGCATCGCAATTCGATTTACAGGCGCTGTTTGAGTGCCTCTCAGAACATTAATTTGAGCACTGCCTGTTGCTAGGCTTCGGGGAATTTAGCAGTCAGCACACTCAATACCTGAGGTTAAAATAGCGATCCGATATCGGAAGGTAATAATTTAGTCTTGGTACGAGTAGCATTTGAGTGTAGGGTCTTATACAATAATGGAATAAAGCGGTGGTTAGTTCAGAGTCTCTCATAATAAAACTAATGTTTAATATATAGGACTTTTTTGTTTTTGGACATTTTTAACTAATTTAAACGGGATGAGCCGTGTGGTGCCGGCATAGAATTTCACCACCCCAACTCTTCCCGTGGGTGTCGTAAGAGGCGACTAAGGGAAAACACCGCGGAGCAGCACCCTCTGCAGAACAACTCCACCGAACTGCGATCCCCAACCCGAATGCCCAGCGTGGGGATTATGGGAAAAAACCTCCAAATGATGAGTAATGTAAAAAAAAAAAAAAAAAAAAACATGTACCTACATAAAGATTTTTCAAATAATATGTGAGTGTAAAATAGTGTAAACCTATTTACCGAGGTAGAGAACCTTCGCGTCTACATCACAAGTCTTGAACTTAGTTAGAGCGAAGTGTCGAAACTAATAAGTGAAATGTGTCTATATAATAGTACACCATATTTATACTAGTAGTAAAAATACATTGTTTAGTTTATAAGACCTTTACTTGAATAAATAAATATTGAAAAAAAAATATTGAATGCATTCTATGGCGCTCATTAGGGGAGGCCTATGTCCAGCAGTGGACTATCATAGGCTGTTGATGTTGTTGATGTTGAAACGGGATAAAAAACGGCAAAAATTGTAGTTAATCAAGAATCTGGTGGCTAACATATTTACAACAAAAATAATATCAATTCGGAGCTAAGAGTGAACTTAATGACATCCAAAACAAAATATAATATGGTAATGAAAAAGAAATGAGAATAAAAAATTCGAATAAAAAAAATATACGATACACAATGCAATTTACACAAAGCGTGCAAAATAAAAGCAAATAAACTCGTAATCACCCCGAAGTTATAATTGTCTCGCTTGCATATTGTTTTCGTACACAGAGTACATTTCGTTTCCATGAAAAAGTATATTTTGTTTCGTAAAAAGTATTTTTATTTTCGTAAAAGTTTCGAGGCACTCTCGGATGCGGGGGTGTCATTTGACTGCTCTAATTCGATTGTAAAAATAATTACTTCCTTACGAGCCGTCGTATTTCGGATAGGTAATGAAGAGGTTTTAATTTGAATATTTTGAGGAGGAAAATTATCACGATGTTGAAAGAAAAGCACTCGTGTTGTCCACAGGCGAAAGTTGAAGATGAAAAGGCACAGTGAGTGTGGACATTGAGGGACTTTTTTCTATTACACTTACACTGTCAAATTGATATTGTAGTATTGTAGCTTTTTACGTTGCTTCTTTTCGTACATGTTAGATGAACATAATTTATTATGTAGTATATTCAAAAAATAATTTGCTTCCAGTGCAAACTTTATAAATTAACTAGCCCTCAGCTTACATACATTGTAATTTTCGTGTATTAAGATAATATTTCTTGTTTTATAATTTTCAATAAAAGTAAAAAAGTCAGAAAAAAAATACAAAAATCAATATAACGTCAAAAATATGACGGGCCCTTAATATCTTCTGGAGTTAACGCGAGCTTTGACTGACTTATGATGCAATTACAATATGATAACAAAGTGAAGACCGATTTACAGCATTCACCAATCTGCAAGTCGGGCTTCGAAGAAGACAAAACGTGTTCTAAATTAGGAGACTATTATGAGTAAGGCACGACTGGCTGAAACCAGAGACCCTGTCTTTAACTGAACTGTAATAACTCTTTAGGATTGAGGTTAAATAACCCACAAAAGTGAACCATACAGTACATAAATATATATAATTTCACCAATAATAAGTTCACAATAATTATAACAAACTACAACACAGGAACACACGAGTCGTTAATGTAAATTCAAAATTAATAAATCAATTATATCGAAAGCTCTTGTTTGTGCTCGATGACGCGATAATGTTGCCAGCGCCAGTTGCGGCGCGCTTATTTTAACAGCTGATTATTATACAGCCCTATTTTAAACGTCATTTATGTATGGGTTTCATTCATGTCAAAAATTAAGGTCGACGAAATAACCGACCGTACTCATATTCAGCAAGGATTGCCGTCATAAAGCAACCAAGACCGAAATGAACGATATTATACGTATGATAAAATGTATGGTATAAAGTTTATCAGTAACCCATAACACAAGCTCTGATTAGCTTGAGGCTATGTCATTGATGAGCTTTTATTAAATAAATACAAAAGGTGACCCGGCGCTGTATTGTATGAGATAGACTTTTCTTACTATCAGTTACTGAAGATGTCGCCTTAGATCAAGCACGCTTTTCTAAAATGAACTTATTCATTGTTGATTCGTCATTGAATACTAACATGCTCTAACACAGGCCGGGCCGGCGACTATCACCTCTACAGCGGGGTAAGCCGGCGTCAGCAGCGGGTGTGCAGCCGCCAGCATCTCGCACGCATCCAAGCCGCAGTACAGTGCGCTGTACGCCACATCACAAGCATACTCCAATGCTTGCGACCAACAGGGCGACACTTTCATATCGATAGTTTTCCACACTCTATCCGAACACTAGCTTATTGTCATAATTTTGCAGATGTTGTCAAAAAACTGAAGAATTTGCTTCGAAAAGGTCCTTAAAGTCTTCAATGGTTTATCTTCTCTCAATATTGAACAAGGTGAGCATCGTTAGCTAATCACAAAGTCAACTTTTCCCATCACTAAAAGAAACAACAACATCGTAAAATCCTGGATAATTTATAGACAACACTACAGTATCCAGGCCAAGGTGACAAATTCACATGATTCACAGCACTAGCACGTAACGTCCCATCGCTAGCATGCATAAAACTGTCGATAAGATAGTCCACTCGATACCGCGTGATTTCAATGCTATCGATGGTTCTTATCGATAAGATTAAGACGGGACGTCCAACTGTGCGGAAAACAACGGTGAAATGGGATTCTTTGTGATGCGGTACATTGCGTAGGCTCTAGTGCCATTCTTATCAATGATAAGCAGATAACAGAACCTCTACACTGCACAGCAATAGCTAGTTTGCGCAACGCTCGCTTATTGAGCGATATGGAAATAAAGGATTGACTTCCAAGGTTGTTCGAGAGGCGATGGGTCCCAGAATAAAACCAGCCATCTTTTTGTCTTTAAATAGGTAAGTAAATTTTCCGTTCCAAAATTACAGCTGAAATAATGTTAAAAAGTTATTTTTGGTACAATGAAACCAAATCTGACAAAGGACGTTGAAGTTTGAGATAATAATTTGGGAATTGGGTGTGCAATTAAGGCCTAGGACATAACAGAGCACAGTTTGTTTGTTTAGGCTAGTTGTCATTGTTTGAGTTGCGTGTGTGCTGTAGGAGATAAACCTTTGGTAAATCTTGAGCCCTCAGCTTCCTTTTGTAAGTATCAAGACTTTATTAAAAACAGATTATCCTTAAGATGGACGTCACATGCTGTATTTATATTGCCTTTAATATTTTAAAGCACCCTCTTTATCTAACTCTTAAATATGGATGGATTGATTTAACAAAACAAACTTAATTTTCAACAACTGTAGTTAATTAAAATACGAACTCGTTACCGGCATTTGCTGATGAACAAACGCGATCAAATTAAACGCTGTTGTTGAGCTTTAAAATAATGAATAATGTTAAAATTGCGTGAATCTGTCACATTTAATGAAACAATGAAATACTTTTCAACTAAAGGAATGTATTTAAATTTAATGACGATTCATTTATTCATGAAAATGGCGGGAATCATAAAATAGCATAGTTTACCAAAAGGTTCCATATAAAGCGGTGACAGGTGATCGATAGGCATCGGTAAGATGGGATGAGACACCACCGCATTCATAAACTCATTCCAAAACGTAGTCATCGTTGCACCACTTACACGACACTAATCATCGATAACTAGATCACAACATACCGGTTCTAATGCATAATCGCATCGACTTTACCTCATCTCTAGCAGAAGCACAACGTTTAAAAAAATAATTTACTTTCCCTTCTTTATATTGTAAATATTATGCATGGTTTATATTACACAAAGGTTTGTTTGAGGGTAAATAGCCGGAGGACGCTCGGTGCAGACTGTAGGTTTAGCGTTTGTTATCACTGGCTATCAGCTGATAAGCCGTGCCTGACAATTAGTTCAAAACATCTGATAGTGGATTTGGTTTCCTTAGTTGGTTCTTGTAGGTACATTTTGCGGAAACCCTTATCACAGTATTTTAAATTTTTGTTTTGTTTTGTAAAACAAGCAGTTGACTTATTTACCTATATTATAGACAGCAATATTATAGAGTAAGAATCTGTAGAGTAAGTTTGTCAGTTTGTTTGTAATGTCTCCGAAACTACTGGCTCCAGTTAAAACTCCTGACCTGATTATAGAATAATTTTGGCAATTCAGGTGAATTACGTTCAGATGTGTTATTCCTATAGGCCAATTAAAAGTATTATCTTCGTAGTAAAGAGAAAAATTACGTCAAATCGCCATTAAATGCGTGAATACTTTAAACAACATCAACTCAAAAGTCTACGCAATGTAAGACGATGTGATGTTGTTTTTGTCTATTCTACCGTAGACTCCCTGTGCCTACTGACACCAACTACAGGCTAAGTTTTAACCTGGTGAGCAAAAACGCGGAAAGAAGTTAGTCTGACACTCGTCGATAAAGAGAAATTAATTAGACAAATGTCCACACTTTCCATTTCTAATTATAGTCTATAATAATATCTGTGTTTGCAGACGGAGCTCAAATTTTCTGACCGGGTAAAGTCAATATCGATCGAGCCAACAAATCCAATGTAAACATTTGACAAAGGATGATAACACAGAATTAGCTGAGATAAAAGAAAATTAACAGAAATAAATGAGAATTACAAAGGCAAACGATATTTAACCTTAGCTAGGGGTATTACTGACCTTTTTTGATCTTCCTCCTTTGCACCGCGTTCTTTTGATCACAGAGTAAGGCGAATAGTTCGATGAAACAGTCTTCGTCCTTTTTGTGCACCATTTTATTTTTTCAAGTATCAAGATACTTTAGTCTTGGTTTAAACTGACAAACTTTACGAAAACAATTTAATTTTATGGTTGCGTTTTAAAACGATTTTAAACATTATCTCGTGAAACTGTTTAAATCAAATAAAAAGCGGTGACATTAATGAAATAAACCAGTATGTGGCTTGCGGACTGAATATTATTTACGGTCTTTTTTATTTTCTTTGGCTAAAATTTAGGTAATTAAGTTATTTAAAATTATAGTTATTTATGAAATGATTCCTAGCTTGAACCTAGTTTTCGGTGATATCATATTTCTTTATATTATACTGAATCTTTTTGCGAGAGCTTGAAAAGTAATAGAATTTCCTCTTGAAATATTCAGAAGTGCTCAACCGGGATTTAAACTAACGACAGCTTTTATGTTCTCTAAGGCATTGTCAAGCAGTGTGAATGTAGAGCATGGGTCGATATACGGCCTGAATACCTGCGTGCTACGTAAATAGCAATGCTCAATCGAGCGAGTGATCTCTGCACACTGCAATAACGCTTATCTGATTCTGCCAGCTTTACAGTGACGTGCATAGCTCTATGTTTTGTCGGTGACAACACGTTTCTAGGATTACTCTGTAAATCAATTCTAGGTTTGATTATTGTTGAAATTCTATGTAATCTTGAGGTGGGTGCCTCCTTTGATTGGCGATGATACTCGGATAGATTTTAAATATAAAAAAATATTTTAGATCTTTGTGATCAAGTCTTTGTTAGTAATATTAGAATTTCGGGACTTTTCTGTAAGTATCCGTAAGGTTTTTCCAGGTTTTATTATAAGTGATACTTTTTTAATCATGGACTGTTGTCTAATTTTTAATAACGATCATTACATACTCGTATTATTTAGTAAAGTTATTTAAAAAGTGACTTTAGTGTAGCTATGATAACACCAACGCCACTGTTATATCTATGTTATAAATAGATAACGAAGGTTACGAGGGCGATGCGGACACTATATTAAACACATATATCACGCCCCAGATTGTTATAGGCTCTTAGGGAATTGACCAACTGAACACAGTATCCTGTATGTATTGCTAAAATAATTATGTGAGAAGACGTCAAGAGCTTCGAGGGATTTCTTCGTGAGAAAACAGGGATTTCATAGACTAAGTGTTATTACCAGGGAATTTAGCGTTTTTCCTATGAAGTTTCCAGTATAAGATAGAATTGCATGGCACTGGCAAGATCGTAGACTCGACCTAACTCAGCCTATCGATGTAGCAAGAGTCGACTAAGGGAACCTCCCGCGGAAGGGCAGTAGCTTTCTGTATTATATGAACACCTCCACAGCGATTAACAACCCGTGTACCCTTGTTGACTATGGCAAAATGCCCCCTTGCCGAGGGCAGGCATGTTTGTCAGACGGATGTGTATATACGATCGAAAAACACACGGGTAAAATGGGGAATATTCTGCTTTTTAAAAAAACAAAATGTCTGTAAAAACCAAGGCTATTTTTATACCACTTTCAGTGAACTGGTAATAAAACCGATATCCAGCAGAACTGCAGTTTTATTGTGCAGAATATTTAATTTTTACTATAAACTTATGTTTACTTTTATACTGCACACTCTCAAATTCTGTATGTATACCTATCGGGAATTTTAACTGACTGGAATATTTTGCATACAATCTGTTAAGGGCCAACAGACAAAACACTATGGATACTACATATATTTGAAAGAGAAATTCCTTCTATTCATAAAGTTTAAAGGGCTTCTGTAGGACTCCCGTAACTTGCAATAGGTATTACCGACGAAATGTTTTAAAAAACAAAACACTCACTAATCTATAAAAAAGTTAATTCATAAACTAAGCATTCCATTAAATTAATTACCTCCTGAATCCTGGATTGCCTGGCATTATTTATTTATACAGCGCTCAAAAGATTCCATAAAATAACGAGGATCAAATATTACGTACCGAAAATTTAATTTGCTACCTTTAATATCTCGGTAGATCTCTCTTCTTTCAATATCTCGGTAATTACGTGTCGTAAACGTAAAAACTTTGCCGAAGACTATTCGTTCATCGAGCTATCCACTTTCAATATAAAATAAATTTCAAGATTTATGTCCGTCAGTCAACAATACTGCGCACAAAACACGTGCTCGTAAAATATTCACAAACGACGAAGTCACGGACTGTTGTATGTTGTTGATATTTTCACTGAAATGCGCGGTCAAAAAATATCATAGCGTGTTATGTACGCGCAACAAACGTAATTGAATCTTATAAAAACTCTTTGGCACTAAATTAAGTGATACTTTTTTGTAAATGAAACCTTCATTCGTATATTTTTTTGTCTATGGAACACACAAATGATTATCGTTTTATACGCTGAATTTAGTCACAAATTATAAAATCCTTCTCGGACGATGTCTGAATTTACTCTAAAAGGGATTCTACGTAAAATTAGATTAAACTGTGCTAGTTAGATATTGTTATTTATCTTGCCCTACTTTCTATAGATAGCAACGAGGCTTTTATCTTTATTGAATCAGTGTTTACTATTTTACGACGTGTTTGTAACAAAAACGGCTAAGTGCGAGCCGCGCCCATACAAGGAACCCACAAAGAACCGTTTTCTTTTTAAAAGTTTGAAAATGGTTCCATCAGAAAAGAGGGCGCTTTGGTGAAAGGGGTCAAACTCAATGGAACACAGAAGACTTCGTCATGCATGACTTCACCTTTCTTCATTGCAAAAGACTCCCATTATTGAGTTAAACGTGAATTGTTTTTTTTTTCGAAGACGCCTCATACCTGTCACAACTTTTATCGTCTTTTCACGTGTAATATTTTACGTTTGAGAGAACAAGACACATATACCAAGTAAATACAGGGTGCCACGGAAAGGGTTTAATAACCCGATCTCTACTCCTGTCATACAAGAATGATCAAGTACGTAGTAAGCCTCGCTCTCGCCCCAGACTTCATCTCCATAACGGCAGGGCGCGTAAATTAAAATAAAGCTTGTAAATCACCGACGCAATAAGGCCTTATTGCAGTACTACGGTTTGTTTATCCCGCTATATTAAATCTTTTATTGTAACGGCCTTTATCTTTTAGGAGGTTTTATTAAAAAGAACGTTTCGTGTTCGTTGTTTTAGGGCACTGAGACACGGCAAACGAGAATTCCGCAGTTTGCTATAATATAAATGCGTATCACAAGTTTTTTGGCTGGGTAGCTAAAAATAAGAGTAATATAGGAGAATACAAGTACTAGAAAAGGCTTCCAGGCATCATGGAAGTCTTTTCTAGTACTTGTACTTGTACGAAAATTTCTCTCTTTGACGAACCGGTAATTATTTCTTCTTCTGTTTCTTAGTCACTACGGCCAGGAAATCAAAGGCTCACGCGTCGCTTTTTTTATTCATCGGTGTGAGTCACATAAATGTGTTTCATTCTTTAAAATATTCGCCCTCTATATCATAGACAATTATGGACATACACTTACATAGCTTCGCATTAAGTATACGCCATAGTAGTCCAATCTGTGTCCAAAAATAAATACCATATACTACACTACTAACTATAGTGTTCCTTCATGTCTAGTCCATCCCAAGGTTGCCTAGAAGAGATCGCTCATAGCGATAAGGCCGTCCTTTATACTTCCTTTATTTTAAGCATCTCTATTTGTTATCTCTTTCTACTAATTTCCATCTATCTAAATACTAAGGAAATGATTAGGTCAGTTTGGCCACAAAAACCGAAAAAAGGCCTTTTGACAAATTGCACCACACACAGACATTTTACGTAGATTTTTATCTTGTTAAAGTTTGTTCATAATAGTTACCGTATTTAATTTTCTTTGTGTGTAGTTTCAAATACATATAGCCACAGCTATCTATGTCTCTAAATAAAATTTTGACCGTTCCGCCAATCCTCAAAACTTAGAATAGAGCCTTGAATAGTTGCCAATTCCACCCGGACCGGTTCGCGTATCGATTTGCACTAAACGTCATGGGCAGATTCCTATAACAAATCGGCAAATAAAGTATTCGGGGGTTTCAGTAGGTCTGTGGCTACAAGAACGGACTTTATAAATATACAGGGATGGTGTACCTACCACTTGCTACAGCATACCAACCAATAACTTATAAAAGTTAAGGGTTGGTATATTGGTACTAGTCCACTGCTAGGCATGTAATGCACCATGCATTACATGCCTAGCAGTGGACTAGTAAATAATCTGCGATTTTTGATATTATAGTGAAAATGCCCTTGCACCTGAGGTTATTTCTATGAAATGAAAGAATACCTGAAAAAATAATTGATTTCGGCGGGTTATAACCCGCGACCTTCCCTTACTACGGGACACGCTAACCAACTGCGCCACGAAACAACTACCTGACTAATCGAAAAACTTTGGGACATTCTTCGGACTCTAGCGCCGACTTTACCCTTTAACTCCACCCAAGTCCATTGAAATCGTTTCTTTTGGAATATTGTTTCATTTCTTAAATAATCTACGGTACACCCGAAGGGGCGCACCCTAGGTGACGCTAATTGAAGATCTACGACGCACGTGGGGAATGAAACTGTAGGTATTTCGCATTCAGAGGTCTCTGCTGCAATGAAAGTGTGAAACGACTTACGGAATCTTAGAGTCAATTGAAATTCGAATGCTCTTTACTATTCAAAAGAGAATAAATGCAAAATAAAACCTTTTCGACAGAACTACAACACTTTTATCCTAATTCAGAAAAGAGGGCAAAAACCAACGAATCGGAGCGTGAAAAATTCAACTACTTCCTTCAACAATAATCATTCTTTCCTGCTGCTCGGGTCGCAGGTGAGATGCAGGGATGGATCGAGTAATAATGTTGAGGGGCAGATGGAAGGGACGGTGGATTGAGGCTACCACGGAATGAAGGGCAAAGACAGAAACGAAAGAGCGAGATTGTTGAATCGCGTGGTGGTTCGAAGACTGAAACCGTAGTATGTTTTTTAGTATTTAAGACTGCGAATATAATGAAATGTACCTATTTACTTGTATGTATATTGACTGAATCCAGCCCTGTCTGAATCCGGCCCTGAAAGGAGAAGCGGGATAACCCCGAAATAGATGTACCTGAATTACTAAGATTATGTAAATGTAGCTTTAGTTGTTTGGCGGATGAAAATAGTAGTGAATTGAAAGGAAAAGGTTTTGTGCGTAACACCGTTTCCTTTGAATACTCTCCGCGATGTGAAGGTATCTTACAAAATTACGGGATTCTCGCGTCTGGTAAAAGACGCCAAAAGTTTTTTTTATTAAGGAAGGCCTTCAGCTTATATTTTATATATTGATGCAAAGTGGTTATAAAAATATAAGAACTTCGGCTAAATTACCGCATAAATATCGAATACGAAACTATGCAATCATAAAATCATTTTCCAATTTAGATAAAAATTAATTCAACTATCGTTGAAATTAGCTGTGGAGATTCAAGTAAAGAATTGTTTTATGTTTATGTGTACTTGTTTTAAGTATATTTAAGTAAGTTTGTAAGTAATAAATATAAAATTCTAATAATAATGTCCTTTGTTACTAAAGATTGTTTATAAACAAAGTTACAGGAGGTATTTGAAATAATATAACAATTACGGTGAGTATATACACTTATATACCTATGCCCTAAATATCTAAGCCTTCTCCATAGGGCAGTGTCCAGGATGCTGGCAGCATTGTAACATTAAAATTCAAATAACATTAGAATTTTATTATATTATGATTAAAGTAGGTTAAGTAGGTACTCTGTCTGTATTTATTTTGACTGAATAACATTATTAGAATTTCAATTTCGTATTAATTAAATTAAATTTGCAATTATAATTCATCTTAATGTATTCTAAATTTAATGTAGGTATTCTAATTATAATGCCATCTTTGGCGCTCATTAGGGGAGGCCTATGTCCAGCTGTGGACTATTATAGGCTGGTGATGATTCTAATTATTATTATGATATATATTTTAATGAAATTTGTAATTTACTAACATAGTACATAGGTAGGTTTACTAACAATTTATGGTGTAAAACCGAAATAAATGATTTGAATTGAATTGAATTGTCGATGCAGTTGGATGGCGATGCTAATTCGTTGACAGAAATAAAAGCCAGCATTCCGATCATAAATAATAAGAAAACAATAATAATAAATAGTTTAAGGAATAATAACAGCAGGTTACAATAACAGCCCTAATGTAAGTAAAGTCTAATGAACCTTTGCTACGTACACTGAAGCTTCAAAGGCTCTCTTCCAATGACCAATGAAACCTTTAATAATCTTACACAATACCCACAGCAAATTCAATTGAGTTCAATTTACGCTGTTAAATTGACGTTCTCGCCAACAAAACTCGTCTCGATGTCAATTTCCGTTCAAGCAAGTATCGTTCTAAATGTCAGACAAGTCGTGTCGTTAGCAGCGCTCGGACAGAAGTTTTTAGTGATTGCTACCCATCTTGCTACCCAACTGGACGGGGAACCTTAAATTCTTCAAGCTATTTGGTCTTCATCTATATAGTTATATTAGTTTTGAAGAGCTAGGAATGCATTTTTAGGCATGATATTCATGATTGTAAAATCTTAGTTTTCGGGTTACATTGCAGATTGAAAAACGCAGTTTTAAACGCAAATATTGCATAAGATGCTAACTTGAAACAGACACTAGTAGCAAACGCAACATATCATTTATTTGCCACTACATACACAACACTAAATTAATATTTACAGAATAATGAACAAAGATACAATCCATAAAAATGAAATGCAAGAAGATGAAGTTAAGACTTAAAAGCTTTACCTGGGTTTTTATTTCAACCGAGCGCCCACAATTAGTTTACCCCAAGAAAAAAAAACGCTGCTTGATCTAAGCGTTTTCAAAACCAAATAAGGTATCGATTCGTTTGATTTTGACACACATTTCTTTACACTTGTACAATATCACGAATTCTAAATTTCGATACCATCTCGGCCCCATAACGCGTTTGACTCGGAAAGGCGTGCGTTACTTCTCCTACAAATCAAGAGAACCCTGGAACAATTTACAAACACCGTTTGATGGAAGACTGTTAATATTAGCAAAGCGATCTGTTATGTGCCATAAGTTCGCTACAGTTGAAAGTGGGAGTTTACGGGACTAATGTAGCAGGTAGTGGTAGAGTCAATGGATCACTTGTTAGGGTTGCAGCGCGGGGTATGGAAACACTTCAACTTCTTTTTTTATAGCGCCCCTTGCTTTTCGCTACGAATCTGCCAGAGTGTCAGTAATGGAGTGTCATAAACTTCACAAAAATATGATCGGTTTTATAGGGTTTTATGAATTTTGACAGAATTATTTATTGCATCGAGATGATTTAACTAAAATAGGACAACACAATAAGCAGGACGACAAAACATTCTGAGCAGCGTAAAGTACAATGGTAAAGCAAAATAGATAATTTATACATATTTGAAACTGTTTTATTTTTGCTTTACCAACATAATACTAGGAATATGAAAACACTTTTCTTGACTTGACTTCTTTGTTATAGCAATGTGTTTCGTCACTTTTCTGCCGCAATACCACAAAAATTTATTGCAAGAACATAAAATAGGACATGACAAAAGTCAAAAATAATAAGCAGCCTTATCGCTTAGAAGCGATCTTTTCGAGGCAACCCTTGGATATGAATAATTATGTGAATTAAGAAAAGGCAGGGGGTGTATCATACATCGATTTTGGTACATTTTACGTACATATATATATACGTAAAATGTACCAAAATACAACCAGCTGAAAATATTGGCTATTTTGGTACATTTTACGTATATATACGTAATATGTACCAAAAAAAAATAGGTGAGAAGGTAAAAAATATTGACAGAAAATATTCAAGGAAATGTTTATTTTTCGTAGGTTGCGAGTAGCTTACGATAACTTACCCCAAATAATATAAGCAAAATAGTAAATATCTTGTTCCATCCATGTTCCATCTACTTTTTTCATGATATAATAGGTAGGTAGGCCCTTACCCCGTCCAAACTCGTTGATGGATGGATCTCCAAAGACGAAGATAATTTGTTAGACTCGACATGCTATCAATAATGATAATGCGACTGTCCTACATAATTCAACCCATCTCAAGCTTTAAATCGAAGATTTGAAGATTTTGTGATTGGTAATTTCCGGGTTGCTTTGAATAACTGCTCTAGTATTCAATATTAAAGTACCCTTTGGCTTGGAATGTTATAGAAGGTAGCACGAAAATGTTCAAAACAAAATGGCGGGAAATCATTTTTTTTTTATTTTAAATTAGACTTTAAAAGCATTTTGCAACATGTTTTATAGATAAAGAAATATAGAATTTCAAGCTCTCTATCTTTCTTAATCAAAGACGATACGTCGATCGATGACAAACTCTAGGTGTTTGTCATGAAATACAATAGTTAGTTTACTCTGTAACAATATAGGTACAGATATTTTCAGCTGGTTGTATTATAAGGCCCTCCATAGACCACGGAATGTTTGAAGTAGGGGAAGGATGTCTTGAACATTTTCTATATGAAAAGCCTAGCGTGCGCCTGTACAAGCTTTTCTACTTATTACCTAACTAGGTTAGGGTGGAACGATTCCTTTTCTTCTGTTCTGTGCACATTTAAAAGATTACAAAAGAGTATATCATGATGTTCCGAAATAATATTTTTTTGATGGGAATCTTCCGAGGATATCTGTAAGGGCTGGTGGGACGGCAGAATTACCCAACGATCTCAAGAGGCGCAAATATGCAGGTCTCGACAGAGCCTACGCATTTGTTCCCCTTGGAGTCGAGACCCTAAGGCCATGGGGTACCGAGGTTCTCCTGGTTAAAAAAAAATATCTGGACATTATCTGTCGCAGCGCATCATCATTGCCATGCGTGGCAATGCAGTCAGCGTCTTGGGGACACCTCCGAATAATATTCTTATGGAGCAGAACTTTCTATACTCTAGCACTTCGTTATACATATACTTATGTTGTCCGATACACGACAGCATAAATGTTTCAATACAAATTCCAGTTAATTGTTTTATTTTTATTTTATTTATACTGTTTAATCATATCGGCCCAATTTTAAAATCAGAGTAGCAATAGCTATGAAAGAGGGGTCTCTATCATTGCTATTGTAGGTATCCATTTAAACCTATGTGCCGACTATTTGTATGGAGGCGTTCCACCTTAACCAACTAGCTGAAGGAAGTGTAAACACAAACACACTTGTACTCTTGGAATCGGAGTTAGTTCGATTTCCCATTTAGCAAAGTTCGCAATACCTATGCCTAACTTCAGGTGAATAAGTTGTTCTAAGCTGGCTTTAAGTTGGGCTAAGTTAGCACTTATAGTTCTAAGTAGTTTGGTACAGCTATTATTTTATATGGCCGTGTGATTATGAAGTTAATTGGGAATGTTATAGGGAGCGAAGGCGAAGTTGAGTACGACATTAAGGGTGATCGTGAAAAAGTTAATAATTAACTTTATCGCCATAAATGACCATGTATATATTAGTCCTTATATTTCATGCTGTTCCCATATGTAATTGACGATCTATACGGGACTTGAACCCGCTACCTTCCTGTACGTTTTATGATATGTATACTTGCCACAGGACACCGCGCGAAGTCGAGTCTCGTTTATGTATGCTTACCTGAAAATGAAAGAAAACATTGTATTGTGTGTATTATAATATTTAGTAGTCTATTAAATATTTAAGTAGGTTAAAAATATTGTTTTACCCTTTAACCGTTAACCCATTTTTATGACTTTGTCTCTCTCTCCCAAGATTTGCTGGAAGATAATCTTTTAAGGAATAAGCTCACCTTTGCGATTATTAAAGTCGAAATGTTTTACTGTGTAGTTTATCATGAAATAAAGAATCAGGAATAGTTAGGAAAAACAAATGCACATGAAATATGCCGTAAGGGCGAAAATCGTATCACGTAAATGTGTGAGATTTATCATCTCTGATGATGTATGAAATCAAATGAGGAAATTTTCACTCGATTTAATAGCGATAACGCACTTTAATGCTTTGTATCAAAGCTGATATTATGACTTTGCTGTGTAAATAGTACATTTACGTAGGTACCAATTTGCACGTGGAATATTATACATTTTATGATTTCCGGTTAGGAATCAAATCCCGATTTAATATGTATTTGCTTTTAAAATAGTGAACTTATCAATAATTCACAAATTAATAATTAAATTTTGTTGGACATTCCAGTTCTGTTAAA
Organism: Eupithecia pulchellata; assembly: GCA_963931895.1. Classification (NCBI taxonomy): domain Eukaryota; kingdom Metazoa; phylum Arthropoda; class Insecta; order Lepidoptera; family Geometridae; genus Eupithecia; species Eupithecia pulchellata. Next base: position 1,718,184 of record OZ007540.1, read on the forward strand.
ATAAATCGGCTTATTTTACTATCAAACTATAGTAGATTGACGGATTCATTACGAATGTAAGCAGCGAAAATTAGTTTAACAAACCTTTTTGACACTAAAAACAATGACCTTTTCGATTTTCGATAAATTATACCTCTATCAAGCAAATTATTATGCTTCATATAATTAATCGAAAATCGCCCTAAAAGGAATAAGCCAGCATTGAAGTTATTTGCGTATATTTGTATATTTGCGTAAAATGGCGCTAAAAGGAATAATAATAAAATAAAATGACATATATTTCTGTAAGTAGCTTACAATAAGTAAGGCCCTCATTTAAGTGTAAACACTTGTTTTAGTGGATCTTGCTCTTCTTAATCGTTACAGATCACATATTTATAGTGTAACAAATAAAATAAAAGTTTATTTTGATTCTACTATCTATATAGAGTTTAAAATTCTTACATCTATTCTAAGTTTTTTCTAAACTTTATTTAATAACAAAATAAATAATTTTTTTTACCCATTTTGCTTTGCAATACTCTCTATAGGTACCTGACAGATATCATCTTCGGGTAACGAGGATGATACCCGCTATTTGTAGCCTCCGCTTTTAAAATCAAATCTCAAAAAGGGCGTCTGTGGACTTCAAGCAGGCCTCCCAAAAGACAAAAGTGATCATCAAAAAAGAAATAAATCAGAGTTTGTTCATTTGTTTGTTAGTCAATTATGTTGTGTGCAGTTTTAAGTTCATGAATATTGTTTGTTAGGTATATGTATTTATATCTGAAATGAATGAATAATAATAACACATACCCACATTGTGATAAAATAGCCTCAAAAAGTATTTGGTACCTTAAATCCATTACTTTTATTAAAAAAGCTATTTATCAGAATACAATACAAGACAGATAGGCAGTGCCTTTGACATATTGTAAGGTAAAAATGGCGCCTTCGAAAGGGTCAAAGAAACTCCAACGTCGTTTTTTGTTAATTTGAATTCAAACGGCTACACGTACTACATATTATTGTTGAGCCAGTTCCTTGTAATTGTATCGAGCGCATTGGTGAGAAGACCGATACAATAAGTTTGGTAGGCCTAGATTAGCTATCTTATTAATATCCACTTTACGGGTAAGACTATGTGAAGCTTAGGTAGGTAGGTAGCTTCCGTTTCTTCCGATGATTCTTGCGCACCTCTATTGACATTTGCTCTTGTAGTTCAGGCAATGATGACAGAGGTCGCTACATCTACACTTAGACTTCAATTAATGTGATAACGATGAGTACCAAGACAAACCTCAAAAAGTTTTATGGTACAAATATAATGTATATTGTGATTTTTTTTATGAATAAGCAAAGAAATAAATGCGAATTTGCGCCAGGATGATCTGTAAATCGTAGAGAAAATACGAGGTACGTTTGCACCTTATGGGTACACAAAGAATTTAATAAAGCGATCAATTAGTCACCTACAACAAAAACTCCATTAGGAATTTCCACGGAATTTTACTCCGTATTTTATAAAATACAATATGTCGTGTCGATAAACTCAGATACTGGCTAACGTAGTGTATTTAAAATACTTCCCATAAAAACGCCGCCATATTGTCCGCCGCGTGCCCCGCTAAATTTTGACAGTTATTTTTTAATCGACACGATGACGCAGCGACACGACAACAATTCATTCTGCCTGTTTCGGCAAATTGACCGGAATGTTTATGGATCTATTGCTTTGAACGCTATCGCCATTGTGTCTGTATTTATGATACTCGTAGAATAGAGCTATCTGAAATGAGTTCGGTATCTTTATTGAAACATTTACGTAATTATTTTTCTTGTCGTATTTTTTTTATTAAAGTTTATTACTTTGTAGTTTTAAATTGATTATTATGCAATGTTCTAAGCATAACGGTTTGGTAGCATCTGAATCTTATGTAAATAATAAATAAATAGTTAATAATATTATTATATTAGGAGGGTTATTACACAAAAAACACTCTTTTTGTGTAATAATAATTAATTATGTGGAAATAATACGTGAAAAATAATTAACACTATGTAATTAAATACTAAAAAATACGAAGGTAGGTGACCATTGTGTGCTGCAGTAGAAAATGGGTCCAGGCTCAGCATAATGTTCTCTGTTATGAACAGAAGGCGCTGTTCTTCTGCCTAGACCAGAACAAAAACCAGAAGTTTCATTGCTTTTCTCGTCACTCCGTTCTTATTTGCCACTCCAGTCTTATTTGCCACTCCCTTAGATATTATAAGATCGAGAAGTATAAATAACCAAGGCTGGTTAGTCGAGGTCAAAGGTCTCAGAAGTGATCCAAAGGGCCGAGTAAATAGGCGTAACATGAGAAATGAGTTTTTAATTAATCATATTTTTGGTATTACGAGTGCTGCGTCGAAATAACTCCCGGAAATTAGCTCGAAGTCAAATTGGGAAATTGAAGAATGATCTGTTGATTGTTGTTGAAATTTGGTTTAATTTTCTAACATAAACTGACTTCCAAGTCATATCTTAATCTTACCTAAACTAAATGACTTTGAAAAAGGATGATATTCTTTGTTTGGCTGTAGGTGCGTATGGTTTTTGTGTGTTCGCCGATTTTTTCGTCAATTAGGGCGAGAATTCCCGACATGAACACTCTCTACGGCGCCCCGGCGAGTATGAGCAAGACGATGCGCAGGCGATTTTGTAGATATTTAGATATTTTTAAAAATATTTGTACAATGGTATATAAAAAATTTTTTAGTGATGCACTGTGTAATAACTTTGCAATTTTGGTTTACATTTGGGTCATATTATTCATTTTTCTATTCACACTGATCATTTAAAGTTTTATTTGGAGGTCACTTTGTGATTATTCGAAGACGGCTATTCTTTATTACTTTATTATATTTATTTATTACATTTAATCTCACTTAAACTGTCACTTTCGCTTCAGATGCCACCTGATAATTTGCTCTCTTGATAACTGCTCAAAGCGAGCCACAAAGAAATTCTTAAGTTTCCACTTTTCCTTGTACTTGAACGATAAGCAGCATAAGTAGCTTGGTACCAACCTCTTTGATCTCTGATAATAAGCAGGGAACAGTGCTCTGATCAGGGGGGGGGGGGGGGTAAGGGGGGGAGTCTTTTTGCCGTTAATAACGACGTCTCATTTTTAAATGGGATTAGCTTTTTCCCGCGACTTTGTCCGTAGAAGTTGAAAATGGTTCGGATAGTATTTTATTTTGTAAAATATAAATAATACAAAAAATAGGATCCGCTTATATCTCGTGTCATATGACACCGGGATAAAATATCCTATATCGTTTTCCAGTCTAAGCAACGTCTTTTCCCAATTTCATCAAAATCGGTTAAGTAGTTTCGGCTTGAAAGACTGACTGACGGACAAAACAGACTTACTTTCGCATTTATAATTTTATTAGGGACTGGTTTAGTACTCAATCTTTTCTTGGATTCTATAGGTGTACAGAGGTCTACACAACATAATATGTTACTAGATATATTTTACGCAAATTTATTATTTTTCGTCTAAATATTCGTCACTTGAGAGAGCTTTTGTGATAGATAAAATATTTGACTATTTCAGTCGATTTGGTAATTTTCAACGCGTCAGGTGGTTTAATAATATCTAATTGAATCCCTATTCACTAATGCTAATCCAAACCCGTTTCACAGCTACGACAAGACACCGGCGTGGAATTCAGATTCCACGCCGGTGTCTTATCGTAGGCATAGGGAATACGTATTCCCTATGCCATACCATTTATCATTCCTAACCGCGACGGCGATTCGGGCAGAAGATTCAGGGGCAGTGGCTCCTGATGAGCAGTGGTTAACGCCTATGGACGCCTGCAACATCTGTGACATTTCATGCGAATTACAGACCCTTTATATGTCACTTCTATAGATCTACCGTTCATTACCATCCTTGCGTATCAGCATCTAATAGGATTAAGAGAATCCCTTGCACTATCGACTCCCAAATCCCAGTTCTTACCAGGCTGGATTACCCTGCGACCCAGCTTGGAAATCTTGGCCTGGACTGGCTGGAAACTTAACTGGCTTACGCAACTTACTGGCGAACCAGACTTAAGCTCAGATTGACCTGTTTCAAATTCGGAGATTAAGTTAAACTGCATTGGCGTCTTAAACGAAATAATAAACGTTATGTATTAAATAAATTGTTTAAGTTGGGTAACCTCCTACGGAATGGTCGTCTGCGGAATCGAACTAAAGCAACATTGATTAAAGATTTCAGTTACCTTATTTCTTAAGGCTTACAAATAAGCAATAAGATAAGTCAATCCTGTATAAAAAGAATTATAAACTGGGGCAGTTTATAACGGGATATTTAGCATGATTTGAATAAGATTAATAATAATATAAATTATTTGCGCAAACAGACTTACAATGGTAACTATTACAAACAAAGTAACATAAAAATTCTTATAAAAAAAATTATAAGAATTTGTGAAAAAAAATTATAAGACTTTTTTATAGAAATTGAGACGCTCAGATATAAAATAATTAGTGTAGAAATGATAAATTCCGCTTAGATGATACGGAAACAAAAACTAGGCACCTGCATCAAAGTTGCCTTCAACTCTTGCCATTTGAAAGTTCGTGAATATCATCGCTACCGCAAGGCTGCAGATAGCGAAATGAATAGAGCAAGTTCTGAGTGGAAAATTTTGCTGATTCCAGCATTCAGATTCTCAGTTCGTGCTTTCATTTGGGACCTCTTTGACTCGACTATTTGAAAGAGATTAATCAACAAATGAGGCAAAGTAAAATGAAGTTTTAAAAGTAGAATGAATAGATGAGTTACAGCAAAGTTGGCGGCGCGGTGTTGGCACTAACCCACTAACCGTCGTCGGTTGATTCGACATCGACACTGGTGTGTAGACTCTATTACATGCAGGACTCTTTTCATCACATCATCATCATCACCAGCCTATAATAGTCCACTGCTGGACATAGGCCTCCCCTTATGAGCGCCATAGATGGCATTATCATTTGAGGGTTATTGCCCATAATCCCCACGCTGGGCATGCGGGTTGGGGATCGCAGTTCGGTGGAGTTGTTCTGCAGAGGGCGCTGCTGCCCGCCCCCCGGTGTGATTCCCTTAGTCGCCTCTTACGACACCCACAGGAAGAGTTGGGTTGGTGAAATTCTATGCCGGCACCACAGGACTCTTTTCACGTAGCTCTTTTTAAACCCTTCCATTTCAAATTAAAATATCCGAACATCTGGAATTCACTTACAATAAAAATATTCGAAAACAGAACGTTACAATTCCAACACTCAAATAATTTGCTCTCAGAAAATTGTTTTTAAAATTCGAACAGACTGTTATGAGAGTCGACACGACACGTTCATTCGTTTTCCATTTCGTAGAAAATGGAACGCGACATTACTGAATCACGGCTGGTTACAGAAAATACTGCTTTTATCTTGTTCCTGTTTCTTTGTATTTCCATAGAATAACACTAAGTAGTGACGCCAAAAACTGCACTATAATTACTCTAGTTGGTTGGTAGTATTTATTTTGTATTTACCATGTTTTTACTATTTTATAAAACCGTTAGTGCCTACCTGATATTTTGAGTTGGTATTTTTGGACAATCCACACAGCATTATCTAGTTCTGCATCAAGCTCCAAACTTCATTATACTATATTCTCTGCCCAAAGTTATAAGAACTTGTGTAATTTACAAACTTAATATATAATAGAAAACACCCAGAGCAATCGGAACAAATATCTGTAATTAAGTAACTCCAAAAAGAACACACAAGTGTAAAAAAAAAAAAAAATCAAGAAATGATCCCGTATAGTATTGCACTAACCTTCTGTAATGTGTCATATTTGTCCCGGGAAAAGAATTGAACTTGCAACCTCCTGTGTCGGAGTTGTCCGTCGAGCCATAGGCCTACTGTCCAAAGCCACAGCTTAAAGAAGAATTAGTACGGCGAGAATCTTGGTGAAATTTTCCGGAGAAAATGCAACCCTACTCACTGAAATCATCATCAGCGCAAAGTATGAAGAATAAATGCCAAATAATCTAGTCCACCGCGCCTTTACCTTTGATACAATGTCTCCATGCAAAAAAATAAAAATACGAAGTCAAAACTCGCTGAACAATATACGTTTCAAATTAAAATTGAACGCGAAGCAATCGCACAGATATGACAGTAGAACAAATAGCTCAGTGAGGAAATTCGGCCGCGGGCTTGTAGAGCCACACCGAGGATGAAATAACAGGGTGTGGCCGGAGTTGAAGCGAAACGCGGTGGTCATTTAAATACAATTTAGATACCTACAATTAGTAGTGCAATACAATTAATAAATCTCGACAATTGTATCAAGTTATGTATTTATCATGAACACAATTTACGTAGGTGCTTCATTTATTTTCAGGGGTAAAACCTTAATTAACAAAGAAAATTACAATCCAACCAAATTAGAACAAGTATTTAAAATTTAAACAACTGCAGACCGTTTCATCAAACTAAAGGTAGCTCAACTCTGATCCATATCAATACTAGTCGGAAGCTTCTACAAGACGCTGCATTACCTCACTGTATGGCAATGCTGATGCGCTGCGCCAGATACTGGCCAGCTCTCGGGGTCACACGTGGCTTCGAACGCCAGATCATAAATATTACTAGAAGGAATATAATTATCATTTACTAGCGATCCGCCTCGGCTTCGCACGGGTATTAAACAAAATTTTAATTTAAACCCTAACTTTTTGAAAATTTTCCTATGTTCATCACGGAAAATTTAGGATTCTAATATTGAAAACAAAAATTCAAATCGGTCCAGTAGTTTCGGAGCCTATTCAATTCAAACAAACAATCAAATCTTTCCTCTAATAATTAGTATAGATATTCATACGTGTGAGCTCATGGTAGCCCGCTGTCAGTGGCACCGCGCCACTCCCGGCGCGCGGATGTCTCGTTTGCATAATAAAGCCGGACGCAGGCTCGCCCGCTAGTTAATGACATCGCTACACTCACTAGAACTGTCCCTCTAAGGACTGCGCGTTTATAAGATCTTAATGAAACGCTTCTTGTTTGAAAGTTATTTCTTATTTATTTAATTTATTGAAACAATAGCGGCCCGCCCCGTTTTCGCAGGGGTATTTAACAAAGAGTGAATTTTTCATGCGATCCCTAACGTTTTTGAAAATATTATATAGCCTATGTTCATCAGGGCAGTTTACAAATCCAATAGCTTCGGAGCCTATTGCCAAACAAACAATCAAAAATATCCTCTTTATTATATTAGTACTTATAGCTAATATACATATATGTAGATAAAGAGGTATTCATGTGGTACTGTCCATCATCCTCAGCGAGTCTACAGGGTGATATAAAAATAATTTTGTAAACCTAACCTTCAAAATGGCGGTCCTAAGCCAGTTACAAATTTACAATTTACGTGAACATTAGCCAGGCCCACACCTGCCCAAAAACACCAATTACCACTCTTTGTCCCAAATAATTAATTATTCCAGGGATCAACCGAATGTAAACAAAAAACAATAAAGTTTAATTATAACGCGATGCGGGCTGGAGATTATCTCAGGGGGTTTTGTGGATCTGTCAACGGGGTCTTTTGTATCAACTGTGTACTTAAAGGGAAAGGGGTGATCTTGGTACGCATTGGGGTAACAACAAGCAACGCGCATAGCCAGATCATAAAATATTTTTTGTTGATCTAATACATTACTCTATGTACTGTTGTCTTTTAACAGATGGCAAGAAAGCCTAGCGGTCAAAGAAAATTATCTAACTAAATAAGCACTAGTATTTGCATTTGAAACAATTGAGCTAACTGCAGAGTGTTGCAAACTAACTACAGGTAGCTCAACTGGTCCATATCAATACCAGTTGTAAGTGTATCCAAGATGCTTGCTGCATTGCCTCGCTGTATAGTAATGCTGATGCGCTGCGCCAGATACTGACCGGCTCTCGGGTCACACGTCGCTCACTCTGTTGTCTATGGTCTGTTCTACTCCTATCAGTAAGATATTTGTTTGATCTGACAAACATGAATATAAAGACGCAGATGGTGTTTTGGGTAGCCTGGTGAAGCATTAGTCGTTGGAAAGAGTTCTGTTACCATGGAGATATAGACCCCTTCTGTCTTTGGTGCTGTCAAAATGACACTGACAACTGAAGTGGAGCCTCCCCGTATCTGGCAATCATGATAGAGCGAGAATAAAATATGGCGCTCGAGGCATGACACCGGGTCTTGGGAAGAAACCACGATTGTAGCAGTTGTTTTATTGAGTTTTGGTATAGACTCCCTCTAATCTTGGCTAGCTGGTATCGGCAATTGAATAATTTGTATTATTCGAATAAAAAAACATTAAACGAAAAACATCAAAGAAATTCATCTGATTGATGAGTTTTGGAGTGAAAAACTTTTAAGTGGGCTTCTATTATCGGTTAAAGTAGATCAACCACGCGATAGTTAATCGACGGTTAGGAACGGTATACGCAGCCCTAAATTGTGTTTTTATTTCGTTTATGTAATGAGTTTTCATGTTGAATTGGATTTGTTCATAATAAAGTTCTTATTAAGACGACCGATGTGGCACGGCGGACGAAGGTTCGAATCGGGTTCGATTCCAGCCTTCAAATGTGTGAACGACTTGCTGGTTTTAGAGTCACGCTGACCGTCGGCGCTGAGGACCACGCGCGTAGCTCTCAGCGCATAGCTGTCTGCGGCAACTCGTTTTAGTATCGTGCTGAACGTCGTGGAATACAGACATGCACAATCAAATGAGTTTAGTTTAGTTTTTTTTTTTTGGTTGGCAATTTGAGCCGATTCGGCTAAACAAATGAAATTGCCTTATTGCAGCCTAATGCATTGCAGCTCAACTGTTCTAACATAAACTGTGTCGCCACAAACTCATACACATTTGATTCGAACCCAATGAAAATATTATACGAAAAGACAACCTCCTTGGATGTAACCACTCTACCGTAGGATCAATAATCATGCCAATAACAATATTACGTTATCGACGCGTGTTATGTTGGCAATAACGCGGGTATTTGTGCAAACAGTCTGGCAATTTTGTTTGTTGTTTGTAATAATATTTTGAATTTTTTGCGTCTATTATGTGTTTTATTTGCCCAAAATAATGTTTTTACACCACAAAATATTAATTCTTAAAGTGGACAAGCCAAATAGGTTATTAGTTTTTATGTACCCAAAAAAAAATGCATAACCACTACTGAAATACGAACCTATACAATCATAATTCATTGTTACATACAAAACTTTCTCACTTATAAAAGTGGCATGGCAAAGGGAATTTCAAAAATATTACTACCAAATTCTACCAAACCAAAGACAAAAGACATTGGAGATTCAAAGGGTGTCCATAGTAAGGGACTTTCGGGACACTGCACAGGCACCATAAATCAACCCAAGCGAGGGTAATGGCAACACCTAAAGACGAGAAGTCGCCTTATAGTAAAGTCAAATGCGTATCTACTAATATAAAGGAAACATATAGTAGCGGTCAAGTGTTCAAGACCTTTGTCGTTGCTTTATGTCTACACCCGCAAGGCGAGGGCGTTATATTTTTTGAGTTTCTATTTGGTAGGTGGACACTATTTATTACCTCGAACAATAAAGCGGCTAAAGCGATTTTGATAAATGAGGTATCAAATTACACGTCTAATTTCTTATGTGGTTCAGCTAAACACTGATACACGCTGTTACGAACGCGAAATAAGAAAAAAAGCGCCAAGACGCGTTTTTAAAAAGTTTTTTATTAACTACTTGTTACTTATTTACTCTATATACTAGGGAGGGTTTTTCATGGAAAACGGAAGTTGAGCAAAATTTTTGAAGGTATTTTATAGAACTTTTGGCCCCACGCACTGTAGGTCCCATTGTAAACGGTCAAAACCTCTGTTGTTGTAAACCACGAACGTTGGCGTTAGCTTAGCGAATTATATAAATATCAATTTCAACGTTTTCACTTTCTTTCTGTGAGAATAAGCTAAGAGCTGATACAGTGAATGAACACTTTATAAATGTATACAAGAAAATAATAAAGTTCCCAATATTATACGACATAGATACAAATCCAATACGTGCCTTATCCCTGAAAGTGACACAATACATCTTAAATTAGAAGCGACAGATCAAAATAAACCCCTTTACGTTGAAACTGACACTGTTAATAACCCGCGCACGTGCTAGCCATGTCATATGCTAATGCGGCCCTTCTGTCCCTTCTCAACTCTATGGATCAATCATACTGAGCCAATTCACGAGAGGCGTACAGAATCAAACTCGTATAAGACTGCGCTCAATCAGAATGGGACGGAGCAAAAATTGTATGGGGACCATCACTTAGGGTATTACACAAATTTTTGAAGTGTCTCAATTAGATTCTTTTGTAAAAAAATAAACCACAAAAAACTAATAATGCAATCGATACATATAAGTAAGTTCCACAATACAAGTGAAAAAATAATGCATTCATTGCAAACGCCTTCGCGTCGCTGGTCATTTGACAGAAACGAAGTGGATGCTATATTACACAGCTTATAATAACGAGGTAAGCTGATCAGTTGACACTTTTTAGTCTACTCAGCCGTATGACGTCATAACGTATGACGACTAGAGTAGACTAGATTTTGTAAACCTGGTGATGATGTTATGACGTCATAACATCATCACCAGGTTTCAAAATCTTTCGTTGTATTGGATTTCCCTTTTGGAGGGAAACAGAAATTCACGTGCGGTATTTTGTGCGCCGTGTTATGTTTTTGTTTATTTTAGTTTGAACAGCACCAAATCAGACCAAGGAATTTGGTTTGCAGTCAGTTTTATGTTTCAAAAACAATTAAATTATATGTAGATATGTTGATGTAAGCGTACTTCCAAACAAACATTCGCATGTATAATATTTGTAGAAAGTAAAATATATTGTAGGCACTTTTCGAGAGAATATTTATAAATTTAACATTTTTTTAAAATTCACTCGCAAAATACAATGTACCCAACCCGTAAATCGTTCGCGCGCCTGATCTCTTTGATGAATTTTTTAATTTGCGATCACAATTCAACCGTGTTCGTGATGGTGCGTGCTTCATTTTATTTTACTTGGTTTATGTTACTTGGTACGTAAATTGCAAAATAAGCATTTACTTAAAAATCCAAGGAAACGCAGGTAAGCCGCTTAGAATCTAGTTCCATAAATTGGGTCTTATTAATTCCACACTGCTATAAGAAAATATTAGAACCACCAACAAGACTAAGTATAGATACCGTCTCGTAATACGCCACAAGCTTTTTGTAAACTTCCGAAGTTCGTTGTACGCAATATCGCAAGTTGTAAAACTTTGTCCGCGAGCTTGCGGTTGGATCACTACTTCAACAGAATTATCGGTTCGGCTACGGGTTCCATACTTGTTATGGAACTTTTTCAGTTCATAAGGTCACTGACCTTACGAACAAGTAAAGTTTTCATCGCAGGGGCCCAGATGCTGTGTGGATTGTCGAGTAATTAATTTAGTTCTCTTTGAATTTTTCAATTAGTTGTTTAATTATTTCTAACTAGGTATGATCTATGACGACCACTGTGGCGCGTTGGGCGAAGGTCCGCCTGCGAAGCAGGAGGTTGCGGATTCCATTACCGCCTCGGGACAAATATTTGTACGATCTGCAGATATTTGTTCAGGGGTTCTGGTTCTGGTTTTCTATGTATACAAAAAAAATATCTATCTACTTAATAATATTGTATTATGTATATCAGTCATCTAGTACCCATAACACAAGCTCTGCTTAGCTTGGGGCTAGATGATGCTGTGTAGATTGTCCAGCATTATTATTATATAGGTAATCAGTTTCGGCACTAGAAGATACGGTGCGAGTCTATAGTTCCTAAAGGAATGAGCGGTCTTCTCCCTAAAATTTCTAATAAAATATAAGAATACGTCACTTTTACATCTCCAAGTAGGTAGACATCATGACGTAACGTCTGTTCCGTATATACCACAACAGCAGAGGTAAAACCTGTACCTATCTGTTTGGAGCAATAACTCTGTACCAACCTCGTAAAGTTGAGGTAATAAAACCTCCAAATGGAGTACCTCAGCAACCCAGTTCTCTGCTCTCGAAATACCTGGCTGTCGAGGAATTTAAAAAAGTTGTGATTTGAATTCCGAATGGTACTTCTAACCTGTCAAAAGTTACGAGCATGGAGCAATGAATACTCTAGGTTACGATTGGTAAGGAGTATTTTACATAGGGGTAGAATCACGATAGAACACAGCTTTATCCCATAACCAGTCTGCAATTATCATGCACACAATTATAGCATAGACAAGCATAGAGAAAAATTACATATGGTTGATCGTTTCGTGTTTGCGAGAGACATTTTTTTGTTTTTCTTTCAATATTTTGTGATCTCTACAAGGAAATAAAGTTAACAGGAAAGTACCGCAAATCGTATCCCATTTTCTATGAATAAAGGATGAAATCAACTTCGATTCCATTGTATTTTAGGAGTATTTGGGAAAATGTTGTTTTATAGAGCAAAACTCAAGTGCTGATTCTAGTGTGTCCAACATAATTTGATGGAATGAATTTAATATTTCAGGATCACGATTCGCCAAAAGTATTTTTATTTGGGTTCTGATGCTGTTCTGCTTCTTTTCAGCATAGACGAGGCTTTGTCAACTTTTTATGTTTAAGCCTTAATAGAGAAAAATTTCATATGGCGCGTAAATTTTTGATGCATGAATTTTAAGAACATTTTACGCATTCGACAATATTTTTTCTTATATTTTCTTTCAAGAACGGCTAATGGCAACGCTGCTACATAAATCTTAGGATTGCACATCCTATTCTACTAATATTATAAACCAGAAAGTTTGTAAAATAATAGAATTTTATTTTGTTACATAAGATCTTCAAAGGCAATTTGTAATTTGGCGAACATTTAGAACTTATCTAACGAATTATGGCTAATAATAAGCATTACACCATACAATAGGTATATTATACCGAAATTACGCGAATGAAGTCGAGACCAGAAGTTAGTTTCAAATATTTTTATAATTATTATTAATCTAAATCCACTAAAATGCCCTTCACAGCTTCACACACAAGGAGCTCAATTTTTAATTCATTGAACTTATTGAGAAAGTGCTTTTACACGTCACCCGCTACATTGAACTAATTCGATGATTTAGTAGGATAGGTATATGAAATGTATACATTCGTAGACATCTAGGGCCTTATTCTCTGTGACAAAGGGGATTCCTTGCCCAAACCGTGTGACGTCGCTACGTATACTAAATAAGGTTTTGTCCAATTCCACGCCGCTGTCGTATCTGTGAAACGCGTCTGGATTGGCGATAGTGAATAAAGGCCCTGGGAGGAATACAGACGTGCAATTAAAGCGTATCCGGTCACCTAGACCCAGTGCCGAGCATTCGGGTTGGGTTGATATTATAAATAAATAACGCTGGACAATCCACACAGCATCATCTAGCCCCAAGCTAAGCAGAGCTTGTGTAATGGGTACTAGATGACTGATATAAGTATTACTTCATCATCATCAGCCTATGTTAGTCCACTGTCGGACATAGGCCTCCCCTAATGAGCGCCATAGCGCCCTGTCTTCGGCTTGTCGCATCCAGCATCTGCCAGAAGTCTTTCGCAGATCATCATCCCACCTAGCAGGAGGGCGTCCTACACTACGTTTACTGTGTCGCGGTCTCCACTCAAGAACACGTTTACCCCTGCGGTTATCGGTTCTTCGCGAAATATGGCCGGCCCACTGCCACGTCAGTTAATATATTACTTATATAGATATTTTTTATTTTATAGAAAACAATCAGAACACTGATCAAATATCTGCAGATCGTACGAACATTTGTTCCGAGGCGGGAATCGAACCAGCAACCTCCTCCGCGTCGCAGGCGGACCTTCATCCAACACGCCACAGAGGTGGTCAAATCAGCGACATCACTCCTCATGATGTAAATAAGCTCCGAGTGTAGCGCATTGCGGATCAGCTGCATTGGACACCTATTACTGTGAAATACGATAATCGAGTCACGTCCGGCCTATCCGGCCCCGGGAATTTAGGACTTGAGGACACGGTAATAAAGTGGATATTGGCAGTTGACATCAGCTGGATTGCCGAGGTATTTCGGCCTTTGTTTCGCTGTAATCTAACTTGAGAGTAAACGTTCGATGTTAGTTGCGAAGAATGGCGCACGTGGTTTGAGTAAACTTTTTGATTAGTAATCTTAATTGAATCATCATCTTCAATAGCCCATACTAGTCCACAGATGGACATAAGCTACATAAGCTTCCACTAATAAGCGGTAATTCTAGAACATAGGTTTAGAGCATTCAAAGTCTAGCCTCGTTTTGGGCTATATAAATGTTAATTAAATTGTATAAGAGTGGAGTATCACAATCGATACCTGTATACTATAAAAAATTATGAAAAATCACGTAAAATTGTTGTTAAAATTGTGTTTTTTCTTGCAATACAGTTGATACAAATATTGTTTATTACACACCAAATAAAACGGAAATATGGGGCAGGAAAAGACAAATACAGATTGTGTGACGCAACTAATTCCATGCCCAGAATTTCGATTACTAGTTCGGAGGTACGTACATATTAATTTAAAGCATCATAATGTTCTAACAAACAAGTAAATTATTAATAATTGCCATATAAAATGAAATTGCTTAAAACCATTTCTCGCAAACTTTCCGTTACACTAGAATAGATTAATATTAAAAGTTAACCGTATCGTCGATATCGTGAGCCCAGAGCCGCCTTAACCATAATTTAAACGTCGCTTAAAACCTGTTTTAAGAGAGCCTGGAGTAGGGGACTTGTGGGACTTATGCGGTGTTTGAAGCAGCACTTAAAATAACAAGTAGAGTCGAGAGCTCCTTTGACTAAATCTACATTTTCTTGTTTGAAAACTTTGATAAAAAGACATAAGACCGACTTTTCCCTCTGAGTTCAGCAAACAAAATGAACAGAGGATAAAGTGAAGGAACTGAATGGATTACGTGAAAAAACCGATTCCCTTTTGTTTCTAATGAAGGATCGCACGATTTCGTTTTTATTTTTATGAATCTCAATATTTTTTTTTTGCCTCGGGACAAATATTTGTACGATCTGCAGATGTTTGTTCAGGGGTTCTGGTTGTTTTATATGTATAGTAAAAAATATCTATCTATTTAATAATATTTTATTATGTATATCAGTCATCTAGTACCCATAACACAAGCTCTGCTTAGCTTGGGGCTAGATGATGCTGTGTGGATTGTCCAGCATGATTTATTTATTTATTTATTTCCAAGAAGGCTCGCAACCTCCTTTCGTTGATTTAAATCATTCATTTGTTTTGTTCGGTCTTTATAGTTACATTATTTTTTTTATTTTAATGAAGGAACGCACGATTCTGTTTAGTTTTTTTATAGAATTTCAATAATTTTATTATCGAGTTCCAAGGAGACTCGCCGCAACCTCCTTTCGTTGATTTAAATAATTTTAACCTTTCGTTGGTTTTCGACGTAATATTTTTTATATTTATAAAAAAAAATTAACGGCGGTTACAGCAACCCACCATTTTGAATTCCGCTAAGCAATATCTTCTTTATGAGAATGGTATTTTCGCAGGATCGTCACGTTCAAACTCCAACCGTGCAGTGCTGTTTACACGGATATATTTCACGGTTAGTTGGAATGTTTTCAAACGTGAATGGTTTCCGGTTTCCTGCAGTTTCTTTCATCTCATGTAAAATACCAAAACATATATTTCTGTCACGATAACATTGTCATAACGAACCAAATAGCAGAATAAGGCCCGTATTTCAGTTCATTTCAGTTCCTCGTTCGAGTGAAAGAGAAGGCACTAGAACGTGCAGTCTCACCTTTCGTTTCTAGATCATATAGATAGTCTAAGCGAAAAGTAAAAAGGCTTTATTTTAATACGTCATTCATTAGCCGCGTGAATTTTGTGTCTCTGAATGAGGCGGCATTTCTCGAGGCTGCCTCAAATGGAGACGATCCTTTCCTCGTGTCAAAGCGTCCTCTAAGCCCGGACACAGCTAATGCCTCGAAATAATGAAGAATAAGGGACCTGCGGCTTTATTCCTTTATCTCGTTTGTTTTTCATTTGCAATCCTTTCATGTTTTCAGAGACGTGGGCACGGGACGGTTAAATTATTTGTAACTAGCTGGGTGCCCGCGGTTTCACCCGTGGGATTTTCGTGATAATGGGAAAATGGCTCATATGTAATACATTATATATTTATATATAGCTTATAAACTATTTGTGTAACAAGTTTCATCAAAATTGTAAAATGGATCATGTGTCTGCAATAAATAATTTATTATTATTATTAAAATCCGTTAAGTAGTTTTTGCGTGAAAGAGTAACAATTATACATCTATTCATACAAAATTTCGCGTTTATAATATTAGTATAATATCAGAAAGGGGCTGAATTACCGAATTTTTAGTAAAAATACGATTGATGAACGTTTAAAAGTATTTCTAAGAATGTACTAAAATCACGATCGCGATCGATTTGCCTGTAAAAAAGAAAATAAAACGCTGTTTATAATTATTTATTATTCGTTTATATTTTTAATTCCTGTATTTAGAGTAAATAACTAACAAATTTAAAAAAAAATTATAACATTAGATATTTGTATGTATATACATTATGTTATTGACTGCATTTAGATTAATTTAACTAACAAAGTTATAAAAGTTTTGTTTTCAAAGTCAAATAGCATCAGATATAAAGATCCAGTCGGATCAGCTGTTTCTAATTAGCTGTGTACATTTTCACCCGGTCGGCCTTGTACAAGCCGAATCCAATCAGCTGTGCCGGTCACGCCTTTTAGTAGTACCCCGCAAAAAGCGTTCGCGTCGGAAACTTAAACGTTTTTTCTCCTCTCTCAACGCCTGAGGCCTTATTCTCTATGACTTAGGAGATTCCTTGCTCAAACCGTGTGATATTACAACGTGTTCTAAATACGGCTTGTCCAATTCCACGCCGCTGTCACGTAGTATCTGTGTCCGCCTTTGGAATGGCAAAAACGAATAAAGGCCCTGATCGAACTTATTTAATCTATGGTCCGATACAGAATTTATTGACATTCTGGGAAAGGGAACGTTAAGGCCGAGTCTTTTAAGACTTTAGGTGGTATCTATTTAGAGGTGTTGCAATTAGCTAGTTGTTTTAGTTCTTGTGTTTTGAAGAATAGAATAAATAGAGGCAGTTAAAGTTGTAGACAAAAGAAAATACTTTACTACCTACTTCTAGTTTTTACAGTTTTATAAGTATTTAAGTCAGTATCACTACCTACTTCGTTCTTATTATTATAAATACTCAGATATTATCGCGTACCGACGTTTCTTCACCGTCATGGTAGCGAGATGACATGAACTAACGCGATACCCGTCAAGATTTATAATCATGTGTTCAGATAAATAACTTGCGTGTATTTATTTTATCCAATTTCTTTTTAACGAGGTTTTTTTAGAACGTTTTTAAACCTATGTTGCTGTTTTTACATTAAATAAACTATGTAATACATACATGGAGTCCCTAATCATGGAACCCCTAAAATAAATATTAAGACATACCTAGATAGAATCTACAAAAGCTTTTTTTCTACGAGACTGGACAGGAGTATACAACATCATCTAGGGCTAAAAGTGTTGTGAAAAATTAAAATCTGGTCAATTCAGATGAGTGGTGCGTGGCTGCATTTTGATAACGAATAAAAACATAAGAAAATTAAGAAATGAGCATATAAAATAGTGGAAGTGATACTCATGTAGAGGCCTCGAATACGTAGTACTCGATGTATAGAGGGATAAAGGGATGAAACGTCGGTGTTCTACCAACATAAAATAGGTTCGTAGTTAACCCGCTAAAATTCATAATGAATTCGTCAAACTAATATTTTCATTGTTAATCTCATTAATAATTCTGTTTTCATTAACAGAGACCAATACCGCCGCAGTTTCGCAAATCAGTGTCTGTATTCAGGGCAGGTACAGTCAGCCAAATTAATGACTAGCCTCGAGCGGGGGTCGGCCCGCTCTAATTAGAACGATAATCGCGCCAATTATTGTCACATGGGTTTTACGACGGTTAGCGATTGGCACACAGATTGGTCTCTAGTTTTGAGTCTAATCAGTACGGTTTAAAACGGTTGCGTTTTGGATTGTGCCCCTATTGGCGAAACGAAACGTGTATTCACTTTTGGTTTTACGAAGGTTAGCAATCACGGATTTCACACATTGGTAAAAATCGTAGTACTGTTTTTTGTAAATGTCTCAATAAAGTATTCATTCATTTTAATTCTAGAGAATGTTTGATAAAACTTTCGACGTCAATAAAATAAAACAAACTCCTATTGATCCAACAAGCAGCTCATCCTAATTAGCATTCTACCTTCCCAAAACTTTATGGTTGAACCTACTTTGTTTTGAAGACCTGGAGCGAGCGAGACTATGTACATTGTAAAGGTAGAACGTCCCACCATTTTCCTCTTCCACCCTAATCCTTTGCTCAAATGAATACCTCAAATAAAATACCCTCAGAACTCGTAAAGTTTAGAATACTTCCTGCCTAAAATTTGCGGAATTATGTAAAGGGACAACAATGTCTGCAAACGTAAAATGTTATCTGAAATTGTAAAATATAGCTCAAAATTAATTTTACTACAGTGTTATCTTTATGATAATCCGTCCACGTACCTAAGCATTGTTTAAAACAACAAAAAGCTCTTTTTAAGGCAGACTCCTACTCACGTCTTAGTATACAATTATCTTAATAAAAGTCCTACTTACTAGATAAAATAAGAATGTTAAAATAACACACAAAAAATATATTGCTTCTGAAACTTTAACCAAAGATCATTAATATATTTGAATATAAAAATAATAAATGCTGTGCATTTCAGAATTCAGTACAAATGAAAAACAAAAAATTTACATTGAACAAATTAATGATAGGAAACTCGAACATATTTTCTGGAATTCTCGTTTCAATTTCTAATTACACTGGCAACATTATTTCAGCGTAGATATTCCTTTCCCGCGAGTATTTTTTTCATTTTATTTAATTTCTGCAAACGCTGGCCGCAGTGTCTCACTGCAAATACGTACTCATTTTTCCAGTTCGAAAAGCGAAAAATTCCACTGAAATCAATTACAAAGGCATCTCTTTGCAATTCCAATAATACTCTGTAAATATTTATTTGTTGGATCCTATTGCTGCGTATAAAGGAATGCTTTTCAGGTTTCATACACAGAGCTTTTATAGTCTCTCGATCTAACCTTCCCCGAAACGTTTTACATTGAACTCTGCCATCTAAACGTTGATAAGAACGTGTAAGACATGGTTTTTCCGTAGAGGCCGGTTCTAAACACAAATTTCGACTTAGCAAGAGCGAAGAACTCACTAGCGAAGCCCTACAATGAATCTTTTTACAAATCACAACATAGTATAAAACAAATTCCCTTGCTTAGAGCTTTAAAACTACGCAATGGTTTTGGATGCGGTTTTTTTTAATAGCTAGTGATTCAAGAGGACCGTTTATATGTATTAAATGCCCTTACATTTTAATGCTGATGTGTTACACAAGACAAATTATACCGATTGATGCCAGCGCTGAGTCACTGAAAGAATTTCAGGTATTTACTGAGTAACTGCTTTATTCCTTTAACGTCTACCTACATTAAAACTCTTTAAATTACTCTTTAGTATCACTTTACCAAAGTAATTCAGCAGAAAAAAGTCAAAGAGTAAAAAATTCGCGCCAACATACATTATGCAAATGCAGGGCAAATGCCTATCCCGGTGCGCGGCATAACTTACGGATAATGGCTGGTACACTTTGTAATAAAATGAGGTCAGTTACTTTTGAATTATATGGAACGGTTTACATTGTTATAGAAAATGGAGCTGGAGGCAAACGTTTTTTTTTTTTTTTTTATGCTGGACAATCCACATCCACACAGCACCATCTAGCCCCAAGCTAAGCAGAGCTTGTGTTATGGGTACTAGATGACTGATATAGATAATACAATATTATTAAATAGATAGATATTTTTTATTATACATAGAAAACGACCAGAACCCCTGAACAAATATCTGCAGATCGTACAAATATTTGTCCCGAGGCGGGAATCGAACCCGCAACCTCCTGCGTCGCAGGCGGACTTCGCCCACCGCGCCACAGTGGTCGTCATTATGAGTTATGACGTTCGTTATTATGAGTTATGTCTGTTTAACTGTAGGTTTGTAAAGGTACTTAGATAAAATCGTAATGTACAGGTTCATTTTGTTTAGTGACTCTTTCTACTCATACTTTAAGTTCGGTCTACTATACCAATGCTATAGTATATTAAATGGAATTATACCTCCGTATTTTATACAATTTATAAGTGAGCTAGCTATAAAAATTACTTTGCTCGGAGTGCTTTTAAAATTTAATCACATTCTGGGGCGGGATATATTTTTATGTAAGTATGATAAACGTAAGCAAGTTGGCAAGCGAATGACTGCGCTTATAGCAGAGTTATAGTAGACTAGCGGTCCGCCTCGGCTTCGCACGGGTATTAATCAAAAAATTCAGAAATTATACACACTAACACGATGGGTTTCACAGTTTTCATACGGATCCCTTATTTTTTTTAGGGGTTTTTGACATTGACTCGACACTCCATAACTGACACTGGCCGTAGAGAAAAAGCAAGCACCGTGCGCTATATATTCAACCTCTTTTTCTATTATGACGCGCCATAATAGAAAAAGAGGTCGAATATACAGCGCACGGTTCAATTATCGAATTTTTCATTCAGATCCCTAACTTTTTTAAAATTATTATATAGCCTATGTTCATCACGGAAAATTTAGGATTCTAATGGTGAAAGAATTTTTCAAATCGGTCCAGTAGTTTCGGAGCCTATTCAATTCAAACAAACAAACAAACAATCAAATCTTTCCTCTTTATAATATTAGTATTGATATAGATGTAGGCAATGTACAAAACAGGTCGGCACACAAAATAATGCTAACTGCCGTGTTGTTTAAGAGTGGATTCGGCCTAACACCATGTTAAGCGAGAGTAACTAACACGAGCAGCATTTAGCTCTTCGGATTTACTCGCAGAAACAGTTTTTTCCATCGCAAGCATCGTGTAGCCAATGTCAACTATTGGTAATCGAGGTTTAGTGAGTGAATGGTACATAATGTCCTTTTTATTTATTTTATATACATTTCAATCTTACTCTCTCAATATTTATACCGAGATCGCCCTTTAACGCTTTCGGCTTTGTACTTTTAAGTATTTTTTTATGCTGTTAACCTGCCAGTAAGCTTGTTAGCGCAAATTAAATATATTAATTCTCTGTACCTCCTATGCATGTACTACTAAGCTATATTTACTTTGTTTCTCCAGGGCTCCAAACTTCAGAAAAACCTATTCGAATGAACAGTAACCTTATAAAATGAAAAGCTATGAAAGCACGACTCGTGTTGGAGCGCGTTCCCAATACACTCGATATTAATAAACTTGCAACAGAAAGTGCTTTCATTTTATTCGAGCAAATATTTGAGCCAGACGTAGTCTTGTTTATTATTGTGTGCTGCAGAGAAAGATTAACCTCCATCTAATAAATGAATAAATAAATAATGTTGGACAATGCACACAGCCTCACCTAGCCCCAAGCAGAGCTTGGATAAGCGGAGCAGGTTGAATATACAGCCCACACGGTTCAATTATTGAATTTTTCATGCGGATCCCTAACTTTTTTGAAAATATTATATAGCCTATGTTCATCACGGAAAATTAAGGATTCTAATGGTGAAAGAATTGTTTAACTCGGTTCAGTAGTTTCGGAGCCTATTCGATTCAAACAAACAAACAAACAAACAAACAAACAAACATACAAACAAACAAACAATCAAATCTTTCCTCTTTATAATATTAGTATAGATATAGATTATGTATATCAGTCATCAAGAACCCATAACACAAGCTCTGCTCAGCTTGGGGCTAGATGATGCTGTGTAGATTGTCCAGCATTATCTCTGAATTTCGCAGCCATGTTCAGTAACTGTTAGCACTTTATTTATAAATTTATTGCTTTAATAGAGCGATAAATCGCCGGTCCTCCATTATTAATTACTTCGCCGCGAAGTATTCCTTTTAGCGGTTGGTGAAGTTTCTTTTTAAAATGACTTCGGTTTATGGGTTCCGTAGTATGGGGAACCTTTTTAGTAGCCCATAGTTTTTTGACACATTTGCAGTGTTTGTCAAACTCTAACCAAATAAATTCTAAAGCATTAAATTGGTTAGATTTTGGTAACAGACGAGTTTATCCAACATATTCAAAGACTAAAATTGCATTTATTGCGACCCTGTTATAGTTGTTTTACATGGTCAGCGCGTCAGCTAGCTTACTAGGTTTAAGTCTCTTCAGAAAGAGCTGTGATAAGCCGGAAAGGTAGGCTGAATTGAACTTTTTTATGTTGCTGCTAGAATCTAAACTTATCTACTCTCAGAATGATTGATGTAAACAGGCCATAGAGCCAACATTGAAGTTGATTTTATCATGGGTTCATAGAAAATGGTTTACAACTTGCAGCAAAATATTTTTCATAGTTAAAACTCCATGTAGAAACCAGAAAAACCCCGCAAAAATTTAATCTCACGAAAATCCATAACGATCAACCGTAAGCTTCAACTTCCACAATAAGTTAGTCTATAGTTTCACGGAACCCTAGAAGCTGTATAAACGAACGAAGACAAAGGGGCGGTCGCTCCACAATTAGAAGCAACTCCAAAGAAAACAAATGACGCTCTAATAGATGAGACTATGAATGTGAAGCAAAAACAGACATTTTAATAATACGATTTATAAATAAAAATCTAATAATGTTATTACTAACGCCAGAAACAATTGACGTCTATCAAAAAGAAGATACAAAAACACGGGAGAGGCGATTTTATCAAAGTAAGGCAAAAACAAGTGACGTGTAAATGGACAAAAACTTCACAAAATAGAAGACGTCGAAATAAATCAGATAGATGAAAGGTTAGGACGGTGCACTTTCGAGGCTAGACAGGCTAGCGTGATTGTAGCCCGTGACATTGTGACTTTGTAGGATTAGAGGTCGTATGGGTCAACGATCGGTATAGTTATGTTTTTTATAGTCTCAACTGTATCTTAATACAGACTTTCGTGAATTGCAATGCCACTTAAAGGGAAAAAGATTCATTTTCTGGTAACATTAAGTTCACACTAATCTGAAGAACAACGCCATAACAATAATAAAGGCCAAATTCCATACCAGTTGAATACCGATCACCGAAATCAAACAACTTAAAGCGGCTATTTTTAGATTTAAAGAGAATCCGTTTTTTAGGATTCCTTTTGAGCAATATTACTGTAGGGAATCCTTAGTGTGCGAGACTCGCACTACACCCGTTTTATCAACTTTTTTCCCAAAAAATTCGGCACATTCCTGCCATAAAAACACACCTGTCACTCTCGGCTATTAATAAACCCTTTACTTGTTATTAATAAAAAGTAAAACCCGACAAGAGACCCCAAAAGTCAGTGATACCAGTAATTTTAAGTATACTTGGTTGAATAAATCATTATATTTACTTTTTTCTACGTATTAGAGTTCCCCTTAGGATGTTTGTCCGATAAACGAGAAAACGGATTTCCATACATTTTTCACAAATCGAGGCGATTTATAAAGAAGGTTTACGCGCATAATTCACTATGTTTGTGTGTAAATTTACCGTCATAAACGTGTTTGTTTGTTAAAGTTTTACGAAAAAACCTGCACACAATGACGAGAATAAATTGTAATTTCAGTAATTTATTTATTAGTGACCTTTGTTGGTCTCACGTACGTAGGCGAGTAAACCTAAATGTATTAGTGAATCATTTAATTATCTTGTAAAGATCTATCTGATCTGATGACACTTGCAAAGCCGGGACGAGGTAGTAGCTAAATAAAGAGCCAAACGTATTTTAAGCCAATTTAACGTTTTTATTAAAAACTCTGTCTTTGATGTCACCTGAACACGCCTGAAAATGGCGGGGAAATGACGCGGCTATTTTACCGGATGGGTGGATGGCGCTCTATCAACCTTTGGCATTTGATCTGTCCCTTAGAAAGCACAATTTTTATCCTTGATAGTAGAAGAAACCTTACCATATTTAGGCTGACACCAGGCAGCCTTAAGTCTACACCAAAACTAATAAAAAAATCGTTATTTCTGCCTGTTCGGTACCATGGTTACCGCTATTTCTATTTTATCCTCATATTCTTCTCTTATAGCTCCATCATAGTTCCAAAGCCGGGAAGACTCCAATCATTTGTCAGTGTATCTTTGGACGAACAAAAGCATAGACAGAAGAGGTCTATATCTCTATGACAAGCAAGAGTCTTGTCAAAGAACCCTTTTGAAAGCGAAGAGAGTAAAGCTTCGTTAAGCTATCCAAAACACTGGCTACGATCATACCAAAACATGGTAAAAAAACCCGTACGGGCGGAGATTTACTTGACAAGGTGTCATTCCGATTTGACATTCGCTGATTGGGTGAAATATTACAAAAACATTTTTATATTCACTTTGACAAAGTTCCGTCAGTGCGACGGAATTTTCCACTACAATTTTAAACCTCAAAACTTTATTTGTGTTAATTATCATGACAGTTTCAAAAGCTTTAATTTTAGCCTATTTTATAAACTCATAAACTATTCACATAGGTCACTCTACTAACGGGCATGATTGTGAACTCTTCATTTCAACATCAACGTCAAAACGTCTTTATTACCATCCGACATAATGATATACTCGTAAACATAAATTTAAATAAAAATGGTTCAGTTTAAAGTATTTCTTTGGCATGTAAGTAAGAAATTAACTTTTTATCGAATATAAAGGGAATAACTGCACTGCAACTGGAATATTTAGATGTATCCGTGAGTGGACAGTCAGCTGCTCAGATATGTAGGTATAGATACACTCCCGAGTTGTCACATTTATTTAACATGAAATTTTTCAAAATAAAGTCCACGTACATATAATATTTTTATACAAACAACAATTTATCGTACTTGTCAGAATATGGAACAATATATATTGACATTTTCTACATATTTTCGCAGCTGACTGCATTTTTCACTATATGTTATACTCTTTTAAATGCCTATAACAGTATAAGTACCTCTTTAAATAAAAAAACAACATCTATTTCAACATCCTCTCCGCTGAAATTTCCAACCAAATAACCAAAAAGATAAGAATCACTTTTACAAAACACTCCGTAATAGGAAGTCACTGACATGTATACAGCCTTTATTTACGTTTCGTTCCCCACAGAACAGCGGTGTAATTATGCGTGAAACGGAACGAATTCTAATTTATTCTCCAGCTCCATTCAGCCCTTATCACCTGATAAGGCTGTTGTCCCAACAGGTGTCGTTTGATAAGCTGGGCGGTGCTGCTTGGGGGAAAGGTAGTGCCACTACTTTTCATAACTTGGCGAGTAGTTAAAGGTACAAGACATGCCGTGGCTCTGTAAAGCACTACACGCGCCATTTTGTGGATAGGCATAGGTTTTCGCGTTCATAAGAGCTGGATAGACAGCGCGCGATTTCGCCGCGGGAACCTGCCAAGGCCCCCACAATCGCACGCGAGCTACATGCTCGCTATCGAACCCTTTGTCGCGGGACAAAAAACCATCAAACTACGGGAAAGAGGCGCGAACGCAACGCGATGCCGAAATTATAGAAGCAGTGGACTTTTATGTTATGTTTTTTTAGAGTGTTTTGTTTTCTCAATCGTGTTTTTACATTAGAGGAATCCAAGAACTTATATTGAATTTTATTTTTTATTTTTTACAACGTGGGAACATCTAAATATCTAAGGAGATCTAGGCCTAGTTTGACAACCAATAAGGTAAGGGATTTTTTCCTGAGTGTAACGCCTACTTTATCGCACGTTTATTTTTATTGATTCAAATAACAGTGGTTGCATGTAACTAAACATGAAAATAATTTCATAATTATCAGCCCACTGCGGCACATTGATCTCTTCCTGACGACTTTTATTAAAATCTTGCACAACACCATCTTGGATTTCTATGGCCCTATCTAAATAATTAAAATCAACTTAAGTGGCACTAGCTTCACGCCAGGCATCACCACAACAACTTGAATAGTTTCGTGGTCGCTTTGTCCCCAAGAATCTTTGAACGATACAAAAGGGGAAATCTCTTTCAAGTATTTCAATTCAAACGCTTTATGGTTGTTCTGTTAAATGCCCTTAATATTTCTTGCACCCCTCGGAAAGACTGGTACAATTCTTATTGTTATGAGAATTGAGGTCACGGCTATATTCTCGTCCTTTTTAAGGCCCAAGTTTTACATATTTTACGTAATTTACTGCGTTTTAAGATCTCTTGAATATTTACCCAACAGAAAAACTTTTAACGAATAATTTACCGAAAGGTTATTTTTACTCAGTATTTTGCAATACAGAGTATACCTTAATCTTCTAAGATGGGTAATGTCTATTCATTGCTGAATAAATTTGGAAATCCTTGTTTTATCTACCATCTTTTAGGTATGCAAATTATTAGAAAATCGTTAAACTGACATTGACAGTACATTATTTATTCAATAATAAATATTTATTTGAAATTCTAACACCGCGTCACCTTCGTCGGAATTCTTACGAACTCAACTAGAGAAATGAAATATTCGTACAATATCTCGTAGCGAACTCGATTACATTTCGTAGCAAGTGCTACGAATTCCGTAGCGATTCGTAGCACTATCGCGCTACGTTCAAAAGCGGGTAAATGTTTATTAGAGAACTTTTGTTGGTTTGGTAAAATAACATAGTTCCTTGTTTAGGTATTAAATCTTAGTTAAAACCATAGTATTGTGGTGTGATGTATAGCGTAAGATTCATATCGGTTACATACATTTTGTTTACCTACTATTTGTGTTTTTCAGATTGTAAATTTTTGAAGTGTGTTTTAGTCCTTCTATACCGAGATTACTTTTTATTCTACGTCCAGATATTATTGAAATAGGTACATTATATAAGATACTATTATTATTGTATCTCATTTCTATGATCTCGGGTCTTGGTCCTTTGGGATGCATGGGTAATTCCGTAGCCAACTGCACAGAGCTACTAATAAGAGGAGAGGTCTTCTATGAGAGTTTATAATAAAGGCGAGGGCTACAACACATAGCGGGTATCAACCTCAGTGTCACCACTTTTAGTATTTTATTTTATAATAATACTATTATTTTAAGTCTACAATACTTTTATTCTGTTAACCTTAATTTGACCTGGAGTTATTAATTTCCTTAGATTTTATTTGAAAGTGTAAATAACACTTTATCTTAGCATAGTCATGATTCTGCTAAGATAAAGTGTTTATGCATGGTCATGATGGTGCATGCATGGTCATGATTCTGCTAAGAGAAAGTGTTAGCCTTAGATTTTCCCTACAATTAACGATTTAAAAGTCTATTTTCTTACAGTTTTTATAAATCCTGAATGAACCTCCACAGCGCTCTTTGATAAACTTTCCATGATGTCGTTATGCAAATTATTCGCAATAGATTCGAGAGGTAGAAATCTAAAGCCTTTTCTTAAATTTCGAAATACCGTGATTTCAAATTGAAGTTTTTTAAATAAACCTGGCGAGGCTTTGTTGGTCATTTCATAGAGTGTCAAGACAATAGACGATAATAATGTGATTTTATTTCCTTTGTTATGGATTCAGTAGCCACAGACTCTGATTTTTTTTTAATAGCCTCAATCAAAAAAAATCCTTCTTACTTTCGACCGTAAACTTAAGGCCTATTCGAAAATCAAAAATCTAAGTTTCTGTTGTCGTACAAAACCAACCTAGCGTTTGGGTAACACCTATCTAACATTCTGAATGTTCGGTTTTACCAGTACGTTGCACTCTCCGTTGTACTTTTTGTTATTATAATAATTATAATGTATATACAGGGTGTCCCGTAACTCAACGTCAACCCGAAAATGCCGGACAGGTGGGTTCATGATGACCCAGAATATCTATAAAATCATGGGTCTATCTTCAATGGTTCCAGAGTTATAGGCTTTTTACTGAAAATCATAAATTCTCTGCCCGGCGTCAAACTTTTCTATGCTGTGACTACAGATGTCAATATTTTGCAATTTTTTATTTTAGTATTACAAACTCAAATAACATATTCTTATAATGAATTCCAAAATTTAAGCATATTAAGTAAAGTTTTTGAAAAAAAAAATACTGTTTAGTTCGATTGTTGCATCAATGATTTTCAATCAGGTAACTTTGAAAGGTCATACTGAAAAAAAAATTCACCACGATAGGCTGGCATGTTCTGTGGAAAGTTGGCGCAGTTATCCTAGATTTCAAAATGGTATCATACGTCACACTTTTCGTTCTTTAAATAATAGTAAAATATTGATTTTCTGAAATAAGACCTAAATTCAAAACAGTTTAACAAGGAACATTTTTATGCAAGGGTAGATAGTATGTAGGTGCTCCAATATTAGACCTTTTTTAAGTCTTTGCAAACTATTTGACACAGTTCTTTGTATAAAAATGCCTGGTTGGGCTTGATTATTATTTGAAAATTTTAAATAATTATCAATCCTGGCTTTATTTTGGCTACCTGAATGATTTGCAGGCATAGGGTTGTTCTGGGTCGTCATGAACCCACCTCTCCGGCGTTTTCGGGTTGACGTTGAGTTACGGGACACCCCGTATATTGGTAAATATTTGGTATTTTATGTTTTTATTATTATTTATGTGCTTTTTGATTTTGTCTGAACACTTTTCGATTCACACTCGTTTTACAAATTGTTTTTACATCCGTAGGTTTTCTGTAAGAAAACTCTAGGGTTAAGGTCGCCTTTGTACATGTCCATTATTTTGTTGAACATTATGTATGATATAACTTGTGTGTGAACACATGTATAGATATAAGTAATAGAACCTTCGACTGTCCGACAAAGTATGTTTTATCAATATGTCAAGTAGTTACCCGACGTTATGCGACGTGTGAACCGAGAGCTGGTCAGTATTTGGCACAGCGCATCAGCAAACCAAAAAAAACAAGACGTAGTATATTATAGTGTCTTGGGGACACTTCTGACTGGTATTGATATGGATCACTGAGCTACCTGTTGTTTGTTTGCAGCAGTCTGCAGTTTCAATTGTAAATACTAGTTTAATTTGGTTATTCCATTACACGTTGTTACTAAAAGTTATACCCCATAAAAAGTAGATACCTATGTTTAACGAAATTTTCAAGCCCTTGCAAAATACTTTTATACTAATTCTAATAAAAGCTAGATGATGCTGTGAGGATTGTCCAGCATTATTTATTTATTTATTATTTATTTATTTAATTCTGTATAAGCTATTAACCTAGTAAGGAATTCTTAAAAACCCTCTCGACAACGCCGCAATAAAACCTATAATAGAATGACGCCAGTTGTACGAAGACTTGATGGATTAAAGTGGAATTTTACGATCCTTTAGTGGTTTTATAACCGACAGACACATAAAAATGTAATTTCATAACTTTATTATTGTAAGAGTTTTCTGGGTTATGGTATATACTCAGTGTGTGACCGTTGACGCCATATCTTAAAGTTTGACACATTTTCAAGGTTATATTCTTAATACGGCGTCAACGGGGTGCCGTTGACGCCGTTTTAGGTACTTAAGCCGCGTTGACACGATCGAAGTCTGCTCGGACCGAGTGAGCTCGGATACGATTTGCCACAATACGAGCTGCGTTTTGTCTAGTTACCAGGTGAAGCTATGGGCAAAAACTTTGTAGTTTCTCGCGGATGGCCTTACCTGCTTACCAAGGCACCACTGACGCCCATCTTACAAGCATTTGGTTTTGTGAGGGAGATCACTGACGTATTCCACAGTTGACGGAGCGACTTCGCAAGGTTATAACTATTATATTATATTGGCTATAACTATTTTATCTATATCTATGTATATCTATACTAATATTATAAAGATGAAAGATTTGATTGTTTGTTTGTTTGAATTGAATAGGCTCCGAAACTACTGGACCAATTTGGAAAATTCTTTTTCCATTAGATTCCTAAATTCCGTGATGAACATAGGCATTTTATAGCCTATGTTCATTTTCATTTTCAAAAAAGTTAGGGATCTGCATGAAAAATTCAATAATTGAACTGTGCGCTGTATATTCAACCTCTTTTTATATTATGGCGCGTCATAATAGAAAAAGAGGTTGTATACCTCTATATAGCGCACAAAGTAGCGCACGGTGCTTGCTTTTTCTCTACGGCCAGTGGCAATTATGGAGTGTCGAGTCAATGTCAAAAACCCCAATGCTGTTAAAAAAAGTAAGGGATCCGTATGAAAACTGTGAAACCCACATCGTGTTATGAGTGTATAATTTCTGAAATTTTTGTATAATACCCGTGCGAAGCCGGGGCGGACCGCTAGTTTTTTTATAAAGTTATGTTTATAATTTAAGTACTAAATGGTCAAGTTACAGATCCATATTATTAAAGTTTATTTTATGTTGTAATTCTTTTATGTTTTGTTCATCTCATTAAACAATTATATTTTGTAAACTGAATTGAATAATTTTTTTTTTGATCTCTTTGGATTGTGATTTTTAATAAAATTATGTTTGACTAACCTTAAAGTTTATTTTATGTTGTAATTATTTTATGTTTTGTTCATCTCATTAAACAATTATATTTTGTAAACTGAATTGAATATTTTTTTTTGATCTATTTGGATTGTGATTTTTAATAAAATTATGTTTGACTAACCTATCAAATTACGTCATACCTGTAAAAGTAGACATACGGTTTTAAATAAATACAAATACAACTAATAAATAATAAAATTAAAAATAATGGCTGTAAAGTACCCTCGTGAAACTTAAACAAATTAACTCTCCGCTGAGACCTCCATAAATAACTTCGCCCATATTTACTTCAACAAAAAGTATATCAGTTTACTGCCGTTTTATTCGTTCGAAGCGTCCTTCCGGTTAATTTAATATTATTTCACAGTCAATTGACTGCTTTAATTCCAAAAGGGAAATGTTTTTTAGATTTTGTTTGATAAAAGGGTTTATCTTTTTTGTATTTACTCATTATGGTTTTTATATACTTAATACCTAAGTTAATAAATATGTGGTAGAATAGATTATTTCGTGTTCTATTCTGATTTTTATAAACAACTGCTATGTCCGCTAGCTTATGTATACTAACTTGTGTTCACATTAAAGGTTTCACACACGGCAGCTATAATAAATCTATGACGCGGTGGGCGAAGGTCCGCCTGCGACGCAGGAGGTTGCGGGTTCGATTCCCGCCTCGGGACAAATATTTGTACAATCTGTAGATATTTGTTCAGGGTGTTCTAGTCGTTTTCTATACAAAAAAAATATGTATCTACGTTACATAGTGTATTATGTATATTAGTCATGTAGTACATGTAGTAGTAATAACATACTCTGCTTAATTTAAGGCTCGATAATGCTGTGTGATTGCTTATTTATTATTTATTTTTAATGTAAAGAGAAGTACATTATAGCACGATACATCTCATTAGAAATCGTCCGGAAATCACGCACAACAGCTAATATATGTATACATATAAGTATTTTTACATTTACTTATCTTAAGATACGGAGTGATTCGAAAATGTACATTTATAATTAGCTGTAAAGTGCGTCAAACGGGACGTATA
Source organism: Eupithecia pulchellata (assembly GCA_963931895.1). Taxonomy (NCBI): domain Eukaryota; kingdom Metazoa; phylum Arthropoda; class Insecta; order Lepidoptera; family Geometridae; genus Eupithecia; species Eupithecia pulchellata. The sequence goes on from OZ007540.1 coordinate 1,750,056, forward strand.
CCGATGGAATAAAGGGAATGCGCAATAAATTACCTTGTGTGTGTTACATTAAGATAATTTAAATGTTCACCGGAATATATTGTATATTATTTTGATTTCTCTACTACGTGTAGTTATTGTATTTAATTGTTGTTTCCACGATTGTGATTTATTATTAATATTTTTCCTACCAATTATGACCTACGGAGCTGAGACGTGGACACTCACGATAGGGTTGGTCCACCAGTTCAAAGTCGCTCAGCGAGCTATGGAAAGAACTATGCTCGGAGTTTCTCTGAAGGATAGAATTCGTAACGAATACATCCGACAGAGAACTAAAGTCATCGACATAGCTCAGAGAATTAGCAAACTGAAGTGGCAGTGGGCCAGCCATATATCGCGAAGAACCGATAACCGCTGGGGTAAACGTGTTCTTGAGTGGAGACCGCGACTCGGTAAACGTAGGTAGTGTAGGACGCCCTCCGGCCAGGTGGGATGACGATCTGCGAAAGACTGCTGGCAGATGCTGGATGCGACAAGCCGAAGACAGGGCGCTATGGCGCTCATTAGGGGAGGCCTATGTCCAACAGTGGACTAACATAGACTGATGATGATGATGATGATTAATATTTACCTTTCTATATTACTCTTTAATGTGAATGTGAGTGATATTTCTTATTTTTTGTATAATTTCTTTTTATTTACTTATTTAAGTTATCATCATCATCATCAGCCCACATCAGTGCTGGACAATAAATAATAATCAGTGATTATTATTTTATTCGTTTATTTCAAAACTGGATATATCTTTCCAGAGAGACACCAATACAGGGTAATTTGGCAAGGCTGTCCACACCCGCGCCCTGCCTGCTCTTGGCAGCCCTCTCCGTTTTCCCGCTTATTTTAAATTAGTTTAAAACTGGACTATGGAACTGGAACATGGTAATATGGTAAACAAAACGTGTGCGCGAGATAACCTAGTCTTTTGGTCAAGTATTTAAATTAATCACGTATTTCACTCAGATTCAAAAGAAAAAATGTGCATTGTACGTGTTTGCTCTCAGAGAAAACGTATAAATAATGCTGGACCATATTTTTCATCTATTCTAATATTATAAAGTTTGTTTGTTTGTTTGAATTGAATAGGTTCTGAAACTACTGGACCGATTTGATTCATGAAGGAATTTTAATGTGTTTATATTCAATTTGATAAATACTTTAAGGTCTAGGACCTTATATATCTCCCATACATAATTTGCTCAAGGAAGCGAAAAGCTTGAAATATATTGAAATGACTCATGTGTTGACTCGTAGGTTTTTTCTATTTGGATCATCTAAGCCAGTTCTTTCATAAGTTGCGTAGTTTTTTTGCAAATAAACAATAACTTTATTTTTGTGATCATGCCATTTGAAACGTATGCTCTTTCCCGCTCCTATTAACTCGAAATCCTATGCCTATCCTTTACACAAACATAGCGGGCATAGTGCCTTCTTCATTGAAAACATTTTACCCAAATACTGTATAAAACAAAAAGAAAGAACAATAAAATTCAAGATTGGAATTCAGGATACCAAAAGGTTCAACATTTCAGTTATTCAATGAATTCCAAAATCGAACGAACCAATTTAAATCTCAAAAACATCTGGCACTAGAAAAATAATAAATTCATCCCGGGACATGTAAAGGGTAAAAGGATCCAAGCGCTGGTAAGCGTGAACTGGGCGCTATGCCAACTGACGCATTTGGACAACACGCTGGATTCCGACGCTGGTTTTATTGTGTCGGTTTCTAAGTAAACAATCAATGTTTGTTTCCTTTTCCTATAACGACTGATTTCGTTTTGTGAAATCAGACAAAACATATGAAAACTTTACACAAACGTAAAGTAAGTGTTACTTTACTTGAGGTGCGGTCAAGTAAAGTAAGCACTCTACTTGACCGCATGTGATTTCTGACTGGCTCACCTTTTTTAGATAAAATAAACCAACCAATTTTTCTCTCGGTCTGTCCCTACTACACTCATAACTAAATAAGTTATTCAAGTGACACCTATTTGTTAAAACAAAAATCAAACATTTTAGATATATATTGATAAATTGTTTGTTCATTTTAAGTACTTTTCTGGTAAAAAATAAATAAGTAAAAATGTGAGGACCGTGTGCTTAGACAAATCTAACATTATGTAGGCTTAAAGGTACTGTATTTACCATCATTTACAAGTAATCCCGAGAAACTCTGCTCCGACGATTAAAACAAGCTTTCTGTGTAAACGCAGCGATCCCAGGCTATGCGGATGCGGACGGTGGGACCACGGATATGTCACAAGGCATATAATAAAAGATATGACTGTTAACGATTGATTTATGTCCCGATATGGGTTTAGGCAGAAACCCTGTGTTTGTATGCTCAGCTGCGTCTATCTACCCTTGACATTAGGGTTGATTATCCCTTGTATAATCACTTTCACTGCTTCTGTTTAGGTACTCTGGTAACAGTAAGAAATACGTTTATCGGGTTTTAAATCAATTGGTGAAAAAAAAAAATTTAAGATATATTTGGTTCAACATTATGCAAAGGAAATTAATTTAATTTGCGCCCTCTGCGGCGCGGTGGGCGAAGGTCCAGGGGCGCGGTTGCGGGTTCGATTCCCGCCTCGGAACAAATATTTGTACGATCTGCAGATATTTGTTTAGGGTGTTGGTCGTTTTTCAGTATATAATAAAAATATCTATGTATGAAATTTATGGTATCAGTCATCTAGTACCCATAACACAAGCTCTGCTTAGCTTGGGCTAGATGATGTTGTGTGGATTGTTCAGTAATATTAATAATTATTACGAGTATTTGCATTCGTCCTAGCCTATTCTACAAACGGCCAAATTCTACGATCCGTCGGCGACAGACAAATATCCACTATTAACAAGAAAACACCCATTGTGTACGCAGTGAAATGTGATCTCTTATCTGGCACCTCCTTTCTTAACATAATGCATCAGATTTATTTCTGAGAAGTCACGAACCCAGTCAGACTGACACTTGTGACCTTTGAAGGGCGTCTTAAAGATTTACCTCAGTTCAAAGTTCAATATTCGACTCTTGACTTTGTTGTAGTTTATTCTGTTTCTTGTTCTTGAAAAAACGACTTAAAGCTTAAATCCCAAAAGTATACTTTATGTTATTTTCAATTATTGAATAAGTAAGTGATTGTTTCAATAAAAATGCTTTAAAAGTAAATAAAGCAGTTTTCTTTTTTAAATTGTTCAATGATTGTTCGACCAGACTGAAAAGGTTTATGCTGTATTTTGATAAGACATTATCTTCTCTTCGCATAAGATCTGTTGAGTTTTTAGGTAAATAGGGTTTAAGAAAACACCTCATTAGGTACCTAGAGCAAAACAAAAGTAAAGCTCAAATTAGCAAATATTTGAAACACGAATTCCGTCGGATAAGATTTGTGAAAAAACTCCTTTTTCTCCAACTTTTTTTTAACCTCTGTTCTAAATTCAAATCTACGCAAATACTGACGCAATACCGGGTTAATGGATGCCAATGAGCATTGGAAACGAGGCCACAGAATATGTAGCAGCACAGGAGGCCCATTTTCATCCCAAAAGCATTTCGTACATGATAAATGACTTACTAACCTTCGGCGTTATTTATATCTGGATCTGTTTTAACCTTACCTGAAACAAAATGGAAGGGTTAATTTTAAAATGGATATAAATAAATCGATGAAACTGAAAATGCAAGACGGAATAATTTCAGTATGAACGCGAATGTATTTATTGCCCGTACCCAACAATTACTTGCAACGAAAATAACTAGGTTCCTGCATTTTGCGGAATTTTCATTATGATTCGAATACACGGTTGCAACCTAAAGTATTGGACCAAGAATTGCCGTAATATTATGTGCAAAAAAGACTTGATTTGTCAATAGTTTTTTGTTTCTTATAACGCCACTATCCACTGCACTTTCTTTGGCTAAGCACAACTGTAATCAATGAAAATTAAATACCTGTTAATCTAGAACTGTACAAATAGTTTGTCGAATTCTATCATCAGTTTTCCTTTTTGCCTCTTGTACATCATATAAAATAAGAAAGCTGACTGGGACAAAATAATACAAAATACATCGTGTATTCGTAATAACTGAACCGATTATATTTCCCTCGGTTTGTTTTGTTTTCGAGCTAATGGCAGTTTCTAGGAAGCGTCACTGACTTTTTATTTTTAGAACCTGAACTATTCTTTGAAATTGTAATACTTTGTTGAATAAATTAGCCTTTAGATTTGCAATCTGATAATAAAAATGTTACTTGAACGTTTACTAGAAAATGTGATAGAATGCCAGGCGAACATAGATCGCTATGTCATTAATAAACAATTTTAAACAAAAATACCTAAGTATTATTTTAAGTATATCGGTCATCTAGTACGCATAGCACAAGCTCTGCTTAGCTTGGAGTTAGGTGCTGTGTGCGTTGTCCAGACTTATTTATTTGCGACCAAATTCGATTTCACCACAGCAAAAAAATAATTAGATGAATCCGACCACTCTGGTTCCTACATAAACGTATTTTCCGTTCCTTATTGGCGAAATAATGTTCTTACATCGAGAATGCTCGCTCTCGCAATTGATTTAACAAAGAAACTCAGACCAATGTAAAGATCCCTTACCAATCCTGCTATATTTATGGGAATTTCTACTCTATCGCATCGAGATAGGAGGGAAATAAATAAAATGGTGGCTTTATGGGTTGGAGAGCGGTATCGACGGACGAAAGTACATGACGTCAGACATGTTTTTTTATTCTTCTATACTAATATTATAAAGAGGAAAGATTTGATTGTTTGTATGTTTGTTTGAATTGAATAGGCTCCGAAACTACTGGACCAATTTGAAAAATTCTTTTACCATTAGAATCCTAAATTTTGCGTGATGAACATAGGCTATATAATATTTTCAAAAAAGTTAGGGATCCGCATGAAAAATTCAATTATTGAACCGCGCTGTATATTCAACCTCTTTTTCTATTATGGCGTGTCATAATAATTATATATTCAACCTCTTTTTCTATTATGGCGCGTCATAATAGAAAAAGAGGTTGAATATATGTATAGCGCATGCTGCTTGCTTTTTCTCTACGGCCAGTGTCAGATATGGAGTGTCGAGTCAATGTCAAAAACCCCAATGCTGTTAAAAAATGTAAGGGATCCGTATGAAAACTGTGAAACCCATCGTGTTAGGGTGTATAATTTCTCAAATTTTTGTTTAATACCCGTGCTGTGCGAAGCTGGGGCGGACCGCTAGTTATCTGTAAAGCGACCGGCTCCGGCTACGCACGGGTGCAATGCTGATACTACTGCATGTTATAACATAGATATAAACCTTACAATCAAATTTTTTTAAATAGAGTGATCTTGAACAATTTTTATCCGGGATGTTACGTATACGTGCCTAGCCTAAATCGATCTATATTTAATTGTATCAAGTAACAAACAGAATATAATAACTATAGTTTGTACATCAACATGTATATTATGTATTCTTCACTATACTTTAGACTTTACGGATCTAAACTGTTTATAGCTATATTTTAAAACTTACGCGATCTGAACTCATAAATTTTATATTTATACGCGTTTATTTACCTATTCAATTCTGTGCCGTGTGGTGTCGGCATAGAATTTCACCACCCCATCTCTTCCCGTGGGTGTCGTAAGAGGCGACTAAGGGAAACACACCGGGGGGCGGGCAGCAGCGCCTTCTGCAGAACAACTCCACCGAACTGCGATCCCCAACCCGCATGCCCAGCGTGGGGATTATGGGCATTAACCCCCAAATGATAGTGTCATCTTTGGCGCTCATTAGGGGAGGCCTATGTCCAGCAGTGGACTATTATAGGCTGGTGATGATTTACCTATTTTGACGTTTCAATAGGTTTCCTCACTAGGTAATATGTAAATAAACGCGATAAAAAATAACCCTTTAAAAAAAACTAATATTATTTATAGCTACTATATCAATTTTGAAAAAAAATGCATTAAAACACCCAGATATAAAATAAATGGCCTCCATCAAAGCCACGAGCCGTCGGAACACGAAGAAAAACATTTAAGGGAAACTTCCAAGAAAGTTAATATAACTCATGTGTATGAGGATTTGCAAACAAGGTGTACCTGGAAGGGAATGTTCTCTGCTGGCAAAGAGCCTACGTTATATTTGCGAACTTGTAATAAAAATAGCAAATATTTCCTATGCATTATTTACTTTGAAGTCCATGTGAAGGTTTTATCTGTCTATTTGTGAAGGTATTTTGGCGGGAAAACAATGGGAATCTACAACAGTGGGCGTATCTACATGACTTTTTGATTGTCCCTCGTTTACTGAAAACTAACTGAATGTTGGTAATTTTGACCAGCTTACAACTAAGGCATCCGATTCTTTAAAATACGTAAAAAAATTAAGGTAGTGAATCGCAGGTGATTGGTCAAATATGCAAACATTTGTTTTACGATAATGGGGAACAAAACCAGTATCGATTTAGTCGCCCTGCGACCACGATCGCTGCAACGCGATGGAAACGAAGGGGAGAATAAAATAAAAGGTACGCGATAAATACCCGATAAATATCCTTCAATCAATTTAACTGTGTCTGTACTTTAATAATCGCAATCCCTGTGATAACCCTGCAAAGTTAAACTGACATAATAACACACGGCAACCACAAACCCCTGCGGTTGTCGGTTATCTAGTGAATGCTACCCGCAATGTTCAATCCGCTAATAGCGACGAATTGGTAATGTTTATTGAACCTGCTCCTCAATAACCGGCTGTGTTATGATTATTTGAGTGTCAGTTGTTTTTGTGGTGTGGATGTTATAAGGATTTCAAGAATGGTTTAAAAACCCTTGTCTTTCTTCATTCTTTAATATCTCAGCAAATACTGTAGCTATTCATCATCATCTATAATAGTCCATAGCCGGACAGAAGAAAATATGTTAATATCAACAGATGTATCTTTGTCCGGAGCAGACACTGATTGTATCAATGAGGCTTTATTTATAGATTCTCGACCAGGGTAAAAATAATTGTAATTCGAACAAATACGTATTTGTCCCTAGACGGGAATCGGACCTGCTACCTCCAGCGTCACAGGCAGAAAATCGCTACCGCGCCGCAGAGGTCCTCAAATAATAAAAGATAATTCACACCAGATAATCTAGTCCCAAGTTATGCAGTTGAGCACCCTCTATATTGATTGCAACAGTCTATGTTAGCACAACATTATTTATGAAAATTCAGGAACGCTTATTCTAGGAGCTCGCAGGTACTACGGGAGAAATCGAAGAAAATGTTTTCCATAAATTTCAAGATGGCAAGAAAAGTGAAAAACTACTCCATCTATCAGGATTTGGAGAACTGGAATGGATGCCTCATGCATTTTCTTTTTAAATTAAATACGTTTATAATTTTTTTAATGATATTGTATTATGAATAATATTAATATTATTAGTTTATAAAATCGATGATCGTTTACCAAGTGTACATAGTGTTCATTTGTTTCACTTAGATGACTTTTAATCACCTGAAAAATCCTGATACACGTGTTTAATAGTTTTGTATTGTTTTAATTGTTTTAGTGTTCTCTGTAGGTTTCAATTTCAAACAAATCGGACCACCTGTAGAGTTACAAAAAATAAAAACAAAACCCCGTTTTCACCCCTTAAGGGGGTGGGATTTCCAAAAATCTATAAACCACCCTCCACAGATTCTAGCTTCAGCGGTTTGGGCTGAAGCTAGAACCAGAAAATCGCTTGTTCCTTTATGCAACAAGATAAAATCACAGTTCTGTCACAGTGTCCATTAAAACAATTTTCCAGTGTTCGATAGCCGTCCTTGGCACACCAAGAAGTGAAGGCCCTGTAGCATTATATTGTGTGTTAAAAAAAGAAATTACGATTTTATTCGTACTTTTTTTTATTGTTACCATAAAAGATGGTTATTATTATTATTTTTATACAGGGTTTTAAATAATTATGTCACCCTTATAAATTAAGTCTTAAATTACTAATCAGATTCCGATCTTTTTTTGAGAGCTGAACGATATTCGTATTTTTATTTATTTTTTCGTTAACAAGGTTATTTATTTTATTTAATGATGTATCAAATAGTTTCATATATTTTATTACATATCTGCTATCAACCGAACTACATCGAAGTTGTTATACATATAGTATGTAAGCCCTCACGTTCATAAAAACATAAAAAACCAAATTACATTATTTCCTTTAGTTAGACCTAACAGGACATTCAACATTCTTGGATACGTCACAGAATACAAATTACACACGCAAATCCCACTTCGGCACATTTTAGTTTTGCTGGGATATCATCCATCATGCACTACTGTACCTAACCTCACTGATATCGATGTGATTTGTCGATAATTTTGTATTCGAACTCAGCGATAGGCGTCCATTCCTCACGGCACTAATCAATAGGGCTGTTGCGAGGCAGCGAGCTATCAAATATTAAGTAGCAAGATAATTGATTGAAGTGTAAGGTTAGATTGCCATGGTCTATATTAAGAAAGTTGGTTGGTTTGTTTGTTTGGGTCAAACAAATACAACCAATACATTTTTAGGAATAGTTTTGTTTTAGTGAGATTCGATTTTATTTTTGAATATCTTGAGTAACAATAAGAAAAGTTTACATCTTCATTGTTAACATCTTTAACACCATTTTCTGATGAGGAAGTGAAAAAAAAAACTAAGTTAAGTTTGAGATTTCATTAAATCATTAATTAATTTATAGGTACCACTATTATTTTGTATAATAATGTTGACCTACAGTCGAATGTTATCGATTGAAATTTATAATGTATGATTTCCCTAGTATTTCATTTGATTTATTCACCATTCTTATATTCATAAAACTGCAGCAAAATATTTCTTCAATATTTAAATAACTACATAACATAGACAAGGGTAATTTTTGTTGGGTCAGTGTCTATATTACTTATTCAGGTTATGCGCCTACTACCAAATATTGGTTGCAAACAACCCCATTTTCTGTATGGTCTATTTCTACATGGATGGAATTTTTTACTACAAATTTTTGTCCCTACTTTTGTAAGGGTTCCAAATGTTTCGAAAATTGCAACAAAATTTGGTCCCACAATTTGAACGTAGAGTCATGATTTCGAAATTTTGCACATCTAAATGAGAACACAGATCCAAGTGGCAATTTGAACTTTAATTTTATACTAACAATTAAACATTAGGTACAACGGTAGGTAATTATATCTTATTGAAGGATTGGTCTATACTCGGTTCTAGAATTCTAGATATTTCTTTTAAACAAATGGATTACTAAATCATTGTAACATTATAGCTGTTAACACCAGCCTAAAATAGTCCACTGCTGGACCTCTCCATTATAGCTGTGGTATCAACAAAAGCAAGGAAAATCGAAACTATTTTTGATTCTTCTTCATAGTCACTTTCATAGTCTCGCTCCATTTGTGATCAGAACTTAATGTTTATACGATGTTAATCTGACAGCTACAGGGGTTATCCAAATTATTTTAGCCGCACCATCGAGTGATGCAGCTATAAAATTATTCATGTTAGCTTTAAGTAGGAGCTTTTTGTCATTGCTATGCCAAGTCAAAGTCCCTTACACAATTAAGTATAGAAATACCTAGACGATGGTTTGTTGGCAGGACGGCCAACAAACCATCGTCCACCGTGTATTCGGTCTAAGGCAATACAATCTAGTAATATTATGTGTTATTTGGACTGAGGCCAGGAACGCCTCGGAGGACACCGAAATGAACAAACAATTTCAGCTTTATGACGAGGTGATAAGACCCAGATAACACGATTCAACGCCCAGATTGACTCTCCTTTTTGGGTCTAGCTTTTATTGTGGAAGGCGTAAAGGTTAGTTTGTTCCGTTTGATGGAAATGAAAAAGGTACAGCATATCGGTGTGTACAGATACAGGGTGGCTTTCTGGGATGGGAGTGCATGGTCAAATTAGAAACTATGATACAAAAATGTAATCCGATTTTTTCTATCTGATAGTTTGGCATTTGTCCATACAACCCCATTTCAAACGCCAACCTGTATAATGAAGTCCTCTGGAGGTTGATAACGGTCAAATAAATAACCTAACCATAGTCGCAGATCTGGACTGCACCACTACGGCAGTGGTAGGTACTACGCAGATCTGCGACTATATAATTTATGACTTAAGAATGAATTTACCCTGTGTGAGTGCTAAAGTTGCTTAGGATTAGGTCACACGGACCCGCAACGCGAAAAAACGACGATAAGTGATGGGGACGTCAGCCCTGACGTAATCCCTGACGCATTACCACGTCGTACGTCACGGCACATGAAGATTTGTCCACGTTCGATATTATAGAGGCAAGTTCGATATAAGTCCGATTATGACAAGATACCAGTGTATAACTATAATTTTCACTTATTTTCACAATAATTTTCATTAATGTTTCGGATCTCTAAATATAATAAAAAAAAGCAAATCGGTCCCGTAATTTCGGCAAATATGAAATTCAAAGAAACAATCAAATCTTTCCTCTTATAATATTAATAGACAAGTCGCCACGACCGACGACTAGAGGTACATTCTGAACCTCCCGACGACGTCGTGCTGAGTCACGCGACGTCGCGACTCACACAGCACGGGTCGGGTCGTATTATATCAATACAATTTGTATCTTTTGTGCATTTGTATCTTTTGTGCATTTGTATCATTTGTATCTTTTGTGCAGTAAATAAGGTTACATTTTAAATCATCGCTACGTCACGTCGCTACTCGGTTTAAGAATTTAAGCTGATCTTTAGTTTTGTCCACGTATATCGCTAACGAGAATGAGTAAATATTAAACAATTAAAAAACAAAATACTTACACACAAGAGATGTAGATTGGCGGTCTTATCGTTCAAAAGCGATCTCAGACAACCGTGCATTGATAGGATCGTATGGGTAGATGGCGTAAAAAGACATTTAAATGGTATAGTCTCTTTATTCTACCTAAAAGGTTCGAAAAAAGCATTTCCCAATAGAAATTAAGCTAACCTTACGAAAACCGCGGTGAATAAATAACCGATACTATGTTGGTAGAGTTACTAACAAAAGTTTATTTTCTAGGGCACTTTCGCACTATGTAGTCACTGCTGGACATAGGCCTCCCCTAATGAGCGCCATAGATGGCATCATTATTTGGGGGTTATTGCCCATAATCCCCACGCTGGGCATGCGGGTTGGGGATCGCAGTTCGGTGTAGTTGTTCTGCAGAAGGCGCTGCTGCCCGCCCCCCGGTGTGTTTCCCTTAGTCGCCTCTTACGACACCCACGGGAAGAGTTGGGGTGGTGAAATTCTATGCCGGCACCACACGGCAGAAATTGAACTCTGTAGACTGTTGCAATCAATCTACAGGTAGCTCTAATCCATACCAGTCGGAAGCGTCCCGAAAACCGCTGGCTGCAGTGCCTCGTTTGCCAAATATGCCAATGCTGATGCGCTGTATAGTAGTTATATCCTTTGGGAAAGTATTTATAATAAAAACCATATCTATGCAAATTTCAGCACAAAAGACTAACAAAAGCACATTCTGAAAATTCGAATCGAATGAACGGCACCACGCAATCAAAACTAAACTAACATTTGCATGAATCCGTTCTATCAATAACTGTTAAACTAACTCTTTCTAATAAAACAATCATGGAACCTATTGAAATTCTATTTACAATTCAAATAGGTTTAGCACTTTTGATAGCGAGTATACTAAGCACACGCTACACATCCAATATTTATCAACTCCGAATCGAAGGTTGGCACAAAACAGGCTCTTGAACTGTGTATATTGTGCTCTAGTGGTGTAGTGTTACAAGATATCAGCAAATATCCGCTTGGATCTTAAAAAGCACATAAATTACTAGTGGCCACCCCTGATTCGCACGGGTATTTAACAAAAATTTAATTTTTAATGCGGAGCCCTCTCTTTTTTAAAAATATTCATAGCCTATGTTCTTCAGAAAAAAATAAGGATTCTAACTTTATGTTTTGACATTGTTTATGACACTTCATAACTTACTGGCAGAGTTGTAGCACAACTTATTATTTATTTATTTATCGAAGAATATAAGAAGTTGAAATATAGCGCATGTTTTTACGGGCATAGCATCTTTATAATATCAGGAGAAGATTATATATTTTTCCCACCTGAATTCTGATAAATACTATCAACTTGAGGCTCTGTACTCGCCGCAAATAGCCCACCTTCTCTTATTTACATTTACACTTGCCAAGGAGAGGCCGTGAGAATCTACCCCCTAAGAACCCTCGGCACGTAGGAGCTTCAATATGCAAATTGTAAGTCTCTCACGTCTATGGCCCTCGATCGCCATCCGTTGAGAAAATATTATCGTTGAATATACTTCGGAGTTATTTGAGATTAGCTTTTAGGATTTTAAAATAAATAACTTACGAAATTCTACAACCCTCTGTTATGGTTGTAGAATTTATTTTTAATATTTTACCATTTTACTATATAAACTATAATAAAATTGACGAATTCATTATGAAAATTTGAACATAAAATAGTTTCGTAGTTTAGTTAAACTGCTTACATTATTGAATTATAACATACGCATGTATTCAATTACATTTCAAGTTAAAGATTAATATTATATACATATGTATTTAATTGTCATGGCAAAGAAGCTTAGTCGCTAGCTACAAATAAACTAGAGATAAGTAACCTTCAGTAATCTTATTATTAATGAATTGTTTAAGTTTTTTTAATGATAATAAATTCTTTAAACCGAAAATAAATAAGTAATGGACGATCCCCACCATTAGCCTCAAAGTAAGCAGAGCTTGTTTTATGGTTACTAGATAAATGATAAACTAAAGTCTTGTATATGCTTGGTAAATTAAAGATAGATTGTAGACTACATAATGTTTTTAGACGTAGGTAAGTGATATGGTCGCTGAGCGACAAAGTTTAAATTGTTTATTTAATTGTTATAAAAATAACACTAGTAGATATTAGAAACATACATAGAAAACATCTAGAGTACCTGGGAACTGATCGGATTGATACAAACATTTGTACCGAGCGCGTCGATTGGCGATTTGGCGCGCGCCATCAGCCGTCAAAAGAAACAAGTATTGCTGATGTGTGTCCACATACACAACGTCGCTTTATTTATTCACGGGGTTGCCGCCATGTTTGTTTTTTGAAATTCTGTATTTTTTGACCATTATTTTGATACCCAGTTTACATACGAAGCTGTAAAACTGCTTCGTTTTTTCGTGCTGCGGGTAGAAAGAAAAATCACATGAATAAATTCAGTAACTAATCCGGGATATTTACAGCACTTTCTATCCCTAAATTAAGCAATAATGTGTTAAGGTTCTTTGGCTTATTTAGTTATTTATTTTGATTCCATTGGCAGCAATCATAATAGCGTTTAGCTTTTTTCATAAGTAACTGATTAAACGGAAGAAAAACATTATTTTAGGGTTACAGCATAGCTAAGGTGTAAAATATACATCTTACGTTTTTTGCACGAAACAACCTTGGTCCTTAGCCAACCGGCATTCGCTATGAAGCGATTCGATTTTGAAAATTCTTATCGCTCTAGCGATGGCAACCTTCAAATGGATTAAACGTCAAGATTTTTGGTAGGCAATGTACGAATATTTTGATTTCACCAAACCGATTGACAACATCGAACGATCACTTCCATCAAATTCCTAGCCAAGTGGCAGTTTTGAGAAGCGACTTCACGTAGTTGTCTATTCTCTTGATGGATACACTAGCGAACGCTAAGACCCTGTAGAAATCGAATCGAAACGGCGATTTCATAAACAGCTGTTGGAATTACGTCAAAATTTTAAGTAGCCTTGCGCTAGCGTGGATGTAGCATTCACGATCGCACCCTTGTTTCCCTGTGTCCACGAGGGATTAAAAATATACTTAACAACGAAAAAAACAAGATAAAGCTTTTGCATATGATCGGCAAAAATTCACACATTTGGCTTCTAAGGGCGAGAGTCGAAAGAAATTACAATACAAACTAAAACGTCTATTGTCAAAATGCAAAATAGTTTTGAATTTCTGTTATTTACTCCAATATTACCGAGATGATACGAGTGTCGTAAAATATGTATTTTCTCCTAATTATTTATTTCTTCATGATTTTAAGAACTTGTTGAAAATAATTAAATAATATAATTATATAGCTCAAAACCATTTTTATTTTCTTTCTATTGATTTTAATTACACAATAAACACTGCCATAAGTATTTCAAAAGATTGGGTAAACTTCCAAATCGAAACAATTTTTTTGTTATGTATCACGTTTGTTTACAGAAATTCTATCTGAAGTTATAGGTAACAACCTACTTGGCTTGGTACTCCTTTTTATTTGACCCGTCATTTCATGAACGGTGAACGGACGAAATAAGCGAATGATTGAGTTCGATAACTATAGACTACAGACCGTACACCATAAGTTGTCCTGCCTCAGGAATTGGCAGCATTATATTGGCAGCACGATATTGCCAACATTATGAATCTTTTACCCCATTATGTAAACGTGTGTTTATGTTTTAATTTCATATTTGTATATAAATATATAAGTAGTTAGGATTAGGAAAGTTTTAAATTATGAAACAATAAAAATTTTAAATTATTTATTGAAATTGTTCTGACACTAATTATGGTCAAAAGGAACATAAATAAACAACACAAAAAATTCTTATAAATCGAAATCTTCAAGATCCACGACGATTTTCAGCAGAATTGACTTGTTGCAGGCAGCAATAGCTTCGCTTCTTTATATTATGTATTCTACTCGTGGTTTTCTCCGACATGACTGAAAATGACACATAAAATTTGTATTTGTATAATATAAAATTCAAAAATTCAATATTTGTATATATACAAATAAGGGATATCATAACAAGATAAATTAAATAACCTGGATAATTTACTTTTTATTTTATCTTTTTATGTGAGTAAATCTTATGATCCATTCTAAAGGTATCGTGTATAAAGCTGGTATCCCTATTTTACTTACCAGTTGCATTGATGGTGCAACGCGAGATCGCACTAGATTTAATGGATTTAACTGGGCATGGTCTGCCTTTTCTTCCTCACAAAAGGCACGCACCTTCAACACAATCTCTTTTGCACTGCTTTTGCATGAATAATTCGAAAAATATTAATTAATAACACAAATACGAGCGCAATACTTCAATCAAACTATGACAGTCTAACAACAAAAGATTGACAACCAATTGTGCCAACTTATCGGCATTTAGCGATGCGATCAGACGTATAGACAAGGCGATAGCTACGCAAAGGTTACTTTGTCTACCAATTGAACTTCGCCATCATTTGAGCTATGATGATTGTCGTTGCGATGCGTGATATCGAAGGAATATGTCAAATCCATACATTTTTGTACGTTTCTACCATCGCTTTCGATTCGCAAATGTTACTTTGTCTAGAGCCCCTTGTCCCACAGAAAGCGTCGTACAGAATCGAGCCCCTGATTAATAAGACATGTTAGTTCCCAAACAAGGCAGGTAGCGCACATAAATCGGGGTCTCAACGACGCTACTCACGTACAAAGTCACTTCGCCGTAGCTTAGGAAATACGGGAAAAAACGTATTTTGTGTAGTTTGGTGTCTGAGGTGGAAGCGTATGAAGTTAATGATCCAAAAGCTTTGTCAAAAATACTAAGAATGGAATTGATATTAGCTAGCTAGATTTTATTTCAGTATTTATAGAGGATTTGATTGTTTGGATTGAATATGCTCCGAAACTATTCGACCGAATTGAAACATTCTCTCAATATTAGAATCCTATATTATCTCTGATGAACATAGGCTGTATAATATTTTCAAAAAACTAAGGAATCCGTATGAAACCATAAAAAATGTCACCCAATGTGTGTAAATTTATAATTTTTTAAATCTAATAAATACTAGCGCGAAGCTGTGGCCGACCGCTAGTCATGAATATAATAAAACTATTTATCATGGATCACTTATTTTCTTGCTTAAAAAAACATTTTATTCTTCTGGTGCCCTACAATAAGTAAGTATAGCCAAATAAAATAGAATCAAAAAAACTTGCTATATTCAGTTTATCGCTCCAAAGCCCTCTAAGGGCACCGCATTATCTCCACCAGGACAAAGCGCGTATTTCCGTAAACCCAGTTTTATCTGCCACGGCCTGTGTAAATGTAAATACGCGAGTGTAAATGTAAAACAAGGTAACGCAATATCTGCAGAGAAAGCGGAAAGCAGGTACCTGAATCGGTGATACCAACAGAAAAGGAAATATAAGAATTTAAAGAGGACATTTGAAAAGTTAAAAAATCGGATATGAGGTACTTTGGTTGGAGAGCGTTTTAAGCCACATAATGGTGGTAATAACTGCTATTGTCACAGCTTAGTAAGCTATGTAGCATTCAGAGATCAGATGATCTACTATTTCAACCGCCATTAGAATAGAATAGAAAAGAAGATCTTAATTTTAATTGGACAAGAGTTGTATAAAGGTGAACATAATGCTAGATAGCATTATCTACCTCACATAATGATAGATAGCATTCTCTACCCAAAGGTTAGGCTTTTACCAGTTTTGTTTATTTTATTTGATGAGTTTATTATTCGTCAAGAATAGGCATTGTGCTTTGTTGCAGATTTTCTTAAATATTTGCGAGTAGGGTTCCATACAAAACGAATGTAAAATCATCATAGCTTTGCTATCATCATAAAGATCGGATATTATATTCTTACTCCTACAAATAACGGGATTGGCCCAATCAGTAAATCCGAAATTGTCAATGTCATAAATCAATATACATAATTATCTATGTATGTAGTAACCCAAGCTCTACTTAGCTTACTTCGAAGTTATTCGAAGATATTTTTTATTAATCAACTAAATTCAAAAGCTTATAAGACAGTTCCATCCAACAACCACCTAGATACTATCTAGACGTGGTAAAGGGAATCTATAGAGGTACAGTACACTATCGCAATGACAAAAACTTGCATAATATCTGATAGAAATGAGTGAATGGGCTCAGATGCGCGGCGCTCGTTAGCAACTGTACTGAATGGGTTGCATAATTACATTCACTGTGAAGCATTCTCGGCTCTTTCATTCGTTCACTTCTCTTTTCAAAAGTTTGTTCTGTGAAAGATAGGTACAGTTTGTTTGTTGTTTTCATCATCTTTTGAAAAGAGGTCTTAATATCAAATCTGTATGGTTGTTAACAAAAAACTTTTGTTTTCAACGAAAACAGGTAAAAAGATTCACCCAAAGATGTTTTATCGTCGTCTCGTTTCACATCCTAAATATTTTTTGATGATGCCTACTCTTAGCCAAATTTCGGCCACGGCGGCGAGTCTGAACGGAGAGCGGCATATAATAGTGCAGAAGTGAATGCGAAAACTACTCTCGCGCTCTCTAATCCGATGGGACGGAAGGCGAACATGACCGGGGATTGGTCAAGAGCAGGACAAAGACCACAGAGGTGTAACACTTTCAACATTTTTCGCATAGAGATAAGATAGTACAAGATGGTAGTATCTAGCCTTCAGGTTCTAAGCTATCTAAACCTCCTATCAAAAAATTTTAAACTGACGAACACTATAAAATTTACACCAAATCATCAAAAAACTTCTATTTTGTTTTATTATTCACAGTTATCATACTTATTTGCTAAGCTTTGTTTTCTTTAATCATAATGACTTTTTAAATCATAAATTGCATGGACACGTATCATTTCAGTATAACTTTACCGAGTTTACAGATTGAAAGTTATTTTTAATATATCTTAAGCCTGTTTTGGTCAACAGCGAGTCCGAATCTAAAAAAAAACAGAAATTTTCCGAGAGCGTAAATATCCAGTAGAACAGCCTCAAATATCTAATAATAGAACAAATTAGTTCTTCTGATGAATGACTGGTGGAATTTTAACGGTAATACTCCTTCGACACTTTTCTTTTCACGAGTCAACCTACTATTGCATTATAAGTCAACGTTTATAACAAAAATGATAAATAATAAAACCTTATTCGAATGGGCCATTAAGATTACGTTTGTCGTTTGTATAATAAAATTTGAGCGGAAATAAAAATTAATTAACACCAATCAAGAGCTCCCAACCTTTTGACCGATTAAAAGTTAAGCGTTCCATTTTTGAACGCGCCAATAACAATTCCAGGAAGTGGCGGCAAAGGCTTTTACCGACCGCCATTTTTTAAGCCAAAAGTATGTGGAATATACACGCGATAATCTGCTAGAAGGTTGATTAAAATTGGGGTGTTAGGATGAAATTTGCGTGCAGGCAGGGCACTACGATATATGTTAGAGAAGCTCGGCTGTGATACTAACTTTGAATAGAGATTATCATGTGAAATAGGGCAATATACTTATAGCGGGGTTTGCGCGAATGAATCCAAAACCCGAAAACTAGTATAAGACCAAAGTGTTGGCAGAGTCGGGCTGAACTTTTACATAGATTAAGTGTTAGACATCGAATAACTATTCTAATTCTAATTCGCGGTAAAGAGCGTGTGAAAAATGGTTTATTTTCAATAAAATAGCAGGTATTATGTATGAGCATCCCTAGAATAATGAAAGTTTCTGTATCTATTCAATTCATAGGTTTGCTACTTCTGCATCCTCACATAAGCTCATATTTTCCAACATTTTTCCCGCAACTATCAGAAACTTACGGAAACTTTACCTATACCTATGTACGTACATTATACCCAAAGTTGGCAACACACCCGAACGAAACTGGGTCGGCACGTTACAAAATACATTAACAGAAAGACGAACTTTTATAATTAATGTAATACAATACTCTGGAATTATTAAGTTTAATGAAGATCCGAAGTTTCAGGCAACTTATGCACTGTCAGGTACTAGTAGCTTAAGGTAAAGTCTGCACTAATTTATTTGTACTTCTTTAGAATTACTCGTGGGAAATATATGAGGACTAGGCAAATAGCGTCACGGAAATAGAGTCGGAAAATTACGTCGTGCAAATAGACTCGCAAACAAACAGTTTAGATTTTTATTTTATTTTATTTGATCGTCCAGTGTGATCTATTTATTATTATAATTTTTGGACTATATTTTTAATCATAATTGTCTATTTCTATAAGTCTAGCATGGCGATACTTATGTCACACACACAGGTAGGATCGCATTTTCCTCCATTGCTAGCTCGAAGATACGTATTTCCAATAAGTTATAATATGTATTTTGTTATACTAAGGAAGGCTTTTAGCTTTGTGTTATTAAGAAATATTGCGATCTAGGCTTTATCAACCATAACAAAAGAGTATTGTACATCTTAGTGCAGCTGACTGTCCCCAAACTTCGAACGAAAAATGGGAAGTACAGGGAAGTGTTTATTAGCAAAAATTCATAAAATTTCCGAGAGGAAATGGACTTTTGATTTTTATCATCCGCCATTTTATAAGTTATTTCTGATTTAGGCTTTAGCAAAATGGCGGACGGTATAAATCAAAAGTGCTGCGTAGATAGAACAATACCTACTGAACCTACCTACGTTATTGATTGAAACCCTTTTAAGGTTTCTAAGGAGCAAATGGGAATGGTGGAATATTTACTTCAACTAAAACAAAGTAGGATAAGTCCATATTAACAAAGAAATAGACTTAAAATTTTAAATGAATAGAAACTGATAATTACTTACTTAGTATTTACAATATTAGCTGTACATGTAAAAATTAAAAAAATGTACTATTGGTCTCTTTTTGATTTCTTTTATTTTAGTGGCGAAAAAATAACGCCTTATTAAATGTACAAATAAGAAGTGATATTTACATAAAACCAATTGAGCTAACAGCAGACTATTGCTAACAATCTATAGGAAGCTCAACTGCTCCAAATCATTACCATTCGGAAGCGTCCCCAACACGCGTTATTTCTTATTTTAAAATATTTAAGTTGTAAAAATTAACTTGTTTAAGTGCTTTTTTTGTAATCCTGTAAAACCTTATAGGTGCTATAAAGATCATTAGTTCTACATAGATACAAAGATACGAGTACATACTGTCTCCAACTGGTGAACCAAAAAGGTCCTAAAAAGTAAATAGAATGATCGAGTATAAATAACTCACCTGTAGCATAAGCCGGCTCAAGATCGTCCTCATCATCAGTATGATGTCGACTGGAAGCGTGCGAGTGCGAGTGGGAATGATGCGCCACCCCCACATGCACCGGTTGAATCGGCTGCTCGTAGTGCTTGTGGTGGTCTACATACACCCGGTGGTGATGCGGACACGGCGTCGGGGGAAGGTAGTCCCCTAACGTCCCCCCTCTCGTTAGCGTAGACCCAGCGGACAGCGTCCCTCCCCCACTGCACGAGGCTAAAGCACTTCTCACTGAGCCTAGATCTAACGAAGGTCTTCTAGAAAGATCGCCGTAACTATCCCCGAATAAAGCACTGGCGGGTACCGCGTGGCGCACGTCGTGATGCGCGTGGGAGGAGTGGCCCCCGTTCGATGAGGAGTGGGGGGACGCGGAATGTTCTCGACTGTCTCTCGAAGTCGATGCTGTGTGGATGATGCTTTCGTCCGCTTCAATCTCTCTCGCCGTAGGTGGGTTCGGGTGTACGGGAGCGGTCGTCCCCGCTCGTCTCGGACTTCGGCCGCGATCGGGCATCACCGACGACGCTGACCAATACCCCCACGCCATTTTCGTTTCTGTGCCGCACTGTTAAGTCTCAAACTGCCATGAATGTAATCCGTGAACCTAATCTCCTTTGACGGGACGTGACCGGGCCGCTACAGATGGCTACTGTACTGAAGGGTGACAATTTAAGGCTGTGTGTGTGTCGACACCGACGAGGTTAGCTACTGACAATCGCATTCGATATGCGATAAATAATGCAAAATGCCACATTGCTAGCAAAGGTAGTTCCTACGTGTGTTTGTGAGAGAGTTTCAAGCAGCTTAGACAAAATGGCAATGTAAACACTATAAAAATGATATCCGATCTACACCACGAGTTGCTTCGCCTATGAATATAGACAATTATATTCGCGGTAGAAGTCACAGGCTCCTTGCTCTACCACTTTGCCGCACTGTGAAATGATGAAAATGAAAAATACGCAACTAAAAAGACTTGCTTCTGATCCGAATAACCTGCAGCCAAACGAAAATACTGCTCGAATAAACTGATAATGTAGATACACTGTCTATTCGTAATTCATATCTCATTGCGCCGATACGATCGGCCGGCGACTCGCAACTAATACGTGCTCATTCGGTCTCCGACGCACCAAATGACTGTGTTCATTCAGTTCGGAACCAAATGATGGTGTTCAGCTGAGTTCAGACGGACCAAATGAAATGGAAACTGACAAGGCGTCTCTCGCGACTCTACTAATCCCAATGTATTTGGCACAAAACGCAGGGCTGTCACGTCAACGAATTCTATCGTTATTATTTGGTGGGTAGAAAACTAAGGCTGGGTTATTTTTATCATATAATGCCTGTATAATGTAGAATAACTCCTTGTCTTTAAATAGAGTTAGAGAAAACTCCCGCGAACCGGATGATGTAAAACCTCCCTAATCCGAAAACTTTGATTGCCTTGAATAAGCCTAGATAGACCCATTCGCATTTAGTGTCCCTTACTGGATTTGTTCTACTAATGAAGAAATTAGGGACATTCCTATGATGATTTAAAAACCTGTTTCAAAGTAAAGTGTTAACAAAGAAGACTCACCATGATTGGTGTAGAACGTCCAGCGGTAGGGACGGACCAAATTACTAACCCACCGTTTAGTGTTAATCTGCTCTTTGACAATACTATCGACAAATAAACGGATAGCGAAATACTATGTGAGAGCTTATAGGTACCTATGGATTGTATCGCAATAAACAACTCGTAGCTAAATGCCAGGACAAAAAAGTCACGCAAATACGATGAGGCCTAAGCCCAGTAGTGTGTGACCCTGGGCTATAGTGATGATGATGAAGGCTTCACTGACCTACCGATAGGTTCTAAGCCTACAGTATGCCTACCTGATATCACTGACCTAGAGTATAATAGGAAACTGCCCGTACAATACCCTCGTTTACTGATAGACAAATACTGTCCTCCGAGACTTGATATATGGTTGGTATTGCAGTAATTAATGCATTCTACTGCATAGCCATCGATATTACAATTAATGGCGTTCGCTATTGTTTCTAATTAGCGCCGACGTGTAATTGTTTAGGTAGATTAATTTATGTGAGTGATGAATTGTCTTGCCACGTGAATAGTTTGATCGGTTTCAACCAAATTTCTCACATCTATATCTAAACTAATATTATAAAGAGGAAAGAGTTGATTGTTATTTGTCTGTTTGGATTGAAAAGGCTACGAAACTAATAGACAGATTTGAAAAATTCTTTCACCATTAGAATCCTATACTTTAATATCCTGATGAACTGAATTCTAAAGCTTACTTTAGAATATTTAAAAAAAATATAGGGATCGACACTTTAATAATGTAACCCACTTGTGTGTGTGTATATTTGTTAAATACCCGTGCGAAGCCGGGGTGGACCGCTAGTACCTTAATAACTATCATCGTATGATAGACTTTAAAGTGGGAATTAACAGCTTTTTACAGTTATTGTAGTAAAGTGTGAAGACGCCATAAGAGTGTTTGGGAGAGTATTATTTCAAGCAATATTATGTATATGAGTAAACTACACATTCTTCTTTGTTACTTTTGCATAAGCTAATTTATATTCTAAATATCTCTCTCATTTTTAAATTTTTGGTTCGAACCAGTCTTCCTAATAAATCTTTGCACGCTCGAGTAAATTGTGTCGAATGTAAGCTAAATTTAAGATCCTATCTTGGGTACACTTCCAACTGGTATTTATATGGATCAGTTGAGCTACCTATAGGTTGTTCAGTTAGCTCAATCGTTTAAATTGTAAATACTAGTTCTAATTTGGTTTCATTAATGTAATATTCTTGGTTTAACAAATAAGATTTGATTAAGTATAAGTACAAAAATCAGCAAATGAATAGATTAGATTTATTTATTTTGCTCACATGTAAATAAATAAATAAAAAAAAATATTTCAGGCAACATAAGAACAGTAATGTATGGTAAAAAAAACTTTTTCTAGGGCCCATATCCACAAATACCTTACAGACTAACATACATACAAATATAAAATACATATAAATGTATACAGCTGAGGTCTGTATGTTAGCATAGGTCAATAATACCTACAGCCTGTAGGGCACTACAAATAGAAACTAGATGAAATAATATGTAGGTACCAGCGTTCCGCCGCGTACGATCGGCGACGGATTATCCGATCAATGTATTTACGTGGAAAACAAACCGCTTTTATATACTTAGGCCTTCGGCGAAAGATGAATTTCCCATACAAAAGTAGTATCGAAATGATTTGTAATATGAGCGTATTTGTTTTAAATTCACGTAATTTTTAAATACAATCGTAAAATCATCCAATACGCCACGTAAAAATTAATATAGAACCATCATATGAAATAATAAAAATCTACTTAATTTGACAGAAAGACATCAAAACCCTCTCAAGTACTTATTCCAAATGCCTTCAAATGTATTGAAATTGGCTATAGAATAGAGTTCCGTATCGTTTTGAATTATTGAAACGATATCGTAAGCCGCTTTGGTATCGGAACGTTTCAATTGATAAATTATTATGTTTACCTGAAGTAAAGTACCCTCAAAATGTTGCTGACGAGTGTCCATTGAATACGCTAAGTGGCGCGGTCAAGAAATGTGTTGCTTTGACTCGAGGCTGTCGATTCTTTTATTTATTTAAACATTTTTATGGAGAGTTTCTATCGCTTCACGAAGATTTCGTGATGAGTTCACTGACGTTGTTGAAAATCATATTTTTTTCGAACGTTTGATCTTGGTATTCTTAAACCTAAGTCGAAGGAAAAGGTAAGACAATGTCGGGACGGCCTCACGAATCAATGCAAAAAGAACTTTAATGCATTCACCCAGTCTTTCGCCATCGCGACGACGAAAGGCGAAAGGGCCACGCCCCCGCCTCCGTCGCTCTATAGAGCTGCAGAAGGGCAAGTGCGTCATGAAAGCGTTGGTGCGTCAAAGTGAGTCTAATTCGCTGTCACTCACACTCACAAACCACTTGTCTAACGTGAAATAATTCCTTCCATCAACATTGATTCGCAGACCGGAAAGCTACCTTTTGCGTATACGAATGGGGTACAAAATGGAATACGAATAGGCATTGAACGGAATATAATCCTTAGAACCGAAAGTGATGGAACAGCATTCTTGTATCTACAGGCACTTGCCGACTTGTGACGTCAGCAGTTCACCTAATACAAATACAAAATGTTTGTTGATCGTTCTCTTACGGTAGTATTAGTAGTATTTTTCAGTGTTCCTTTTAAGGAAAACAAACATTTAGTAAAAGGCGCGCTCTTCCTTAACTTAAAATCTTCTGTTTGTTTCCATTTCAAAACCTTATTTGAAACAAATGAAACATTTCACAAAAACAATCATAATAGAATATGATACCTTATGTCACCATTTTTACGATATCTTTTTGGGTAGGTGTCACTTAATTTAATTCTGTAAAATTATCTGACTACATAAATTGAATTACTGTTCTTATATTAGCTTGGGGCTAGATGATGCTGTTTGGATTGTCCGGCATTATTTATGTATTTATTTATTTATTTATTATGCAACCCCGTTGTTTTGAGGGTGTACGTTTAGCAGACGTGCCACCCCTGCAATGAGGAGATAAATGTTTAGCAGAGAACGTTCTTCAAATAAATCACACGAATCATTTGGTGAAATATGCCATTTTTATACGCTTAAGAGGCACTTTCGTACGATATCGTCATTTGAATTGGCTGTTAATCAAAGATTTTTTAGGATCTCTTAGACGCGGCTTTCAATGCGATTTAACTGTACTTTGATCTTTAAGAGTTGCACTTAAGAAAACCCTTTTTTTTCTTAAATTTTTATCGTAAATGGTTAATGCGGACTTTTCTCGATGATTTTTTAAATTTTCATAACTCAATTCCTTTATTAGTGTATTTTTTATTTCTAATGTTATATAATAAATTTGTTCATTTATTTGGATAGAATAAACTCCGAATCTACTGGATGGATTAGAACAATTAGGTATTACAGATTATTAGAACTTCTTACACTATCCCTAATGAACATAGGGTAGAATATTTTCAAGAAAGTTAGAGAACTTATGAAAACTTCAATAACCCAACGTGTAGGTATGTGTGTATGTGTGTGTGTGTGTGTGTGTGTGTGTGTTGACATTTATAATTTAAAAGCTGGGGCAAACCGCTAGTATCCGAGAAAAGAATAGAGGATTTTTTAAAAATTATATCAGGTAGTGTGTGTGTGTGTGTGTGTGTGTGTGTGTGTGTGTGTGTGTGTGTGTGTGTGTGTGTGTGTGTGTTGACATTTATAATTTAAAAGCTGGGGCAAACCGCTAGTATCCAAGAAAAGAATAGAGGATTTTTTAAAAATTATATCAGGTACTACTTAACGAGACGTAAAACTAAACGAAACGCCAAAAGCGAACCCTATGGACAACACAGCGAAAGAAACCACACCTTATGTAGAATTGCTTTGTTAAAGCTAGCGCGAGCTAAAAACGTTTCAAACTTGCCGATTACCAACTTGAAGCAAGTCTTCAAGTTGTATCGGTCTTTCGCTAGATGCGAAACTACCAGTGGAAGTTTTATTGATGCTCTCAAATAAAACAGGAAATTATGGTGTAGAGGATTCATTTCGATTTAAGCTTTTTATTTTAAACCGTGTAAATTTTTAATAATAACACCCGCTTTTATTGATTTGAACGTAGTTTGTGTTAGAAGCAAAACAACAATTGAAACGGTATGTTTCTAGCGATCTTATGGACAAAAGAAAATACTTGACTTGACACCTTTGCTATGGCAATATAATGTGTCAAGCTTGCCACTTTTCTGCCAGTTTCTAGGACTCCTGGACAAGCATGGACAAGAGATTTGATCTTGGATTAGGTATATAACAGCGCAGCGTACGTGAAACACTGGCTGTAAATGTAGCTGGGCCGTAGATATTTTGTACAGACTAAGTGAACGCGATTTTTATGATTCGAAATTCGAACTCATATGACTGTACGAGTAACTGTAAAACGACAAAAAAGGTAACATGTGCTTCGCTTACGCTCAACGAGGTCTGGAATGTATTGAACTCTTTTGATGAAGTTCCTTGTGAAGGGATGAAACATTGGTGTTCTTCCAATACAGACGAGGTTTATATAAATATCATATTTCTCTACGTTTTTTTTTTAGTAATACGAGTATGTAATGCCAGTTCATATAAAATCAAAACTGAACTTCCGAGGCCCACTAAATAAAAAGTTTCGTGTAGGTTTGTATCAAAATTTACTCCGTTTTTTTTAACTTGTACATTTCGACTTCACCAACTTTACGACGGCAGGTAGGCGGTTCTTTCCGAGTAGATCGTAAACTCGTTGAATTCGTTACGGATTGTATATGGCCGTCGTAACATGGCAGGTTTGTTGCCTTGTCTAAAGTAAGCTTTGACTTTGTTAAATCTTGTTTACTTTGCTTTTATTGGCTTTTTGGGTATGCCTTTGAAGAGTTTTTAAATAAGTCTACCTAGGAATTTTAAATTTTATAATGACAAGGGCGTTTTAAAGCCGTGGCTACTTGTTTCGGTTGTTATTTCAGTTTTTGGTAAAATTCAAAGCATTTTCTTTAAAAGTAGCTAGATAATAAAATGTTTTCTACTGTATTACGTATAGAAAATCATTTGACTACCATCTCCCTTAAGAAGGTGATAGCCTAATGAGCACGCTTTCTCAGAAGGATCTAATTACTACGGATTTGAAGACTCTGTACTACTAAGGTAATTCCAAAATAGTTCGGCCAGACTGAAGTATGGCGCTTTGGCGTGGGTCTGCCTAATTAAGATTGCAAATACCCTGAAAATCTCCCAAAAGATCCCCGTTATACTATATTGAGTGCAAAGGTAAATTGATTTTTTCTGGAAATTCTAACTGGCTTGGATTGCACAAGCGGCTTGAAAAATCTGCAGTTTAATTGTTTTAACATTATGGTACTTCGGATTATCTGTTTATAGGGAGTATTCAAAATGCGGCAAGTACATTTTCAAAAAGAATCTAAATAAATTGCATGATCCATAAATCCCACCAAAACGAACGCACCAAACTCAATTAGTAGAAAAACCGGACCGAATTGCCTTTCTTCTTACGAAGACAATCGTTTTAATTTTTTGACATCGCCGAGGTCGCACTTGACAAATGTGGCCCGAGTGGACGTTGAGTAATTATTCTTCTTTTCGTAAGAAGGTACTTGTGTAATTTGTTTTCTGGCTGCTAAATAATGTTTGGGGAGAAATTTGGCTTTACTTTGAGTGTTTTGAACATAATAATTGTGGGACAAACACAAGAGTTTATGACATCTTTTATTTTGTGACGCCGCCGATGCCTTTCAAGCGATAAATTGTACTTTACATCCGGGTGGTCACGACCTGTTTTTTCCAAATCCCGTTCTAATTTTTTAGGCACGTGGAAATTTTGCGTGTCTTTGAGTACGTACACGACACGCGTCGATTCGAATAATCGTTTGAGCGACATCAAAGAACACATTTTGGGAAAATTACACGTTAAATACCCATTTCATTATGAAACAAACATTTGTAGGTAGGTGCTGGTCCTACGCGGGTAACGAAACCAAAAAATATTTGCTTATAATTTTATCAAAGGCGTATTTACTCTCCTAGTTAACAGACATTTACATAAATATGTGTGTTGTACGGTTGTACGTTCCCTCATGAAGTCACTGCTGCTATCATTAGAATGTAGTGGTTTTATTCTCTTTGGCTATCACTGCTTAGGACTAGCCACAGGTCCTATACGAAGAGGTTCAAGTCTCCTTGCTGAGCAAAGAGTTTTCAAATATGTGCTTGCCGCTTGCCATAATCAAAGTTATATCGAATCAAGCATCAGCTTGTTAAGCTCATGTATAATTTATACAAGGAAATTATGGCATTCGCCGTTTTCAGGCAAAATCTCATAAGACGGTTAATTAAAACGCGAGCAGCCGTTCAATTTGTTACCGTCGGCCGGGTTTAATATTGTTTGCACTAATATATTCTGATCGAAGGGCCACCTTCTTTTTCAGTATTAGAAGAGATTTCTGTCAAAATACTAATCCTTGACGTACATTTTTGATATTTTTTGACTTGGACTTTTCTATCAGAGTGCGGCCAAATTTACTAAGAAATTTTTAAACTTGTGCTTAGAATTTAGCTATTTTTGTAAATTTATTATTTGTTAGATCATTGTTTTCATTTCCATCATGCTATTTCTCTGAAATACCTAGCAATAGCATGTCGCAATTGTTATGTTGTTGTAGGTATTGTTGCTAAGGTAATCTATGTGGGTTACACAACTTACTTTAGGTATTGATGTTGATTATTCCTATAACAGGTTCCAATTACTGTAATTACAGTACGTTTATTTTTTTGTATAAAACAGTTACATATATTTTACCGAAATATACTAGTATTTTTTTTTCCAGTACTGGGGTCACACAGTATAGAGAAAATGGATTGCTTTAAATTTTACAGCGGTATTGCTGCTGCAAGGGTGATCGTTCGTTTTGGCACGTGGTTTAAATTAATTTGTGGTATTAAATTTTTCTGCTTTCTATTTGCCGCAAATTGTAAACAATTATCTATGAACTCATGATAAAACGAACTTTGGTTCAATTGTATTTTAGGAGCATTTGGGAAAATATAGTCAAAATTTCTTATGCTTTGTGCAAATACAAGAGAATCGAAGTAATTTTCTTCATAAATTATTGGAAAATATACGATTTGCAGCAAATTATTTTTCCACTTTATCTATTCATTTTCTCACGCGGCAACTCGAAACGATCAACCTTATGTTTGACGTAGCTCTCAGTACATATAGAGGTAGAAACTCTTTAACAACCCATTAGGGAGTCTATGACTCGGTTTAGCACTTAACTATGCTCCATGTAGCCTATTTAAAGAGACAGAACATCGATTGAAGCGGCAGCAGTGGCGATCGAATAAGCATCGTTTTTATATTGAAGACAATGCTCTGTCAAACACTGTATTGCCTAGTTTGTATTTAGAACTCATCATTTACCTATTTATGCAGATAGTGAATATTTTTTCAAAAAATACTTGTACAAGCTGATTTGCCGGTCGGATTTTAGGTCGGAGTTATGCAAAATGAAATGAATGAAATGAAATAACCAGAGGAAAGGCTACAGTTTTCTTTACTACCTGAACATTATCTACTGCAATCACCATCGACCTAACAAGCGTGGTGATTATGGAAAATCCCCTGCTTGTTTGGACGATCTAGTTCGAGTGGTGATAGGTATACGGAATATAAAATGCCATCGTCTTTTGGATATTATTGACAGCGTCCTTTGATTCTTTTTAAATTACCCTATTTGGTATAAAATCTGTCGTGCGTGACTACTCCTCGTATTATGTTAAGCGGTACTTCCCCGTTCTTGGGTCGCCCTACTTAAATATTAATATATGATAAGAAACTACTTGGACAATTACGCTTTTCGCATGGTAAGTACCGTTAATGCACATGATTTTCTTGTCATTACTGGATTTTACTAGCGTAGCTTTCAGCTTTTGTATTTATTTTCGGATAAGCTATGTTTTAGATGGCACTATTGTGCCGAAAAATCGCGTACGTATCCAGTAATCGATGTTACAAAATGAACTTATAATTAACTGTTCCAAGATACGAAGCGCTTGGTTTAAAAAGAGAACCCGCAGGTTTCCCCAGTCATAGTCGTAGAACTAGGCATACAAACTCTTTGGTATTTGTAGCCTAATTCAAAGAGATAAATTCATTTGACAGCTGTGACAGCTGTCAGAACGATACTTTGTGTGACAGATTACCACCGCTATTCCAGCAAAAGGTCACATCTTGATGGATTACTAGTTAATTTAACCTTTTGTCGCCATTTATTTTTCATGGTTGTAGGATTATGCTTGGTCATAAAAAAGGTCGAGGGATGAAACTTCTCTTATAACAATTTCGCGAATCCTGGCTATCAAAGAAAAACTAATTAAAACACACTGCTTCCGCTCTCTTATCATTTGACCGGCGGACCTTATTCTTTGAGAATAAGGTCCTTACTCCTTTTTCGCGTAAAAATAACGTTAGTTTTGACTTTGAAGACCTAAATCCCGATACTACCCACAACTTTTATCGAAAAAAAAATCTATATTGATCCGTCACTTAAAAGCTACAAAAGTACAGTTTATATATAATATCCTTTTAAGGTTCAAATTTATAAAAGATTTTTCGTTTTAAGGATGGCATAGAATTGGAAATATCAACATTCATTTTGTTTTCAACAGATTAAAAGGAAAATCGCATGATTACCGTGCTAAAAGGGACTTAAAATATCTGTAATATTTGAAAGGTAGATTGGCATATTATCTACTCAAGATTTTAGCCTAAGTAAATTTAAATAAGACAGGGAAACCCATGGAAAATATGACCAAGCATTTTTTTCCACCAGGTCGTGAACCCAAATTTTCCGTAAAATTCTTAACCGTCGAGACTCATTAATTGGGGAAAAGAATCATTAAAGACGATTCCTAACGCGATGAACGAGCTAAGAATATAAATAAGGCTATATTAGCCCAACTTCAATAAATATTTACAGAGTTCACGAGAACCTTGGATAAAATAATTTCACAAATGAAATTTACGCTCAAGGGCCGCTGTTACGAGAGACATAAATAACGAGTTACAGAGTTACAACCGTACTGTACATAATTATAGCTCTGAATATTAATTCCAAGATTACATACGTAGAATTTTCAAATCTGCTCGGTGCCTAAACAAACCCCTTAATGTTAATGATAAGTGACATTCTATAAACAGTTTTTATAGGTCCATAAACAAACCGGGCGGATTGTTACTAGGGCTGTTTCGCCTGTTCTAGTGGAGGCTCGGTTTTAAGGTCAACCAGCACTTGCGTAGTACAGGGTTAAAAGACCGCGCCCGGCGAGCATCGCTAGGAGCTAACCCTCGCCGGTCTTCACCACAGCCACATATGAAACGCCAAATAAACATATAGATCGATATCTCTGTATTGTTTTTCTTGCGTGTCAATAGGAGAAGAGGTTCGGTCTTCGCTAAGTTTCGCGACTTACGCAACAACACGTGGGAGGATTATTTTATCACTGGGTGATGGGTTGTGGTGGGTAGGTTATGGCAGTGGGTAGGGAGTTACTAGGTGTCGGTGGGTAGTCGTGGCGGCAGCGAGCGAGTGCCGGGGGCCGCGGACACGTACGGCGGGCGGCGCGGCCGGACCGAGACTGGGCCGCGGAATCCCACGCCTGCGCCTTGCACACCCCACCCCGATTGATGTAATATTTATCTTGGATTAACTACTAGATAAGTTACTCTCCCCTCCCAAATATTCCACCTCCATGTTTTTCGCCCCCCTTTTCGACCTCTTGACTTTTTCTGACCTTGATGAACTAATGCGTGTAAGTAAGGGTTAAGTAAAGCTGGTGAGGTGTCGTCGGGTGAAATCGTGAGTACTCGGGCGGTGTCGGAGCGATGACGTCATGCGACGCAAGCGCGCCGCGACAGGTGGGCGCAATGCGCACCACCTATCATATGATTATGGCACAAAGTAGTTTATGACTTTATACCAGAAGGCTAACTCGGAACGGAACTTACGCCGGTATCAGAATAGGAAAATATTCAATGGACAGCACGCAAAACACGCCTTTTATAAGGCATAAGTGAGACTTAAAGGCAGCTCTTGCGACACTGATTCTTGCGTGATTGGGCATATCGAATTACGAAGATAAGGAATTAATAAATCAAAATTAGAGGTAAATTTATAGTATATAAAGCCTTGCTTTTACTCAATAAACATTCAGTATTCAACCCACTGCAGTCGTGTTAATAATTACTCCCTCCAACCTTCATTACAGCGTCATCTAGTCCTAAGATATGCAGAGCTTGCGTTATGAGTACTAGAAGACTGATACTTAATACCATATATAACATAGAAGATGGTTTTTTTTATAAACCTAGATAACGACCAGAACACCCTAAAGAAATATCTACGGATCATAGATAAATTTAACTCGAGGTGAGAATCGAACGCAACCTCCTCCGTCACAGGCAAACCTTCGCCCACCGCGCCACAGAGGCCGTCAATCTGAAATTTGCTTCAGTAAAAGTAATGGAGAAGTAAGAACGAAGTCCATTCCATTTGAAGAGCTCTGAAGGTACATTAACTCGATTATGGTCGTTCTATCATTTCTGAAAGTTTGTTTATTTAGTTACGAAGTTGCAAACGAAGGTTCCAGAAGCCTTGGGCAATAGAAGGGATACGGAGTAGGGATGATAGAGCAGCAATTAAATTGAATGAAGGTAGGATAGCTATGCTGTACTACCCATCTTTATCGTCTATCCAGGTTTTTTCATAAAACAAATACATTATATTTATTTTTAACTGAATAAATACAATCACATAACACGGTTATGCAATTGTGAGATTCGATTTAGAGATAAATACCTGTATTTGGGAATCTCGCGCGTCCAAAACCTAAATATTTATTTGATAAGTAGATTATGTTTGCATCCTAAAAATATTGAAGTGAAGAGATTCACTCTTTATATCTTTTATATCTTTTTAACTGCAGACGGTTGCAAACAGACTACAGATAGCTCAACTGATTAACATCAATACCAGTTGGAAGTTTACCCAAGATGCTGGCTGCATTGCCTCGCTGTATGGCAATGCTGATGCGCTGCACCAGATACTGACCAGCTCTCGGGTCACACGTCGCTTCGACCAGACGCTCAGATAAATTAGTTACAATAAATCCATAGACAAAATTCCCAAAGTTTACTCGATGCGCCGCGAATAAAGCGGCGATACCGTTAGATGAAATAATCATCATTTATCTGTTTTCAAAACTTTCCACGGTTCGGGATTTTGAATTGATGTTTTGTAATGTTGTATCTAAATTTATTACTCTTAATTATTAGCATGAGAAAAATTTTGTTTGAACTGAACTTTGTTCAATTAGAGACTCTTGGGACCGCAACTTAGAATGCAACTTTGTAATGATGAATGCATCTATGCGCCGAAACAAAATATATTTACCTATATACCTACCCGTGGGACGCCCGCGATACCGCTGGAAGGATGTGGTGGAAGCGGACCTGCGAGAGATACAAGCAGAAGACTGGCGGGAAACTGTGCAGGACAGAGAAAAATGGCGACTTCTCTTATCGGAAGCCAAGACACACTTCGGGTCGCTGAGCCACAGGAGTAAGTAAGTATATACCTATCCAACCAAACATCATCAATTTAAACCCAAATTAAGCAGAGCTTGTGTTATGAGTGCTACATAACTGATATTATATACATACTTAATACAAAACACTATATAACTAAATATATTTTATAATAATGACCAGAACACCCTGAAAAAATATCTGCAGTTGGTACAAACATTTCTTCCGAGGCGGGAATCGAACCGCAATGTTCTACGTCACAAAAGGACCTTGACCACTATACTTGTAGGAATTCTTTAGGTAAGTATTAAATTTGTTGACTTTTTTGGATCATGTAATATGTTTTCTTGAATAATTGCCAAAATAAACTACAAAAAACTGTTATTTTATGATAGCTGGTAATGGTATCTTTTGGTCCGGGTCAAGGCGATACCTATTTAACTGCGGAGGTTTGCCAAAAATGCAAACGAGATTTGGCTCGAACTCGATACCCAAAGTTACACTGCTTTGTGTTAGGTGAAGCCGAGCTTTGGCAAATATACCATTTTTTTATTTAGATGAAATACTTATTTGATTCATTATCGGTCTTTTCTTGACATTATTCGCTAAAAACACTTTTGTTAACTATGTTTATATCATAAAACCTTTATAAACAATTAAATAACACAACCATATTACAAGTCGTATTTATCTATAAATAATTGAAACATTTGAACTAACTGCAGGCTGTTGCAAACAATCTACAGGTAGCTCAGCTGATCCATTTAATACCAGTCGCCAGCAGACAGAGCCCTGCTGCATTGCCTAGCTAAAATAAATATATTTTATTTTTATTCCTTATAAGATATCGATTGTTATAATTATGTCATAGTGTTTCAAAGTTTCATAAATCATTCATATCAGACATGGTAAATTACAAAGATGGTGGTATCAATAAATTGATCTATATATTTGCTACATTACTGCTATGAAGTGCTATGTGAATATCAAGCGCAATTACAACTTTATACAAACATCTGAAAGCTTCTAAAAACCACAAAGTAATATAAAAAATTATGTCAATTTAACTTTGCATACCTGCAACTGTAAAGCCGATAAATTAAGCTAGGATCGCGCATAGTTTTATAGTCACATTAAATATTACCGCTTGAATATTCTCCCCAAATTTATGTTAAAAGCAATAACACAGCTCTACGGAAACTGGCAACATAAATAGATAAAATGAAATCTATTCGATGCAAGCGCGTCGATTGGCCGCTCTAAGCACCGTAGACGTGCTACGAATACTGCTACGCCGTAGCAGCGTAGCAGTTACGCTACGGGACGTGATAATTTGTCGACACTGAAATCGCGTAACTTCTGCTGTTTATAATAATAGACAAAAATAATAATAATAAAACTAATGACTCGTGCGCAACTTTGTATGCTTGGTACAGGGTGTTCTGATTCTGAAGTATGATGTCCCTAGCCGATTTTTGGTGACGGCGCGGCGGCCGGTCTCTACGAAGACCAGTCATACGCGCGATCACAAGTGCATAGCTATTAGCGACAAGGCCGCCTATTGTGCAAATGGTTTCTGTATTTATGTTTTTCTGTTCTGTTTTAAGAAAAAAAGAAAGAAACACATTTAGTTTTCTCTATCTTGGTGTACTTGTATTGTATTGTGCTCTCTATGTTCTCACTCGACTCTTATGGGGTGGCAGAACGACTAGATATGATGTTCTGGACGATCGGGAATAGATACGGTACAAGGTCACACAAATAACACTAAAATGAAAGATCTAGAGCGTTATTTTCTCGAATCCAGTGACGCAATAGTCCACGTCAAGACGAATGCTCCAACAGTACGTGCCACGGAATGTTTACCGGCACTCAGCGCACTCTTAATTTTATAAATATTGATATTAGCAGGGAATCGATAAAATCGACAGCTTTTCGATAATGTGACTTGTAGCCAGTTTACTCGACTGCGTGAGAAGGAAATTAGTTTTCTTAAGGAGTTATTTTCAAGCGATTTAGCGAGTCATAAGCAATAGCAATACTCGATAATTTATTGCATCCTATATTAGGTAATTAAATAATAATGCTGATAATGATATTTTCGTTTGAAATCTTATCAAGAATGCAAGAATTAAGTTTCAAGTTAAATAATAATGTATAGTTAAATAATATGTAAGTGAAAAATAAAAAAACAACTCGGCTTTGGCTTAGCTATTCTACTTTTTTACGTAAAATGAGAGGACTGTTACACTCAAGTGACTCTCTTCCATACCATGCCATATATGTATGTATATTTTTTTCGTATAATATAATATATTTATAAGGCATAAATAGTATATTCTTATAATTAACCGCTTATATAAGTTATATACACTTATTAAGATGATCACAATTACGCGTCATGCATTTTTTTACTCAAAACAACAGGAGCACACTGACTTTTAAATGGTGTAATAACACCACTTTCAATGTCTATTTTTCGCACAAGTGCGAAGCCGGGGTTGTTCACAAGTTGGTAAATATTACTCTTCTACTACTATGTTTCTATTTGCACTCGCACAAAAGTTTGCATACATGCCTAAGATCCCAGAGCTCACTAAGTTTTGCGATCACTCCACTTACATGAGCTGCATAGTTGATACCGTGTTAATTAGCTAGCAGCTTCGGCTCGCTAATGAAGGAGTAATGAACGCCTTAATTACAAGTCTGAGCACCTGACGCCGCCATACTTAAATGGTTGGTTCAGCCGCAGTCGCCGCGAGGTAGAATTTTAATAACTTTTTATCTACTTCTACCTCCCTAGTTCCGCAAATGCATATTATACATACAAACATTCCTCTTGAAACACTCATATTAAAAAAACCGCATCTAAATCCATAGCGTACTTTTAAAGATCTAAGCATACATAGGGACAACGGGAAGCAACCTTTAATGTAGTGATAATACATATGATTATAAATTTAAAATCAGATAAAAGACGACCTCTGTGAGGTGGTGGGCGCGGGTCTTACTTTAGATTAACATGACTGTAACCCTCCTAAACAACGAAGCGCCTACCGAACCTAAAATGGAGCTGTGTGTCCTGGTGGAATGTCAGGACATTGATCACGGAACAAACACCTATTGGCTTTGGCGGAAGACCGGCTTGGATGCTTGCTTGTCACCCAACTCATGCTGAGCCAGAGCAATTTTTATAAGCAGCGGGTACATGACTTTTCTTTTCTATTTAACTTTTATGTATGTGTTTTGAGTATCCTCTTTGCCGTTTATAAGTGCATTTAGAATTTTGAATCTATTAACCATCGGCGCGACAGATATCCTCTCTGAAGAGGATCCTTCTCCATCCTCAAGTCTTCAGTTCCGGAACAGCACCTTAACCACACTTACGTATGAATTGAAAGGAATATTCCGTGCTAAGGGTAGGCCGTCCCTTTACGATCGAGGAGATATTGCCCGGACCCTTAGAACTCTGTAACCAGGTAAGCTCGTGCGATATTCATCTAGTTAGGACTTGATTAAATCTTAACGAGATCCTAGCGTTTCCATACGACGTACAAGTACTTGATTAAAACTTAACGTGTTCCTTGCTTTTTCATACAAAATACAACATTATTTAATGGCAACAAAAATTTACATTTAGGTTTACATTTAAAACAGATAAATACCTTGACGACCTCTGTGTTGTGGTGGGAGAAGATCCGCCTGCGACCCAGGAGGTTCTGTGTTCGATTCGGGACCAACATTTATACGATCTGCAGATATACATATATTTGTTCCGTGTATTGAGGTCGTTTTGTATGCGTAGTAAAAATATATCTCTATGTAATATACTATATATGTGTTATGGTTACTAGTCATCTAGTAACCATAACACAAGCTCTGCTTAGTTTGGGACTAGATGTCGGATTCAAATTCAATAACTTTATTTATTGAAAGGTCTGTAAGATACAGGTTTATCCTAGTTCAAGTCCAACCATATTAAACCGTAGACTAGTTTGACTAGTTTTAAAGGCAGCCGTCCATATACCGGCAGCGGTTATACAGTGCAGGGTCAAGCGTAAGGGTAAGTTAAATGGGTTGCGCTGCTATTGTCCGAGCGTTAGTGGTTAATGAGTTTGTAGTTCAGCTAGCAGCGGGCAATTTCACGTTAGCTGGAGTATAGTGAGCTATATCAGATAGAAAGAAATTGTTTACTAGACAATACCTAAGCGATAAGGCAGCCAATTCCATTGCCATCTTATTGAGTTAGTTAGTATAAGTACCGATTGTTTTGTATTTATAAGGCTATGAAATAAATAATTATATATCTACCTAAGTTCGTAATAAATATATTTAATTTTTTTTATTATTATTAAGTATAGGTATTCTAGTATTTATTGTGTATTGGCTTATTTTTTAAATTAAATGCCACCGGCTTTTATGTGGGACCATAAACGCTACACCATAAACGGTGGCCCCAAGGTTGACTAAAAGAGATCGCACATAGCGATAAATACTTCCATTATACTTCCTCTACTTTAAGCATGTCTGTTTGTAATGTTCTCTTTATTTAGTACAATAAAGTATTTTTTTCTTTTTTTCTATCTATCAACCTAGATAGAATATGTTTCTGTGAACCCAGATGGGATTGAGACAGTAAAGTTTCTAATAAAATCTGTTTGAAATGTTATTAAGGCGCATACAGTAGCTGATTGCTCCTCTTTGGAGGCTTTCTCCTCCTAGAGTAGTCAATTTTATGGACTGAAAAAAATATATGTTATACATTGACCTTTTATCTGTAAAGTGAACGTACAAAAATGTTCTACGTGCTCGTTTACCTGGTGAAAAAAAATCACAAAGTGGAGCTGTTTCTGACTGAAAAAGTGTATCTACTTCTAAACTACTTAGAATTTTATACTTTTTTTTTCACCATCATGTCGGCAAAGACTTTATCTTCAAACTGAACGTATGATTTTGTGATACGACGGTTTTTCACATAGAAAATCATTATTTTAAATTTTTGCGTATGATTAGTGGGCGGTAACCTTTGAAGGTAGTCTGCGCGGGCGACGGGCGGCAGTGAAACCCTGACTGTCGTACGGGGAGGTTGTGTTCGTCTGCCTCGCGCTCTAGGTGAGCGCGAGGCGTACTTTTGCTTTTTTACTATAATGCTATATTGATGCACATAGACGCTTTATTTATTATTCAAAGTTATCCGCGCATGGACGCTTTATTTGGTGTAAGACAGTTTGTAAAATATTGAAAATTCCGAAGATCAGTAAGCTGAAGAAAGCCAGAGCTCTGAAAGCTCGTTATTTTAGAAAATTTATGCTATTGTAACTACCTATTAGCAATCTTATGTAGATTTTACATATTTGTATATTTATTTTAGGAGATCGGGTAGGTACTAAACTAGGTAGGAACAAATGAACGACAATGTAAGTAAATACTCCTTAGACCTACCCATTTATTTGTTTTATTACTAATCTTACATTATTATTTATTTATAGATTTACAGTGACCGGACAAGTTGAAACTGGAGTGAAAATGTTTTGCTACAGGTAAAACATCCATTACGCTTAGGTAGGTAGCTAATATTAGGTAGGTAGCTATGATGTATTATGCGACGAAATAAAATATGTACGTACGTATGGCGTTCTTCCTAACGCGGTTCATGATCGTCTTCAGAATTCTAGTATAGCTGCAACAGTTCTATGACTCTCCGAAGTGAAGCACTAGGTAGGTACACCCCCACCTTACTTACTGTTATGAAATGGGAATGGGATTCAAAATGTAAAGGAGACTGGGTAAAAATGGTACATAGCCTTTTTTCATCTCCTAGAGCTCGGATATTTTTAAACTTACGCGATCTGAACTCATAATTATTATTACTATTTTAACGGGTAGGTATTTATCGTGTTTTTACGGGTATTTTTTATTTACGAGTATTTTTTACGGGTTTTCTTCGCGACGGCCACCCTTTGTACTTGTACATAATTATCTAGAATTCTAGATAAACAAGTACGACAATTGCGAGTGTAACTCGCGCGCCGAGGGTTTTGAACTTTTGTCGTTTAGGTTGTTACGTTTATTGACGACCTCTTGGCGCGGTGGGCTTACAACGCAGGAGGTTGCGGTTACTACAGAGATTAGTGGGTAGGTAAGTGCGTTGGTACCAACGCACTTATTTTTTATTTTTTTTTATGTTTTTCCTGTAAAATATAGATTTACAATGTGTCTGGTCTTGATTGGAATATAGGCTAGTTTAGAAGGAAATTACCTACAACGCGAACGCCCCGCGCCGCGCGGGTAGTAACAAGAGGCGGTAAGGCGGTAACATACATACTTATTACTTACCTAAAGTACCGAGTTCTGTTCTCAGACCAAGAACAAATACTTGCAGAATTTTAAAGACAAAGATACATTTATTTAGCTTCACAAGAACAGCACAGACATAAATAAAGATAAAGACAATTTGTAAAAAAATATCCCGCAGTGGGAATTGAACCCGCAATTATCGCGTGTCAGCCGGCTTGGTTTACCACGCCGCGCCGCGCGGCCATGAAGGATTTCTACTTATCTTTTGCGGCTTACGCGCGAAATCTATTTCATTTTCTTGGCTATGCGGCGCCGGCGGCGGGGGGCGCGCGGAAGGGTGCGGGCCGAAACCATAGCCCCGCCCAAATTGCTCAAGGTCATTCGCTCCTGTATGCGCCTTAAAAGGTTTCTCAATATTTTTGAAAACTTGCTATAAGCTTGACTTGTTTAATGGTATCAATTTCCACTTAGAAAAGCTCAGAGTAAAAAAAGTCTGTTTACAATAGAGTATCATATAACGAGAGGATTATTTACAGGGAGTTTTCTGCGTCGTTTGCCAAGATAAAATAGTGCGTGGGGGAGTGGTTCTGCTAACTTACTCTCAACCATTAAACAAAAACCTAGCCACCCGGACAATCGGTGAACGCTAGTACAAGACTTTAGTCGGGTTTTCTTTCTTTGCCTCACTGACATGCAAAACAAAGAATTATATTTTTGAATTTGAATTGAATACCTATTAGGGCACTAAAACTGGTAAGAATATTCAAAATAACAAAATATATAATATTACTAATGTATAGTTTATTATAGTCTCAAAATGATAAAATAGAAAAAGAATAGAAAGCCGATAAACTGTAGAATATTTATTCTTTAAGTATAAAATTATAATTTCATAAGTGTGATGCCTATTTTTGCAGGATAGTGTATGATTTTATTTTTTGAAAAAGCCTCGTTAGTTTCGGGTACGATATAAGAGTGTACCTTATGTAATTTTATAGTTAGAAATCGTTATTTATCTCAGAATCTGTGAAAGCTACCACCTTCATATTTAGGTAAATGATAATTCGAACTTTTATCTTGGATTCCGTCTTTTCAAAAACACGATTGGTGAAAATTTTCTCGATACTTTTATTTTTTGAAAAATACATGTTTTGCACACATTTTGCTATTTATCTCAGGAACCACCTCATTTTTTTGTTGTATTTTTGTTTTGTCAAGAAACGTAGTAGAATTTCTTCGTTTTTGTCTTTTTAATTTTTCATTTTTTCGATTAGTTGTGTAAATAACTTGTAATTAGGCATAACAGTTTTGGTGGAGCAAAATACGGAGCACGTCTATCGCTCTGTCCTTCTCACTCATACGAAAATCATATCTTGTCATCCTGCTCGAAATTTGAATTTTGGCTGAGGTATGGCACGCTCTTAAGTACGTGCCAGTGCAGTGGGCAGTCTATAGCTCGTCTAGTCTAGGCCATCGTTAAAAGTTATGATTTTAATCGTTAATAACGGAAAACGACCGCGTTAAAACTTTTTCATTGCTTTAATAAACTTTCTTACGCTGTAGACTGTATTACGAGGTAATAAAGACTATTTTGTATCGGTAAATTGCGGGTGTAACCGAAAATCGTAACGGTCACAAATTGGAAAATTATGGCGACGTAAAACAAGCTTTAAATTTCTTGAGAATGTCTGGTTAGTTGTGGACTATTATTATTTAGACGTATTTTTGATCGGTTTTTAGAAATAATGGAGCAAAGACCTAAGTTTTTATTAAGTTTTATCAAGTTCTGTACTCTGCTTATGTTTGACACACCAATTCATATAGGTAACTGTTTTTTTGAGAATTTTATGAACGTATGAACGTTATACTTGATGTAGCGGGCTGATTGTATGTAATAAATATTCTTGATTTAAGTTTTTTAAACATTCTAAAATGTTTAACCACTTTCTAATTTTAATAATAATAATAAGACTAGGCGTGAATATAAGTTCCTGTATTATGTATATTGGGTGTGCTCGTAAGGACAGAAGAACATTTTTTTTTATAAATAAATAAATGCTGACCCAAGCTCGATGGAAGATATCATTAATTCACGGGGCACATGTTAAGGATGGCGAATTCCAATAAATCGATCGTCCATCATAACTATGATATTGGTATTTTACCTTTGATGAACGTTATTACCGATCGCGAGTCGCATATAAATAATATTAAAGTTATCCATTCTATTCATCTCTCTGTGTTAACACCACTGCACGCAATCTACAGTTTCGTTTATCTACGAACGATTCCGCGACGATACCACTGTCATGGTAAAGGAATTGCAGCAGTATTCGGCCTGCACTATACTTGGTTCTAGAATCCAAGGTTTTTAGTAAACAAAGGAATTTACAAACGATGCTTTCAAAACCAAGTAAGTTTTTAGTTTTCGAAGCATGAATAAATGTCATTCGTCGTCCGCGTCAAATTTGAATCTAGGGCCTTAATCGTAGAAACGAAATCAAAGTTCTTGATTAGTTTTAGATATGCGTTGAGATTTACACGAATTGACGCTGCCTCCCAGAAAACAAGCATCTGTCTGAAAGCTTTGTTATATAACTTACACAGCTGTCAATAAAGTAGGTAGATAAAGAACTTTGTCGTCTGCACATCGGCAACGGGCACATTTTTTCGCCCAGCAGTTATTGCTGTCCAACTACTTTGCCCCGAGTTGGAAACTTCGCCAAACTCCTGGCATCAGCAGCTTTGCTTTTAATACTTTCTTCAAATTGTTGCTTGATTTTTGCCGTGAAATTATGAACTTCGTGAAGTATTAATTAAATTACCTTTTTTGCAGGGATTCGTCTCAGGCCTGTATTAATTATTAGATGGGTAAGTATTTTTAAGTTTAGTTATATTTTAATATCCCTTGACTCGATTCTAAGTCATAAGTAGAACTGATGATTAAATTACAGACTTGAACACAGTCTGTAATAACCGAGTGTTGTGTCACGCTTTTACCAGACTTCCATGCCACGCCATGTATTTCGATTATCAAATTCATCATCAGTAAGTTACCAGCAGAATCGGAAAAGTAGCTTATAGCTTCAGAAGCTTTTGTAATTATTGTATTAATTAATTTTAATTAGTGTAAGTGGTTGTATGACCGTTCTAATTAAATAAATAAATTGAATTAAATAAATTGAATTGAATTGGCACATAACTCGGTTTAAACCTTCTTTATTTTTTCATCAGAGAACTGACACATCGTTTTTTTAAATGCGAAAACAATGATACATAACAAAAATAGGAAAGAAACGCACTTGGTACTTCGTCCCTGCATGTGGAAACCTAAAGATACTCGTACCAAGAGAAAACGCGCGCGGGGCGCAAACCTCCCCTTTTAAACTGTCGCAAAAATTTACAAACGTAACCTCAGTTCAAACAAAGTTAATTCCAACAGTCTTAAGAGTTATTTACTCAACCGCCCCAACTCTGATAGCATTATGTAAATGTAATAAGCCGTCTTATCTGAGTGGCAAATTGGTTGAAGTCCCGCCATGACGGCCTCTGCAATACAACTGCAGTCACACTGCATACCAGCTACTACGGGAAACTATCAACGAAAAAGCGTGACTATTGAAATAATATATTATGCAACTAATACATTATACTCTTTTGAGTGGCTGTTTTGCCATATATTGTATTTAATTGAATTAATTTTAATTTATTGGTCTGCATAACTATGTTTTTTTTGTTCGAGCTTTAACTGAGTTGTTGAATTGTTATTGGGTGGATAAGTGAAGACATAAAAAAAATTGTATCATCCCTATTATATAAAAAAGTACCTCCTGTAATTTTATATTGCAAATCCTAAGTGGGTACATCCTTGCAATATAACTTACTTTTCTGCTTCAGTGTACACCATTTCGTGACTTACCTGAAACAAATTATAAAAACGTAAAAACAATTTCGGTGACTTTGAAATTCAACATAAACATTATTTGTTATTCAAGGTCGAAACTTCATGTTTGTTTCACCTACATGATGAGGTCTGGTCAATATAATTTTACCAACCATTCGATAAACTTTAATTTTAAAAATTATCTGTCCCTAGCTTCTAGTCTGTTAATTGCCTGCCAGTACCATACTAGCTAGCATCTTTTTACAAATAAAAGCTTCCAAGATGCCAACTACAAATAGTAACAAAATTAGGTCAAATTGAAAGTTCGACAGCCCTAAGCCATTAAAGTGATCATGAATGCCAGTCAAGCTGAATGGGGGCACGGTAGACTGCCTCCATTGATGCCATAATTGTGCTCTGCTCATTAGCTGCCAGTTAGTTTTGGAGCAGCTAGACTGGGCGAGCGGAAAGCTATATAAAATTCTACAAAGGGCTCGCTGTAACTATTTTTGTCGCTCATTGGCAGCATTCTGAATGAGCGCAGAAAAAGAATCAAGTCGGGTTTGAGGGAGTTTGACATAAATGAATGTACTAGAGTGACCTTGCTGCTCCGTATTTCCTTGTGATTGTGTTGTTTGTACATGACATAACGGTTAAATGAAGACCGCAGTGTCACATAACATATTCTGGCAAAAATACCTTTGCTTGGCTATAATGAAAAAAGTCTGAAAGGAATGTAAGCAGAATTAAAAGCAGGAATCTCGCGCTTTTCCGATTCTTTTGTCGA
The DNA here is from genome assembly GCA_963931895.1 of Eupithecia pulchellata. NCBI lineage: Eukaryota > Metazoa > Arthropoda > Insecta > Lepidoptera > Geometridae > Eupithecia > Eupithecia pulchellata. Next base: position 1,794,495 of record OZ007540.1, read on the forward strand.
AGCTATTAAATTTTTAATCTATCTAAACTAAATATGTAAGTACGTAGGTGCGTCCTACTCTCTCGATAGACTAAAATGCACTTTCCTAGCCAGTAACTCGCCCGTCTAAACAGTATAGTTCATAACGTTGTTTTGGCCCATTGGATGACTAAACAGAAGCGATGAACTGGTTTGCCGATTCATTTTGGCTCTATTCTAACTTTAGAAAAGATACAATGGAGTATTTATATATTGGATAGTTTAAAGCGTGATATTGTATTGATATTATTAGGCATACTGCTCGCATTGGGTCGGACTCCGTGGCAGAAACGAAAAGCTAATTCGGTATTGCTAGCGTCCGAGGAGATCGGCAGAATTAGGAAGAATCGAGTGGGAAAGTGTTAGAATCATAGTCAGTTATAGATTTAACAGAGCCGAAACTACCTGTTCTAAGGCAATGATGTCAATGGGAAACAGTGCATAGGATTTATAGTTTGAGTCACCTAAATGACTCGCAGTTTCGTTACATACAACCGTGAGGTTGGTTCGACCATGGGACGGTTTGAGGGATGGTCTGATCTATGGTAGTAGACTCCAAAACAGGCAGTATCACCTCTCCTTATTGTATGGTCTGCTATGATTTTGCGGCGGAGGTGATCAACGGTACTGGTAGACATAACACAGCTTTCAATGCATTATGTAAGTATTTCGGGAGCACATCACAGAACTTTAACAAAATAAATTTAAGAACAAGTATTAAATCTGGCCCTTTCCTTACCAAATCGGACTAATCGTATTTTATAATGTATAGAGAGATCCTTTGTCTTTGGTTGAAATGCTTTGAACGTGGAAAGAGAAAATGAAAATTTGTTTATTGGTTCACTATAATTTAATACTATAAGTACTTTTAATTCTTTCTTTCTTCACTTAAATTATATCATATCATCTATACAGCGATCTCAATCCATGTGGTCCCCAATAAAATCTCAAGAACTCTGCGCGAAAACTTTCTCTCCCTGATTCAAGATTGAACACAAATTGAACAGCGTTACATCAAAACAAAACCAACTCCACTGAAACGAAACGTGTAAGACAAGGGTCTCGTCTACGACTATTTATTGTCATTTCAATCTCGAAATAGCGCAGTTATTTCTAAACTTTAGACAAGTTAAACAAATACGGTCGCTGCTGGGCAGCGACCCTTGTGGTGTGTTAGTGGGCAAAACTATATGTTAAGGAAATGCCCACTGGCGTGTCATGTATCTTATGTAACTGCCTTAAAAGCTAAAACTAACTGAAACGAATAGTTTGTTTACAGATCCTAGATCACTCACGTAAGATTATATGCTAGAACGGTTATACAGTTGTGAAGTGTCCAGTCCTGTAAGGTCTAAAGGAAATTTTAATTTAATTTTTTACTTTGGTTTTGATTTTTGATTTTATAAATAACTAGCGATCCGCTCCGGCTTCGCACGAGTGCAATGCTGAAACAAAAACCTTTCTCTTGAATCCCTCTATCTAATAAAAAAAAACACATCAATATCCGTGGTGTAGTTTTAAAGACCTTATACATAGGGACAGACAGACAGCAGGAAGCGACTTTGTTTTATACTATGTAGTGATTATAAAATTAATCAAATCCTCGATATAGGTATGATTGTCGATTTTGGAATCATGAAATTAATCGAATCTACTATCAAATCCATTTCTAATGACTGTCAGCTATCAAACGCAGTTGTGTTCATGTGTTTCATTATTTTGAATATTGAGTTATTTGTGAAACTGATTTCGAATCTAAATGCTGAAAGAAAATCATATTTTCAGGATTTTATCTTGAATTTGTTCCATTGGAAACCTGGTAACATCATCATCGCAGCCGAGTTAATTTGCTGCGTTGCCTGCCGAAATTTGTGCCTTTTACCAGTTAGAAATAAGCAAAAGGAAATCCAAGCAAATATGAATTTAATACATTCAACATTAGGATCGATTTTGGAATTGAAGTTAAATGATCGTTCCGACGCCTCGCTCGCGCCTCGCATTTTTCATCGAAGGAAGCTTGGTGGTGGGATTATAAGCCGCAGGAACATAAGTGTGAGTTATGTTATGGTGCAAACATGTCGAATGAGATTTGAATCGTAATATGAATGGTTGAGGGTGCATTTTATAATGATATTTTATCGGACTTTCGAGTGGATTGCATAGCAGTTTCTACAGTAAGACGTCAGACTTTATTTCTTTATGCGTACTTATGAGCAGTTAAGCAAGTCTTATATGATTAGACTTATAATATGAAATATCAAATAAAATGCGTAGACCAGGTATTGATTTTATCTAATTGTTTTATTATTTTATTTTATTCTTTTATCTTCACTTGATTTTATTATCTACACGTGGAAGAAGTTGAATCATGGGTGTACTGTAAAATGTCCGTGTTTCTTTACTCAACTTTGTAGTTGGGTACTCAACCACCTTTAGACTACGAAAACTGAATCAATAACCAACGTTTATTTCATTAGTAACCAGAAGAATGTACAAAAAGTCACAGCCATTCGATGAAAAACCAAGAGAGACGCAAACTTAAACACTTCTTGAAGGAAATAAAAAGAAAACCAATAACACCTTGTTTCTTATGTAATAACAATTTACAGAGTCTGTAGCTTAGTTCTCTTGTAAATCTAAATAATAAAACTTGCCTAAAGACAGTTACTGAAATATAAAAGTCTAAACTTTACTTGGTTACTCACCGAACTAAGTAAGTCGATCCTTAATAATTCTAGTGCTACGCTAATCTGTCAAAGTCGAGCGAAATTAAATAAGACGAGAACCACTCTTCCAATTACGGTACACGTAGATCCGAAAGTGCTAAGTTCACCTTAATCCAAGTTAGTAGGTAATCCAAGTTAGTAGGTAATCTAGCTGCGCTTTAAGCCTCAAGTTGCACCTTTGGATTTATTGAAGCCATTAAGAGTTCCAGTAGCCATTAGCTAGATAATTGCCGAATTGTTTCTACTTAAACTTTGGAGAGGTACCTCTCAGTACTTACAAAAGAAATGCGTGAATGAGAGTATGTATACTAGCTCTTGCCCGCGATTTTGTCTGCGTGTCCCTTTACTATCCCACGAAAAAATTACACCGGGATAAAATGTATAACCGTTTCCTGGTTCTAAGCTACCTCCGCACCAATTTTCAGCCAAATCCATATCTATATAACATTATATAAAGTAAAGATTTGATTGTTTGTTTAAATTGAATAGGCTCCGAAACTACTACACCGATTTGAAAAATTCTTTCACCATTAGAATCCCAAATTTTCCATACACATAGGCTATAGAATATTATCCAAAAAGTTAGATGATCCGCATGAAAAATAAAATTTTTGCTTAAGTACCGCGAAGCCGGGGCGGACCGCTGGTCTCTAATATGTAGGTACACCGAATAACTAATACACCGAATGAAAATCCCCATGCTAGGAACAAATAAACAATAATACAATCACCGGTACATCAGTCCTCTCATACCTCAGGTTGACGACGGCAAGGTATCATAATAAGGTGTAATCTTACCCGACTTGGAAACTAAAAGAAGGGTTGTTCTTACTCTGCTGTCCGCGTTGGCTCCGCGACCGGCGATAATGGCGCTACCGACTTGAAATATAACAGCTGAACCACGGACGAGCTAATATTGGACATTGTTGGACTCCTGTACGGATATGTTTAGATAGATGAAGCGTTTGAAGCAGTAGCAAAACCGAAAATAAATAATTATGGACAATCCACACACCATCCTCTAGCCCAAAGCTAAGCAGAGCTTGTGCTATGGGTACTAGATGACTGATATACTTAATACAATATACTACATAGATAGATATTTTTATTGTACATAGAAATCACCATTAGTATACTTATGTAATTTGTAAATTTGATGTTTTTCATTTAGGTATTTGATATTTGAATCATAGCCAAATCATTATTTCTAAGAGCATGGAATCGTACGTACAGTCTTTATGTCATCAAAATTTTTTTCAGTTCATTTAATGCATTCAAAACAATAGAAAATATAAAGTTTTATAAGATGAGACAAATAAAGGCAAACCTTTAAAAAAAACTCATGTAAGTACCAACAACATCAACGCTGTAAGCTATTATTTCATTAAAATAAAATTAAGATTAAGCAACTTGGCACAGGGTAGTCTCCAACTTATGCAAACTTACAAAGTTGGGGTCCGCAGAGTCCGTTTTTACTAGTCCGTGGCAACTTACAAAGTAGGATCATAAGTTAAATGCTGGGTGTAGCCGCTTTGGCGAGGTGACAAAATACAGAAACACAAAAGAAATGGCCAAATGCATCTTTGATAAAATACTTCTTTGAATACACCAATACTAGAGTGAGTCTTCTAGACCTGCGTGATCCACCGTCGGCCACATTTCTCTTTCCATCAGGTGAGATCGTGGTCAAACGGATCAGTCTATCAGCTATAAAAAAAATTAACATTATACATACGTGGAAACCTGTGCAACATAGACCTTATCGTAAAATCATAGCTTTAAATTTTACTTAAATTCGTAAAAAAAATAATAATCTATACTAATATTATAAAGAGGAAAGATTTAATTGTTTGTATGTTTGTTTGTTTGTTTGAATTGAATAGGCTCCGAAACTACTGGACCGATTTGAAAAATTCTTTCACCATTAGAATCCTAAGTTTTCTGTGATGAACATAGGCTATATAATATTTTCAAAAAAGTTAGGGATCCGCATGAAATATTCAATAATATAACCGTCTGCTGTATATTCAACCTCCTTTTCTATTATGGCACGTCTGAATAGAAAAAGAGGTTGAATATACAATAGCGCAAGGTGCTTGCTTTTTCTCTACGGCCAATGTCAGTTATGGAGTGCAAGTAAATGTCAAAAGTCCCAATGCTGTTAAAAAAGTAAGGGATCCGTATGAAAACTGTGAAACCCATCGTGTTAGTGTTTATAATTTCTGAATTTTTTTTAATACCCGTGCGAAGCCGGGGCGGGCCGCTAGTATCAAATAAAATTATGTACACCCCTTTAAGTGCTAAAGTGTTCCTGCACCCTCCTTGCATAAGTGATAGCTAAAAGTTTTTACATTTTATGTTTTAAAGACAGATTTTTACAAGAAAAATCCAATAAAAATATTTTTATAAGTATCTAAGATTACTATTTCATCCTGTACGGTATCAAACGAAATCTCGAAAATGTAAATTGGTAAATTATTATAAACTAGCGGTCCGACCCGGCTTCGCACGGGTATTAAACAAAAATTTCAGAAATTATACACACTAAAACGATGGGTTTCACAGTTTTCATACGGATCTTTACTTTTTTTAACAGCATTGGGGTTTTTGACATTGACTCGATATTCCAAAACTGACACTGCCCGTAGAGAAAAAGCAAGCACCGTGCGCTATACAACCTCTTTTTCTATTCTGACGCGCCATAATAGAAAAAGAGGTTGAATATACAGCCCACGGTTCAATTATTGAATTTTTCATGCGGATCCCTAACTTTTTTGAAAATATTATATAGCCTATGTTCATCACGGAAAATTAAGGATTCTAATGGTGAAAGAATTTTTTAAATCGGTCCAGTAGTTTCGGAGCCTATTCAATTCAAACAAACAAACAAACATACAAACAATCAAATCTTTCCTCTTTATAATATTAGTATAGATAAATAAATAATGCCGGACAATCCACACATCATCATCTTGCCCCAAGTTAAGCAGAGCTTGTGTTATGGGTTCTAGATAAAATAAATATTTATACTACACATTGAAAACGACCAGAACACCCTGAACAAATTTTTGCAGACCGAACAAATATTTGTCCCTAGGCGGGAATCGAACCCGGAACCCCCTGCGTCGCAGGCGGACCTTCGCCCACCGTGCCACAGAGGTCGTCGTTGTCGTTAGCATTAGATCCCCTTATTTTACGCCCCAGCCACTAACTATCTATAAGCTCTTTATATTTGTTTATAAATGGAAATTAGTAACCCTTTAGATGAGGTTTACTAATCGGTTGAATTTTCTCTCGACATTACGTGTGAAACACGCACGTGTGCAAAATACGGGACCCACTACATCTTGAAGCTTTGGAACGGTTTATTTATGTTTAGGGGTATATTATACAAGGTCTTTCGATCACTTGAATAGACGAGTTATCTCTTGTGAAGTGTATGTTTATAGGATTTATTTAAGTAACATTAGTGATGGCTGAAGGGCGATCGTCATGGGTAGGCCCGAGATCTATACTAATATTATAAAGAGGAAAGATTTGATTGTTTGTATGTTTGTTTGAATTGAATAGGCTCCGAAACTACTAGACCAATTTGAAAAATTCTTCCACCATAAGAATCCTAAAATTTCCGTGATGAACATAGGCATATTTTCAAAAAAGTTAGAGATCCGTATAAAAACTTCAATAATAAAACCATAGCGCTATACATCAACTTCTTTTTTTCTTTTTTTGCGCTGCTCGCTTTTGCTGTGACTCAACTTCAACTTCTTTTTTTATGGCACCGCTTTTGCTACGACGACTCCGCCAGTGTCAGTTATGGATTGTCATAGACATCACAATTCGTTACTGGGGTGCGAGAGGAAACTCAATGTCAAAAAATATAAAACCTTCAAGATTGGAACCATGCGATGTAGGCGATATAGCGGTGCGAGAGAAAAGTCTTTATATAAGTAAAGGAGGTAAAGGTACAATTTTAAAAAGGAAAGATTTTATTGTTTGTTTGTGGTTTGAGTTGAATAGGTTCTGAAACTACTAGACCTTTTTGGAAAAAAAATCATCATTAGAATGATAATCATAGGCTATAGAATATTTTTAAAGTTAGTGATCCTTATGAAAACTTCAATAATAAATTACCTTATCTAACGTGTGTGTGTAAGAACTTAAAATTCTTTAAAATACCCGTGCGAAGCCGGGGCGGGCTGCTAGTTTGTAATATTTTTGTGGATTTGATTTTGTTTTGTTTTCTACAAGTATGAAAACAAACTCAAAATAAAACTTATGGAAAAGTCAATTGCTGCAAATTGCAAATCGTACACCATTTTCTATGAACCGTGATAAAATACGAATCAATTGTATTTTCGGAGCATTTGGGAAAAGGTTGATTTATAGCACCATCAACGGGATAGCCGCGGATATTAAAATCAAATGAACGAACTAGAGTTATCATTAAACATGCGACAAAATAAACTATGCAAGTTTATTTTCATTGTGGTAAAGTAACCACTGACTGACTTTTGACAACCTCTGTGGCGCAGTGGACAAAGGGCCGCTTGCAGGTGTTCTGGTCGTTTTCTATGTATAATAAAAAAATATCTATCTACTTAATATTATTGTATTATGTATATCAGTCATCTAGTACCCATAACACAAGCTCTGCTTAGCTTGGGGCTAGATGATATTGTGTGGATTGTCGAGCTCTGTTTATTTATAACTTTATTTATACTGAAAAAATCGGTGGTACACAATTAACAGGATCACGGGCAAGAATCAGATTTAATGTAGTTTACGTTACAGAACTCCCAATGACACTCTACTCCGTACTTCTCCTTTAAATATTTTATCTTCACAATACTCCATATTATTATGCATATCAGAATGAACAATGGTCGCGTAGGTTTTAACTCGTACCAATATAAGTTCCGTCCGCCATGTGCCCCAAATATTGCTTTTTTACGGTTTTTTCTTGCCGATCGTTTCTGGTCGCTTTCCAAATAGGTCGTATCGGCTCTTTGTCCGGATTCAGCCCGATTCTCGGAATCGTGATGTCGATTTGATTTATTACGGTTGAACTGAAAAATTCCGTTCAAAGATACGCTATTTCAAATGTTAAGTCATTTAAAATTAAAATGGAATATGCTGAACACATTTCGGTGCAACCTTTGAATTTCTATTCTTTCTTTATTCTTTATTGTACACACATCAAAAACATAGAATGAACTTAAATTAAAAGGTTATGTACATAGGCGAGCTTAACCCTGAAAAGAGTTTTCTTCCAGCAAACCTAACAGTTATAGGAGAGGCGATGGAACAGATAGAGGAAGTGTACAAAGAATGAGTCGGAATGACAAACTAAACATATATTTCCGACAATAAACCTATATTCTATGGCTCAAAGACCTGGGTTGGCATTTAGAGATAGATAATGTTTATAAAACTAGACTCCAATTATAATGGCCGTCAGTTTATAAGCCGGGAATTCTTTATAAATTAAAAAAGTTTAATTTGTCCGTTGAATCAGAATTCGAGAGAAAATACGCTAATCTTGACCGGTGCTTATTTTAGCCCTTTGTGGTAGAAACCATGGGCCCTTGGGGTTCTGGGGCACACAATATATGTCAAAGTATATGAGTACAAAACACAGTATATGAGTCCACAGGTGATCGGCATGCTGGATTTTACTTCGGTCAACGAATTAGCATCGCCATCAACCGTAAAAAGGCTGCCAGCATTTTGGGCAATCTGCCTTCTAGTGACGGCTTAGATTTTTAGGAAATAGATATACCTAATAATATGCAGCCAGCATCTTGGGTACACTTCCAACTGGTATTGATATGGATCAGTTGAGCTACCTGTACTTTGTTCGCAATAGTCTGCAGTTAGCTCAATTGTTTCAATTGTAAATACTAGTGTTTTTTTTTATTTAGTTAGATCATTGTAATTTATTTGTTAATAAAGGCTTTGCCAATTTAAAAAAATAATAATACCTATGTGTTTATAGGTAATAGTTGTACCTAATAACATTCTGTTGAGTACTGTAATTGTCTTTGTTAATAAATACAATGGTATTATTATATATCATCGGAAAACATTGGAAATTTCCAGAATAGTTTGGTAACCCTACTGCGTTTAGCTGCACAACATTTTGATCTACCCGCATTACTAAGTTGGTAACAAATACGTTCCCGGCACAGGTACACATTCTGATCACGTGTGCTTTCGAGGGGGTACTCAGTATTCCCTCGTCGAATCAGCTGGTCTTATTTGGATAAGGATGTGTTAGTTTGGGAAAATGTTGCATTTCCGAGTGATAAGCCTATTTTGTATCTAAACCTATAGGGCATAGACAAAATAGGCTTATATGCAACATCACTCGGAAATACAACATTTTCCCGGTTAGGAGTGTCTGAGGTGTTGTTTTAGGTTTATTGTGTCGAAAAACAGGGTGCTCTAAAGGGTTACTCTTACCCAGATTTACCCTTTTGAGATTAAATAGGTACCTACTACCTACGGTGTGTTTTTACCAGTCCAGTCTTTATCAGTGTGGACGATCAATATACGAAAGTAGTTGGTAATGTATTACGTCTCTATATAACTGCTCAATGTATGGCGAATTTGAAGCAAAATGATTTCCCATTAAAACATTCTTGTATATTTGTTGAATTACAAATCCCGTAGGTACCTTCAAAACTTTATGTTTCTTTTTTACCTACGATAAATAAAAAAAAAAAATTAAGTAAAAAAAAAGGATTAAAAAAATACAACGAATTAAAGTCCTGAAAGCGACAACACAAAAAAGAGCTGTTTTTATTTTTACGCGATGAACATCCCCAAAAATAATAAAATATAATTTTAAATTTTTGCAAGAATATTTATTACATTCAGAATATACTTTTTGAATATCACTGATTTGGTGTTGAATTAAAAATAAAACTGTACAAATTAAACCGAACGAAAAAGCTGCAATTACCTTATATGGTTTAGGGGAGGCATATGTCCAGCTGTGGACTAGTATGGGCTGATGATGATGATGATGATATGTAAAGATCTACTATAATTTTAACATAGCTCATTCATGCTCCCAGCTAAAGTCAAGGCGTATAGCGTCACAGATGTTCCACAAGCAATAACAACAAACTCTCAAAATTGTACAGACCGTGCCTTATGAACTGAGAACCATCGACAAACAAAAGAGCATCATCAGTTTTACTACTCCACTAATAAACAAATGCCTATCCTGGCACATAAGACGCTGTGCGATTACGGTAAAATATCCCATTCAATGTATTGCCATCAGGGGAAACTGGGTATAAGCTATTTCGGTGTCCAATACATGGTCCAAAAACTGACGAAACTGTCACTGTCAAAATATCATCAATGTAGAAGTCGATTGTATTATTCATTTTTATTTATGTATGTTACTTAACCTCATACTTTTTATTACTCTCACTTGACCTTGTTTGCTCGACTATATTCATTACTGCAATGTATATAATGTTTATAATGTATATAATGGGGAGGCCTATGTCCAGCAGTGGACTATTATAGGCTGGTGATGATGATGATATAATGTTTGTACCTTTGAATCATCATTGCTGTAATCAAGCAAAATAATAGATACATGTGATATCAAACTTATATAATGTGACTTAGATGAATTTTAACATTGACGCTAAAAATTATGTAGTCGATCGGCTACATCCCACATATCTCGCCAGAAAGTTGTATGTATTTTAAGTAACATAATATATGTATCAACCGCAATGTTTTATTCCCAGTCTCTCAGGATAGCCCATTCAATGGGAATGGGAGGTTTTAGCGTAATCTCAGAGCTGGCAAGAGACCACTGTGTCCAGCAGTAGATAAAATACAGCTTGCGGCAATCTTGATGGTTATGGTAAGCCATTCTGTCACCGTAAAATGCATCAAAAGATTACAAGTTTAGGCCGTTAAATATTAGTTTTTACAGTTCGGTAGCGGGTTGGGATGTATGTGCAATATTCTAAAGACGACTGTTTGTAAGCATAAGTTTCTCGACATAATGATCACAATTGGCGACATCATTTCAAGACGCAATAAACATCTAGAAATCATTGCGCATAAACAATTCATACAATCTGTGCTTTATTGCCATTCAAATATTTTATGAGCCATTTATGTTATTGTCCGACGTAAAAATGGCAAGTAGTAGCTAGGTGTTAGATTTGCGTTGAAACATTATTCTGTACATCTTCTTATTTAATTTAATAAGATTTAAAAGTAAATCTAAACATCCTAATTTTCATGCTTTTATTCTCGTCTTTTTTCACGTTTCTTTGTACTTTGTGTTAAACTGTAGCTTGAGAGTGAATTTTTGTGTTTCTATATCAAAATCAATATATTATATATCTTACTTTCGTTCTATGCATTATTTCTGTACGCTATTTTTTTTTCATTTATGCTCCGAAACCAAAAGGTTGAGTTTCACATAGATCAAAGACTACATCTGTTCTAATAAATTTTTAGGATTTCAGATTTCAATAACTTTATATCATGTTTATATCGTATGCAAATATCTAAGTGCCAACAAATTTAAAATTTCATGCAGTAAATTATTACAAACTATATTCTCTTCAATTCAGGTTTTTATCCATAGAAAAAACAAAATCCTTAGTACCGCATCCACCAAACCGAACTTATCTTTTCCTGCTAACATAAATAAAACTTGTCTTGAAATAGATTTACCTACTCGATCCGATTTAAACGTCTGAACAAAACTTCAGTAAACTTACAGTTCGCAATAACACAAAGGCAGCTTAAACGGTCACATCCACAACAAGCGGGCATCCATGTAAAGTTGGAGGCAAACTGGACGGCTCTATCCAATTGTATTGCGAAACTTCGCCCGTACGCTCCTATCAAATCAACTGAATTTTGAATTCAACAATTGGATGCTCGTGATACCAGTACGAGCATAAATCAACTATCTTCAACGAACAAATTCATTCACGGATACAAATTTACAGTTGAAAACATAGTATCTTCAAAAAAAGTTAGTATATTATACTAGCGATCCGCCCAGGCTTCGCATGACTTAAATACCCGAAGCATAGAATAAAAAATTCAAATCACATACACATACAGCTTGGGTCAACTTTTTTTCATACGTAGGTATACGCCTTACGGCATACGCCGAAAGGCTAAATTCTATCGATGACAATATAAAAAGTAGAAACACTCTGATTATTATAAATGAATGACCATGAAACTATTATTTATCACTCTGTCGACTTCTAATTCGCTCCAATGAACCCAGTATATGCACTGGAGGACCAATTTCGTTGACTCCACCCCGTAATTAAGTTAAACCACAACTAAACTCAACTAATTTCTAAACCACAATTTGCCGAACACACCAGCTAGGTTATCATAAACAAAACACAGCCTAGCGCTAGCCAATTTGGGAAAATATACGAAGTCAGCTACGCTGGAACGTAAATTTTTAGCAGTGACTTTGCGAACATAAATTGCTATGCCTGCAGGCTGTAGTTGCTAATGCGGATTCCCTAAATATGCGGGAATTTCCCCAGACATAGGGGGATTCTAGAAGCATTCTGGTAAGTATACTTAATTATAAACACGAGTCTGTGAAATTTCTGTCGTCGCAGTTCTTTCAGTTCAGACAATCACGTTGTCAAAACTTACCCAAAATGTTATAGGATACAGATAGGTAGATATGTTGCAAACAAAACAGTTTGATACCGCTAAGAAAAAAACTTAGAATTAAAAGTTTTTAAAAAAGTATTCAAATTTGAAATCAATCGTAGCATTCAAGAACGAGCACCAGCCTAGCACGCAGATTATTTTTTTACGGAATAGACAATAGCACATAGACAATCGCATTGCCATACATTGTGTACGTTAATGAAGTTGAAGAAATTATTTTCCAAACAGAAACGGAACTTTATAATGAATTTAAAATAATTTATGAAATAGTACTTATTCTCTATTTTACTACTGCTACGAAACCGAACTACATTGAACTTCTGATAAAGAATTCAATCGCTTACATGGTCTAACTATAGGTAGGATAAAAAAGATATTTATGCCATTTTTATCTTTATCTATACTAATATTATAAAAAGGAAGGATTGGATTGATTTTTTGAATTGGATAGGATCCGAAACTACTGGAGCGATTTGGAAAATTCTTTCACCATTAGAATGATAAAAATAGGCTATAGAATATTTTTTTTTTTAAGTTAGTGATCTACATGAATAATAATGTAGCCCAACGTGTAAGTGTGTGTAAAAACTTTTGAACTTCTGTTAAATACTCGAAGCCGCGGCGGGCTGCTAGTACATATATTGATACCAATGTCGGTAGAGAATAGTACTATAAATAGACTCTACAAAAGATGACGCTATACCGTAGTGAAAAGAAAATACAATACAAAAATGATTTCGATTGGTTCCATCCTTAGCATTATTTCAGTCTCGGTTGATTGTATAGCTGTGTAATTTGGACCCCGTCGTGACTGCACCCTTCCGGGCTCTTCTCTCATAATTTTTTGTATTGAAAGTTTTTTCACACCTGACGTTGTAAACGTGGAAAATTCTCTTTCTTCTAGGGTACAATAGGGAAGTAAGTATATATAGGTGATATACAAGCAATGCGGATGCGACGTGAGCCACACTCACTTTGATAAAGTCCCTCGTTAAGGGATGCAACGTTGGTGATCTTCGAACACAAACTAGGTTCGTAGTTAACCCGCTAACATTCATAATGAATAGGGAATATAATAATAATGAATCGCCTCAGTGGTGATAATGTGCCCTACTGTCAAAACAAGTCCTGAAAATCGTAATCATATGATAAAATAGGTCAAATACATATGTAACTTAATTTTCAGGCTTCATTATGCCTATTAAAACTCGATTGAGATTATCTGAAGTATTTTAATGCAGTGTGGAAGTTATTTTTAATGTAGTGTGGTACTTATCTCTAGTGTATCCTATGACCCTAATTCAGACGTCCAAATAAAAAACTCTGACTTATGTCAATGAAGAAAAAATTGTGAGTCATAGCAATGCTTTCAGTTAGCAGACTATATTTAATAAGGGGATATAAACTAGTTTTATAAATATGCAAAACTAAGGTATCTAACTATGCTAAGTCGTCATGTTAATGATAGATAAATAAATAGGTAAATGTTGTGTATCAGAAGTCTTCAGTTTATGATCTCTTTGTCGAGGGAAAAAGCATGCAAAGACGCGAAAAAAAACTCCAACTAGGCCCAGAGGTTGCATACACTTCGTGATGCGGAAAATCAACACCTACATCAGATGCGATAAACAGCCCACACTATTTATCACGGACCACCGTAGCACAATACAAACATTAACAATACGGGCATCGATACCAGCTTGTTCTACCCAGTTTTATCCAGTTATATCTGGTTATATCCGGTTATTGGCGGTTTGGGAACGATCTGGTTAACCAAATAGTTGTAAACAAGTACCTAAATGGAAATGCCCACCAAAAGTTTCATTTCGCGTTGATTTAAATGAAAATTCGTTTTTATGCTTTGCCTAAATTGGCATTACCATGGTACCTATAACCCTACAGTAAAATGTTTTAACTCTTATGTTGCTGTGAAGGATTAACTAGATTATTAATTACATAATTATTGTTTGTTTAATTTAGCACAGACACTTAATACGTAGAAAAAAAAAGTTGCAAATCATACTCACATTTGTTTTTCATCAGTCATATTAATCCAGAGGCGGGAATCGATCCTACGTCTCAGGAGGATGGCCTGAGCGCCAGACGTAGACGATAAAATCACGAAAGAAAACATAAGAATCATGAAGGAATTCGTCGGCTTAATCAGTTCCCCTCATATTGACCTTGTCGATAAGCCTGAGTAAATGCTGACTAAGCTAGAATGATGCTTGGCTTAGTGGCTATTGTTTTGAGGAGCCCAAAACAACCTTTTAAGGCTTTTGTAGGCAGCCTACGTAAAATATATTTATTATGTCGGTTCTTACTTCAAAGAAAAATAAAACTTAAGCTGACTTAGGTAAGGAGGAAAGCAGACAAAATTCTTCTCCACACACAGCATGTGCTATGGTACAATCGATCACGTCATAGCGTCGTTTCCATGTCAGCAAAGAAGGTCCTGTAGATCTGACAGTAACAAATACAGTCTACCGCCTGTCTGTTTTATTTTTAGCAGAAAATGACAGATGTTGGTTTATACTCTTTCTTATCCCTTAGTTTTTAGGCGCGCGTTTTTAAAAACTCACGTAAGTACTGGTCTGGGGTGTTTTACGCCCTGGTTGTAGAAAAAACAACCAGATACATGCCAAATCAGCCTTTTTATGATAAAATTTGAATATTTGACTTAACCATATAACATTCATAATACAAATTTGTGAATCCTCATTTAATATTCTCAAAGGCATTTTATCAGAGAGTTCTGTTACAACTTCATTTTAGCGAATAAAACTGCTAGTGTTTATGAAAGAGATTTGCAATAAAACAATACTTAATGCTAATGTAGAACAAAGGTGTCAATGGTTTAAAGCAGAAACACTGATGATCAATTCAGAGTTTAGTGACCCACAAAAATCATGTAAAATTGTACGTGTAGATTCACATCTGAACTGATCACCAGATATTCACCCTTAATACACATCCACATCTAGAAAATCCGAACCAGTTGTGAAACTAAACCTACAACCAATCACTGGTATGTCATGAAATATTGTAGTCCTTTGACACACAAATCCCAAAGCAAATACCTACAAGTTCTTGTTATAGGTTCACGAATGGATCTCGTCAAAGCAACGCTGTGAACTATATTCTACCACAGACTCTACCTACGCTTTGAGGCGCCATCCATAAATTACGTCACACATGCGTCACACCTTAGGGGGAGGAGGGGAGGGGAACGACGAAGTGACATTGTATGACAAGGGGTGATAACTTTCACACACATTACAAAATATAATTATGGGTATAAATTGAGAAATTTCTCGTATTATATAAACTAATGTAGGTAATATATATTTTTTCGGTATAATTCCGCTTAAGATAGTGATAGATCGATATAAAGAGAAGCGTAATTTATGAATAAATGACTGTTTAATTTAAAACTAGCAGTCTGCCCCGGCTTCGCACTCACATACTACACGTTGGGTTACATGATGAAGTTTTCATACGCACCGCCATGACGCTTTCATCGCATAGTTCCATTACCTATTGAAGTTTTAATAATTTTTTGACTCCGAGTTTCCACCCCTTAAACGAATTATGATGTTTTGACACTCCATAACTAACACTGACAGAGTCTGGTCAGTAATGGTAAAAGATTTTTTTTTCAAATTGGTCCAGTAGTTTTGGGGCCTATTCAATTCAAACAAACACATCTTTCCTTCTATAATATTAAGTAGAAAAAAATCTTAGTTTCGTGAATGTGAATGTATTATTGAACAAACACAGTTGCGGCCCAGAACAAAAATAGTAATAATTAGGATGGAACAGATTATGATAAAGTATAATATAAAAGCATGTGTTTTGTTGATAAAACAGCTATTTAATTATTTAGTTGAATGAGAATAACTGCATATCTTGTATGTGTTTGGATATTGCTGACAGGCTTTGGATGCGGTAAACTGTCATAGCGCAATAATTATAATAGGGGAGGCATATACTATAATATGTCCAGATATGGTCTTGTTGTTGATTTTCACAGAAATAAAGATCTTAAGATTAGGTACCCGATAGGCTGTTATTCTTTTCATTCTAGTCATTGAACTCTTAATATATTTCATAATTAATTTGTCACAAAGCAAAAAAAAAATTATTAATAGTGTTGGAGGCGGATATCGAACCTGCAACTTCAGGCGGACCTTGGCCCATCGCGCCACCACAGAGGTCGTCAATAATCAGACTATCGTTTTCGTTATGGTTACCTCGCCTATGAAATTACAATTAATATTATATGATTACCAATTCTGATAGAGTGTATTAGGAAAACAAATATAAATCTAATATAACTCATGAATAACCAGCCGAAATCAAAACAGATTCCATCTAATACGGCTCATAAAAGATGGCCTTAAAAGCAGTCGTTCCCAAAACGGCGAATAACACACAAAAATTAAATTTGACGCGCGTCCCGAATTCCCAGTGTGCCGAATTCTACGCGATTAAAATTTTACGAGTTTGGGGGTAGGTAGACTGCGGTAGGCGGTTGCAGCGTAGTGGCTGGAAAGCTCAAAAACCATTATGAAAGTATCTTTTACTTTAGTTATTAGTCTGGGAGTGAGGCCCGCATTAATTTCAGATTATTTGTTACTCTTTTTATTGTTTCTGGATCAGTCACTTAGATCCGAGAGTCATCTGATCGCGTCCAAACATTTTATCTAGATTCTATAGATTTAATTAAGTTATCTCGAAGACAGATAGAACGCTCATTAGGGGTGGCCTACATCCAGCTGTGGACACACAGGATGATGATGATGATTAAAATTATCTAGCTACAAGTGTTTTGGCGGTTCTAGTCGATTGATATTTGGCAACACTGCCGCGCGTATTGGTTTGGCGACACTCGAACTTATCGAACTGAATACAAATTACTACGCCCTCAGTGGATGGAGCCCGGTGGCCTCATTGTATAAATCATTTCGAATAAGTTTCCAAAGTTAGTATGGCAGACATTGTTGTTATAATGAACTGTCAGTGTCCCACATTACGGCTCCAATCCCACCTCCTTCGTATTTCCTTTCCTCCCATAACAAAGAAGTCAAGTGAAGTCGAGTCGTATTTCCTCGCTTCATACTGCAACAATGGGATCGAATTCCTAATGAACTCATGCGAGCTTTTCTTCGAGAAAACTATCTTTAAATAAGAGCATTATTTAGAACGCTAACGGGATGAAAATGATTTACGGGCTTTTGTTATTTCGCTACTTTTATTTTAACGTCCGAATGGGGTCATGGTGGGAGCAAACTTGTGAAAGAGAGGTTTTTTTTATTTTTTCCTACTTTTATTTCAACGTCAGTAGTAGATAGTCATAGAGGCATAAAAGACTTTAGTACATAATCTCTATTAAAATCATGAACCCTTTTCATAGGTTCATGATCAAAATATTGCAAGAGGCTACAAGAAAAGCTGAAGTTTCCACTGCAAACAACCCAACAGAAATAATATGTAAGTATGAAGTTTCCATTGCCGGCAACCCAACAGAAATAATATCAGTAGCAGTCCTTAATTGCAGCCAGAAATATGGCTTTCTCGCCCGCAGTTTGCGATGAAATATTATATACTAAGATAATATTTAAATTTAATTTATTTCCACTCCTCGCATTAAATCGGGGAGGCCTTTGCCTAACCGTGCGACAGTAACGGCTGGAAATAAATAATAAATAAATAAGTTAATATTTGTGAGCGGCCTTATTTTATACACAGCTTTTAGGAAGGCGTGGTGTGGCAGGTAAATATTTTAATATAGATTCATTTAAAAATGCATTTTCTCTACTTTCTACTTTTACTCACCGTAATTATTTTCAGATAGCATGCAACCATAATAGCTAAGTTTTGTCATGCAAATTAAGTTCCACCAAAAACTTAAAATCTCGCAATTTCTGTTTTGGGCAACTGAGATTGCTCAGTTGCGAATAGTTGAATATTGTTCAAGTCGGGCTACCATTTTATGCTACTCATTTTATTCCCCATTGCTCAACTGCAAATACTTCCTGAATGCATCCCGAATTTTCTAGAGAAACTCAAAGTGCATTATTTCTTTTACACTACTAGACCCTACAGGACTCTTAAAACAACCAGAAAACCCTGAACAAATTATCTGCAGATCGTACAAATATTTGTCCCGAGGCGGGAATCGAAACCGCAACCACCTGCGTCGCGGGTGGACCTTCAACCGCAGCGCAACAGAGGTCGTCAAATAATTTCGTCAAAAAAATTATTTTAAAACTAGCGGCCTGCCCGGCTTCACACGAGTATTTAACAACAATTATAATTTTTTACACAAACGCATACACGTTAGGTTAGATTATATTAAAGTTTTCATACGGTTCACTAGCTTTTTTGAAAATATTCTATAGCCTATGTTGCCTATGTGTCATCATAAGGGATAACGTAGGATAATGTCTTAAATCGGTTCAGTGGACAATCAAATGTCTCTGTATTATTATTAGTAGAGAATAACGCTAATGACAGACAGAAGCATTAATTGGTAACCCCCTCACAGAATATGTCATAGTTATCATTCAGTAGCATGTAGGTTCAAACCCGTGAAGATTTATATATTCATTTTAATTTACATTATTTTTTATTTTTGTTTTTTTTTTTTAAAAGTTTATTTAATTGTTTAAATAAAAAACAAATGTTTTTTCAACACCTACATTTCTTTTATCAGGAGTAACGATACTGAAATTTCGAGCCTGTATCACATGTAACTATGGTGTAGTGGTTAGTGTAACCGAGATTCTGTCACTGCACATCGTGATGATCGTCATCGAATCCTTGCAGTGGATGTTTTTGTTTTTTAACTACTACTTAATTTTAGTAATGTAATGACATTTATTCATGTGTAATAGTGAAGTTTTTGTCTATTAGTATGAATTTAAAGTAATTGATAAAATAAAACAATAATAACAATTTCAGGTAAACAATTCGTTTATTTTTTTCAAAAATTTGCCTTAGATACTACAATCAACAACACAAAAAATGTAATTAATTCTGACATGTTTTATTTTATTATTTAGCCTACTTACAAATAGCTTCTTATCCTGAAAAATAATATTCCATTTTCGATTTAGTGCTCGAGAATACACATGTTTTCATTAGATTTTCGTTTACTTTGCTAATCTAATGAATTAAACAATTTGGATCTCTTGTAAATCATGGAATACTAAATAATCAGGTAGTTTTGAAAGTAAATGAGGTCAAATGGAGTTTTTCTGACAAAGTTAAAAGGTAAAATTACATTAGGGTTTAGTAGGTAGTGATATTTATCGTCCTTTATATTTAGTGATACATCGCTTAATAGCTTAAGGGCTAACGGATCGGATCTCAATTTAAAACCATTTGACCCCACATATTTTCTATCGGATTTAGGTCCGAACTTTTAGATGTCCAAGAAATAACAGTAATGTCTTCTAGAGATGAACAACCACCCTTGAGAAACCATCCGCGTACGATGCACTCCACAATTATCATGGACAAAATAAATTTGGGCTTCTGGATACGCGATCCGCGTAGTAACCTTCAACACTTTCAATTGCTCGTCATTCATGCGCCCAGTTATTTTTACTATTTCTCCAGGACCCATAGAGGATATCCATCTCCCAAACCTAAAAAGAAAAAAAAACAACTGTTATAATGTTTATTTAGTTCGTGTAAATACTAACTTGTTAAAAATATTATTATTATGATGAAATAATCAGAGATAAAGGTGTTCGAATTTGTTGAGAATTATCAGTATTATCACTTACCTAAAGTTATTCATGCCCTGCGGTGGAATTCAGCAGACAGTCCTATTTTTGCTGCTCGATAATTGTGTAAGTATATCAGCTGCATGCAAATGCCTTCTGTTGATGTTGATATCAAATATTGTTGAGCAGTAGAACGAGTAGATGCAAAAGGCGAACTAGTCTGAATGTCAACAATATTATTGTGGCGACTTCACTGATTTGTATACACTCCTGTTGTTTATCTGCCATTGCTTCTTACATTCACATCCCCACATTACACTTAAGCGCACGGTTTTTATCTGTAAGACAACAAATCAATACTTAAGTGAAGTTAAAGATAACAAGGTTTTACTAAAAAAATATGTATTTGTTTCGTAACGATTATGACACAAGAATAATAAGTTGATAACTTACCGTAATTCAAAACGAGCAATCTCCTGATTACTCATTTGCTGTTCGAATAGCACCGCGATCTTAGTTCTCACAAAATTCTCAATTTGCATAATTTCCTTCAATATTCTTCAATAAATTTATGATTCAAACCAGTAAGTCAAGACTAGAATTGAGTATGGCTACCTTTTCATTATTCACCAAGATTATATTTAAATCTACCCTCAAATACTTCTTTTTTTTCTTATCCAGTGTAAAGAGATCTCATAAATAAAAATCCGCTGTCGAACACTAATAACATAAAATTTCGACGCTCTGATAACTGGTTCGTTGGTTTAGTTGGTTGGTGCGTGCATTACTTGTCATGTGAGCGATTGGATGTCTGGTTCGATTCCCACTGGGTGTTACGTTTTTGTTTCTTAGTATTTGAGTAAAAGATTTGTAAATCGTACAGTGATTTGCAATGTAAACTTTAGCTATTAGGGGGGTTACCAATTAATGCTTCTGTCTGTACGTAACTGTCTTTCTTAAACTCGTTATAATTTAAACTTCTATCAGACTTTATAGTTATTCTATAACTGAATACAACTTTTAGTTATATAACTGAATACAACGCAACCCTATCAAACTGGCTAGCAATCTTGTTTGATACAACGTCAAGTCAGTTTCTTCATAATCAAAAATTTCCCGAAGGAATAAAGACATGGTTAAGCTATGAATAAAAGAGACTAACTTCTATATGCATAGCTCGGAGCCGGGTACAGTCGGCATAACTAATTGCCCGTGGCGTTCATAAAAATTGCATTGAAATGCGTAGGAAGATTTTGTTATGAGCTGGCTTTTGCCTACGACTTGATAATTGTGCCTACGGAATATTAGGTGGGGTTTAGTTAACCTATCTGAAGGTACTACATATACATATACTTTTTATGTTGATCTTTTCGAGTCGGAGCAAGATTTTTTTGTGTTTGTATTTTTTCTGCTAAGAAATAAAACAAACGGAAAAGTAATTTGTCGCAAATCGATAAGCAAATTAAAAGAGAGCATTTGGAAAAATGATCAGTTTTAAAAAATTATTATATTCGCAATGCTCCGAAAAGTCTACTAAATCAAAGTAATTTTATAGAATTTTATAGAAAATGGTTTACGACCAATGGCAAAGTAAAAGTAATTTGAATCGCGCGGCAAACGAATGCATTAGTTTTAAAACAGGAAACGTGAAGCTGACGGTACAGAGATAGACAAAGAGAAATTCCTGATCCGTCTAATAATATTTATCTTGCTGATTTATTATTTAAACTATGTAACGACCATGTCGCGTTTACGCTATTGAATCATAGGCAAAAATTGTGACGTGAAAAGTCTCAACGCATTCACTGCCCGCCGCCATGCGCATACGTCGTCGGCTATAGTGTTTAACAGAGAAACCTTCAGTTGTGAATCCTACCTACTCTGTTTGAAAGATCCCTACTGGCTGTTCAGAAAGAAAGAAACAAGCTATCTAAAACTTGTATTTAATTTGTCGTTATAAACTTAGGCAAGTATTTGTTTCAACACCGGGACTGGGTAGTGTAATAAAAAGTATGTATAAAACATTACTACTTATTTTAACAAAATCTATTGCCATAGTTAGAGGCGTTAACAAAACCGGTTTTTCAGAAAAACCCTACCTAGTTGTAGGTTGTATTTATCTTTTGCTTGTGCGCCATCCCACTGCAGCCTAGATGGTATCTACCTAAATGATTGGCAGGGAACCGACCGACGCTCGACACAGTACCTACAGAACAGCATACATTCTAAACTCCACTCAACGTCACGGGGTTTTATGACGTCACTTGCAAAGTTGCAACTTCATGAAAAACTACGGAAAAGCAAATTACATTTTTGTGTCAGCTAGGCATTTCGTAATTTTCCGTTCATTTTCACAACTTGACGTGCGTCTGTAAAAACTCTAACTGGTGGGTGGGATGGTGGGATGAGATTGCAGTTATTAATGTCAAAATGCGTTAATGCTCGAGAAGGCTGATCGCAAAATCCAGACGACGTTATATGGATAACGTCGTAGCCAAGAAAGATTGGATCAAGGTCACCCAGAACACTAGATAGAATGGCTCAATATATATCCAGCAATGAACATAACGTTATTTTCCCATCCTGGAGCGTGTGGCGTGTGGAGCCCTAAGGTTTTAGGCATTGGTTACCCACTAGGTTACCTATCTCTACTCGAAATCTAACCTAACCTAAACTAACAAGGTTTCTTGGTCGCTTCTTTACTTTACCTTAAAAAGGTCAAATTGATTACTTTATTTCCCGGTATTAATTCTGTAATTTGTATTTTATGACGTGTCCAAGATTCCTGTAAGGTCTAAAAGAAACAAAACACTTAGATTTTTTATTTATACCTAAGAAAAAATAACAATAAAAGCTTTTTATTATGAATGTAAGCGGGTTAACTACGAACCTATTTTGTTTTTGAAGAACACCAACGTTTTATAGTAAAATTAAAGCTTTTATTGCAGCAACCTAGTCCTATTTTCTGTTATTCTGTTCAGTAGCAAATATAATAATATAAAACCAATATTGATGTAATAATGAGGCCGGCAACCTGGCAGAGGGATCAGCTAACGATGTGGCGCTGCGTCGATAATACTCACTAACAAACTTAAAGAGAATCTTAGAGAACAGGGCATAGGTACTACTGTCTAGATGAGATCCGCACTGATAATATAAAAATTATTAAAGTTCTAACTTTTGGTGTGATTATGAAATGACTCAAGCGGCAGTGGGTCGGCCATATTTCGCGGTCAAAAGCTAGTTTTACTATAAAACTTTTGATATATACTCTGATAAACTCATTTATGGCAGGTTATTTACCATTATTTTTATTTTGAGAATGTGCAAAAAACAACGAAGTGACGTACCAACCGGACCGATACCGTCAGTGTTGTGTGTCGTGATCGAGTTGCGTTCAATAATGAAACCGATGGTAATGGTAACGTTCGTAGCAAAAGACAAAGGAGGGTAGATCGGTATATCTGGCAATAAAAATTAACCTCCAGAGACTTCCGTTTTTCCGTGATCACGGCGCACGAAACTGTGCCAAAATGTTGCACAAATCACGGTTAATATTACGTACGACATAAATGACTTGAAGGCTGCGAGAGTAACATTAGTGTCTACCCTGAGCAATTCCAGATGAAACAAAGTATTCCATGTGCAATCCCCATAAATCCACAAACTGAGCCAAAACTAATTTACGTAGATAGAGCTCCAGTTCTTTCACAATACAATGCTACATTATCTTTACGATGTTTTCATTACTGAGTATGTGGCACAGTATAATATTGCATACAGAAGATAGAACACTCTTTGACAAATATTTATTAACTTTGACATTTATGTCCTAAAAATCTAAGCAGTATGGACTATTTATTAACAAATAAAATTACAATACTTAACAGAATAAAACTATTACGTCTAGTATTTACACGTCTTAAATTTGTTTCCCATTATTATAAGCCGTCACCGGAAGGCACCGCTTTTTTGTCTTTATTTCTGTTATCAGAATGGGATGAATAGTTTCGGTCGTCGTTTTCTGTGGGCATGGGGAAATGAAGCCGTTTTTGATCGATTTTGTCGTCTTTTGAACAATCAACACTATCACAAATGTTCCCTCTCCCCACTAAACTCAACAGGTAAAACTGTTTGACGTTGAGTTTTCAGTGAATTCGTAGATACTGAAGGCGGGGTGGTACTAGATATTGCATCAACGCTGAAAATCAAATACTTTCATTGCAGGGGTGAGTCAATGAATAATTTGGAAGTAAAAAACTCAGGAACTGCAACTTCTGCCTCCCACACACCGTCGACACGAGTTGGCACTCCGCGGTCGTATTTAGAATATTCAATTCGCTTGAATAATGGCAAAACACAGGCTGAGTTATGCCGTGCCGTACAAACCTCGTCTGTATTCTGTTTTCAGATTTTTTAGAGACCACGCTGGAAACTGTAATGAAGGGAAGAGCTTTTTCGGGACTAATATTTATGGGTAGAATGTGCTAGGGAGCTAAAAGGGGGTACCTAACGAGTTAGGTACGTTTTTGGGGGGTGATAGAGTGCCTGGATGTCGCTGGAAAGTTACGACTATTTCGGGTGCTTTTATGATTTTCGGTATCTGAGGGTACCTAATGAGAGTAGCTGTGCACCTGTGCGCTTTATCTTTTAATGGGCACCAGTTGTTTGCGAACTTGCGGCCGCGATAGTGGTTTATGATGAAAGTAGGAAGTCAACATCATTATTATTATGAAAGATTATCAAATTAGACTATAGAAAAATCTTTTGTAGATGTTGCGTCAATTGGATAATTGATTTAGTTCGACCTTCTAGCGACCTTCTAAAAAGTAAGTACCTACCTGCCTTTTTGTTTCAAATATTACAAACACATAAAAATATCATTTCTATTCTTTTCTTAGCCGTATTACAGAACTATCTATTCTTAAAATGTACCTCAAACAGAACTTTTGTCTAGAACCCAGTCGATCGTAAGCTATCTTCAAAAGAACTCGCAGAAACGTCCATTCAAAGATCTCCTACAGATTTCAAAAAGAGGACAAAAGCACGGGGCACAAAACCTTTATGGTTTATCTGTTAAACTTTTGTGACTGTTTGAAAACGAAATGCTTGAACTTTTTGACTTTGCATGCGGGCAATATGGATTTACGTCGCAATGAAATATTTGAGGTATTGTTTCGATTTTAGATATTTATTTCGGCCTCGTTTACGTGGGGTGAGTAGTAATTAGGGCTTGTAAACCGGTTAATCGGTTAACCGAAAAACCGGTTAACCGGCCGATTTTGCCTCGGTTATTAACCGGGTTTTTGGTCAAAATAACCGGGTTTTTCGGTTTTTTTTGCTGTAGTAAAAAACTAAAAAAATAGCATTCTAGGGGTTTCAATATCACCCACCGACTGTTAAAATACTTAGTTTATCATTTAATACGATATGGAAGGGCAACAAAAATCTCAAAAACACTTTTGAACGAATAAAAAGTCACTAATTTCAGTTTAATATAATAATAAAATGCAAAATAATAGAATATGAATGTCAGTTACCTACTTATTTTACAAAAAGATACTACAATAGGATAAATTGAATAGTAAGTAATGGTGGAGATAATCTTGGGAAGTCGCCCCGTGAACAGCGGAATACGTCAATGGTCGGCGCTATCAGATTAAGTGCTTGATTGATGAGTGACAGTGGTGCATTGTTAATCAGTTTAGTTCTTTTGCGACGCTTTGAGAACAGAGGTAGCCGCCTACGCCGCCCAACAATTTCATCCGGTCGGCACAGACTTATCAACACCATGAACTTGATGGTCATTCCCCTAAACACCCTAACCACATACAGTGCTAACGCCATACCTCTCCTGATTTCCAATTTCCAAGAAAAGTTGAATACAACAGGAATGTATTATATTAGTTATTATTAGCCCAGTACCGAATGTTTAGTGAACCAGTTAGATCGTAAAATGAATCCTATAATTCTGTCCGCCTTTGAACAAACGCTGGCAACATAGGGTCTGAACCTCAATTCCTTGTCCAGTTGAACCCCCTGATCCCTCACCGATTCCACACTCTTCAATCGCTCTTCCTCTGTGTGGTAGTTGTAGTGGAATGGGGTAGTTGCTCTGCTACTTAAATTTGTGCTGTGTCTAGGAGGGGACATTGAGGTCGCTCCACAGATTTACCTTTGAGGGCTAATTGTACATTGTTGTAAATGTAACCTGTTTAGTTTGTTCTTGGTTCAAAATACAACCTCTAGCTGTTGAAACTGCATTCAATCTTCCCGACATGCTTTTGATTAAGTGATCAATGAAATTTTATGGTATTCGATTCCACTCTTCTACCAGTGCCCTTTTGAGATCTGCTATGTTTGTGGGTTTGGATCCCGCTGTTTTATTTTTTTTCCTAGCTTATACCGAGCCGCAGTCAGGGATCCATTTTCAACGATGTGCATCTCCGTACGCGCCCCTATGCAAATACCGCCCCATACCATTACTGACCCTCCACCATATGACTCTCTTCCGACAATGTACACTGAGCGTATCTTTCGCCGGGTCGTCTCCAAACTTTAACCCTTCTATCATCTGGCTTTAGACAAAACTTAGACTCGTCAATGAACAATATTTTCCCCCGTCATCATCATTCCAGTTTTGGTATGAGCGAGCAAAGCTAGCCCGAGCTACTCGATGATCTGTGGTGAGTAAGGGTCCTCTAGCTGCCAAGTACGTCTTTATTCAAGCATCTTTAACTCTTCTTCTTACGGTTTAGTGCTAACTGTAACCTGTTGAACATCCTGGTCATAGATCTGACCTCAGAAGAAGTCAAAGTGCGATTTCCCAGAACACTGATCACCATAAAATCATTCGTGCTGAAATGATACTCTTACGACCTTGTCCTGCACGTCTCGTGTACTCACCAGTCTGCTGATATCGTCGAACAATTCGAAAGATGACGGATTTGTAAAACCCGTAGTCTTTGAGCCACTTCTTTATAACTGTGACCATTTTCAATTAAAGTAACAACTTTGGAAACCTGAACTACGCTAAGATCCGGCATTGTCCCTTTAGGTATTCATTGATGTGTAAGCACCACTATTGCGATATGTTTTATCTATTGCGAAATTAAAAAGACAGAATTTTATGAATTGATTACGCACACGTTGGTAAAATTATTCCAATAGACTAGTGGAAATAGCAAATAAACAAAAAAAAACAAACGAATACCTGAAACAAAAGACTACTGAAGTAATTCTTTTTTCAAATTAAATATTATGGTATAATGTGGCCAGTTTGTACTAAGTACTTTTAGTGCATATTTCAGTTTTTTTTTTCGATTGATGAACCGTTCCTGTAATTATGTCCATGCGTGTAGATTTGTCAGGCTCAATCATCAGGCCGGTATAATACACTTCCAATTCTTTGACAGACGAGTGGTCGTATTCGACTATCCGAATGCATTCGTTCCATAAATACATATTGTAAGACATCGCTTATCTATATTACAATTTTATCCGACGATAAGGCAAAAAATTCAGATACTTGCATTTTTATTTAGAATCTTTGTTTTGGCAATGAATTTTTATTTAGTATTTTGTTCTATTATCAACTTTAATTTAGACGATGCCCATTAACAGCAGATCTATTAATTAATTTAGTTTTCTTCTTTTAGTTTAACCAGTTCATTGTTATGCGTTGCTTTGCTTAGGTACCTTGTTTGTTATCACTTTGTGCCTGACTGACAACCTATATTATGGTCTATTACAGATGTTTTCATGACTTTAAATATAAATGCTCCAACAAAATAAATGATAATGAGTGACACGTGTTTTACTCATTTAACCGTACCGTAGATATGTAATCATAAGACTGAATTGTGATTTGAGTCAAATTAATCAGTGCTAAGCTAAACATGATAACGAAATAAGTAAATTTGATCGAATTTTATGGTTTTACTTCGTCCTACGACTCTTTTTGGAAAATAACCGAAATAACCGAATAACCGAAAAATAAATGATAATGAGTGACACGTGTTTTACTCATTTAACCGTACCGTAGATATGTAATCATAAGACTGAATTGTGATTTGAGTCAAATTAATCAGTGCTAAGCTAAACATGATAACGAAATAAGTAAATTTGATCGAATTTTATGGTTTTACTTCGTCCTACGACTCTTTTTGGAAAATAACCGAAATAACCGAAAAACCCGGTTTTAACCGGTTTGAAAATATAAAAACCGAATTAACCGGCTTATAAAATAACCCGGTTTTTACAAGCCCTAGTAGTAATACGTGTTTGTACGGTTTTGAACCTTATGTATAGTATATATTAAACCATAATAACTACGCTGTAATGTAGCACTAGCCTACGGTATGTCTTTAACACAGCAAAGTTTTAAAAATAACTTCGTACTTCGAACTTGTGATAGTTATTAAAGAAACGCTTATTCGCGCCGATTTCGGTCCTTGAGTACCTAAATCACTATTTATAGCTTGCTGGTACATTCTAGTGCTGCCAGCAGCAAGTAATTGTAATTTGTATGACGAAATGGCAAATAAAGTAAAAATACCTTTGTTCTATGACTTTTGCCAAAACTTAATTTAACACAACCCCTTTCTTTAACGCACGTGTGTTAAACAAATATATTCAACCTTTATTAACAATTAAAATTGCAATTTAATACCCGAATTAGAATTAGGGACAGTTGTAAACCATCTGTAGGTAGAGAAACTGATACATATCAGTACTAATACCATCCGCAAGACGCTGGCTGCATCGCCTCGCTGTATGGGAATGCTGATGCGCTGCGCCAGGTACTCATCACCTCACCCAAAATGATTGTAGAAATAGTAATTGTATAAAACAGCTAAATAGGTATATTTAGCTGTTTTATTATTATTTTAAGATATGTATTATCTTAAACCGTGCACTCCAATGAATTGCAAAAATACCGTTCAACCCAGTTGTGCAGTGGAATAAAACGAAGTAAACCCGACAGGCCCCAGCTGTAGGTAAACTCACCATACTCGCAAACTACAGCCACAAACTTTACTATAAAACAATGAATAACGACTCTTTCTTCGGTATAAAAATCTCATAAATCCACTAGAAGATAAACTTGCTGAGTGTAAAGTTTGGCCGTTCTCACGCGACCCGGCATTTTCAACAACAGTCAGATTGAATAAGTTCCTTGGTGTGTTTGTGGTTTGTTTGCAAGGATTGCAATGGAGATATAACTTATTAACTTTATTGAATCACTTGTAAAATATTTGATACGTAAGTACCTACAAAACGCATAGGATTAATGAATGGGTTTAGTAAAATGCATTGGCACTAATCTTCTTGTAGCAATGTCTTTTGCAGCGATATATCTACTTAACAGTCCATTAAATTTCACATGAATTATCGATAGACCGAAGATTTGAAAAAAATATTTCTAACTTTTAATATCTTTTTTGAAAGCACATTTCATCCCATTCTGTCGTGTAACTTCTCTTCCATTCATTCACAAAGATTATATGCACATTCTACGTTCATTTTATCTAAGCTAGGAGCGATCGACACGGGTTAGCGCGAGATAAAATTTTAAACAAATAATAAAACACGGATAAGTTTTTTGCCAAAAATTGTAAACCTTACCTTTCTATTAACTTATGAAAGAACGAAATCCGGTTCACTGGTATTTTTGGACAATTTTAACAAATACTTCTAATATACAATTGAAGCGAAGTTACTTTTAACATGGGTTTATAGAAGTTGGTATACGATTTTCTGCAAATTATAATTGTATTTTCCACCGAAAAAAACACGAAAAAATTTAATCTCGCTATAGCCACAGTGTACATATAAACAGTGTGGAAACTACCTACAAACGCTCACACAAACATGCGCATCTACGAGAGCTCTAAGGGGTTTTCGCAGTGCTGTCAGTAGCGGTTGTCGCGTCGCGACGAGCGGTCATGCGTAATTTAGTTTTTTGAAAAATGCTCGATAATATTGCGTTGTATACAGCTGTGTGAACTCAGTTTCATCGAAACCGGAGCTTTCGTATTTTAAACTTCCTGCTGATTAATATACATAAGAAAAATGTACTACATATTATTATTATTGTTATCGAATAATGAGTCCGTGTTATTGATCATAATGAATTCTTGAATTGATTTGAAAATCCAGAATGACGGCGGTTAAACCGCCGTCTTTCAGGTTGTATAGCTAGAATGGGAATATTTTTATACAAAAATTCCTATAAAGAATTCCGACGTGTCGTAGTAGACGCAAGTACTTTTATGTGAATCATTTGTAATAATTAAGATTGACATATTAAGAAATGTTTTTTAGTTGCTAGGTAGAAATCACATGCATTTTCGTATTGAAACACAACGGTTACGTACGGTTTGCAGCCGCTCATGAGCGTTGCCCACGCGCCACCTGCGCTGCAGTGTCTGCGCGCGCCGTAAAGTTACAACCCTAGTGCTATAATGGAGCGTAGGTATTTATTTCATCAACTAGGCTTAGTTTCGATACTGGTCCATATGTATACTGTGCTATAGCCTTGACGATGCATCCTAGTTTTAGTGTCTGATCCGCTAAGCAATACAATACAATATAATACAAAAATGATTTATTGTACACCAGAAATAAATATAAAATAAAGAAATACTACTGGCTATAATTAATTGCATTAATAGCAAATAGAATGCATACATTCAAACATTCATCGAAACCGTTGTCCCAATACCGTCCCTTTTTGCAACTCAACACAAAACCCAAATAACAAATCCACATAGCATTCGGTGATAAATCACTGCATATTACTGGCACGCTTTATTTATTAACTAATTTATCAAAGCTGTTTTCCTGCGTAGCTAAACTAAGATAAACAATATCAGGATTTCAGCGAATGGTCATCAAGGAGGCTGCCATTTATTTATTTGATATCCGCATATTGAAATTGAGACTTATAGCTAATTATCTTATAAATGTAAGCGGGTAAACTACGAACCTATTATATGTTGTAAGAACACCAACGTTTCATCCCTTAACGAGGGACTTCATCAGGGCGAGTGCGGATCACGTCTCACGTCGCGCCCGTACCGCCTCTATGCGTAGTGAGCGCATAGAGGCGGAATTCATCAAACTACGATAGTTTTTATAGTAAAAATTATCTTATAGTTGTTTTTATTTTCTCATTGACCGCGCGGATTCTAAACCGGTACACAGACATTTAAGGACAAAATTACCTGTAAGTACGTAGTTATTTGATATTTAGTTCTATTTACAAAAAGTACTGTTCTGGGGCATTTAACCGTAAAGGTTAAATTTAAAATAATTTCTTTATTTCAGACTTCATAGATTCACAAGTTACGTAAAATTACAATACAAATTAAATAGTCTTTTAATCTTTCAAATACGCACCTAACAATATTATCATAACTGTACATATATTACGGAAGAGAGGAACCCTCTAACACAGGTAGCTATGCTTTAAGGGCGCATACAACCTCAACTCTGTGCGAAAAGACTAGACCGTAATATAGACATATTATGTCTAGTCTTTTCGCACAGAGCGTTTTGCGTTCATAAGAGCGGGACAGGGCATTGCAACGCAAGTCCAAAAATCAAGTTTTAGCTTATTATCTATTAATTAGGACATTATTTGAAAAAAACGAAACATATAACATTTTTATTATACTTAATTCTATTACCACGCTTATTGTCAAGATCTGAACTTCTGTATTTATTGAGAAATTTAGGTTTTGAGAAAATTTTATGGAATCGTGTTTTCGAAACATATGATCGATAGATTAAGTCCTGAACTTTACCATAGGTATATCAATTTCAAAGTTAAATATTCAGTAGTTTAGACGATATGGACATCCGGCGGAGTTGAAAATTAGCAGTTTGAGGTAGTATACACTCTTAAAGAGGGTTCCCAACCCATGCTTTGTATATTAGTTTAAGTTATTTGTATTTGTATCATACACTCGAGAGCAATGAATCCGGGTCACTCA
This sequence comes from Eupithecia pulchellata, assembly GCA_963931895.1. Classification (NCBI taxonomy): domain Eukaryota; kingdom Metazoa; phylum Arthropoda; class Insecta; order Lepidoptera; family Geometridae; genus Eupithecia; species Eupithecia pulchellata. The sequence continues at coordinate 1,826,676 of OZ007540.1, forward strand.
AAGAATCCAAAAAATCTCGGAAAGTAAGAATGCTAGGTTAATGCAATAAATTGTATTTAATAGACAATTTAATACTCCTTAAATGAAAGTTAAAAAAATATGAGTCACCATACATTTTATTTACACAAAATTACATAAAGAAAAAAAACTGCTGATCTCTCCTTAAAACAAAAATAGGAAACATGAAATTTTTGAACTTTATGACGATTTTCTTGAATTTCAATACTTCGTATTACCTCCTCGTGCTTCCATTACTGCGTTTACGCGGTTTGGCATGCTGTACACCAAGTTCCTTATACGATTTTGGGGAATATTCTCCCATTCCTCTGTGAGAGCAATTTTGAGCTCAGGAAGCGTGATTGGGGGAGGGTTTCGTTGTTTTACGCATCTCCCTAGCTCGTCCCAAGCATGCTCGATCGGGTTGATATCCGGGCTGCGCGCTGGCCACTCCATACAAGTAATGTTCATCTCTTGAAGGTAGTCATTCACAATCCTACCTGTATGAGGTCGGGCATTGTCATGCATAAATATAGCATCCTCACCCAAATTGACCATAAATGGACCAACGTGTTCGTTGAGGATTTCTTCCACATATCTTACGCTAGTTAAAGAGCCGTTTTCTATGATCACCAGCTCTGTGCGACTTTCAGAGGAAATTCCGGCCCACACAAGTACAGACCCACCACCGTAGGCTACTTTTTCTTCGATGCATGCTTGCTTGAATCTTTCCCCTGGTCTTCTATACACTCTGTGTCTTCCATCGTGCTTGTAGAGCATAAATTTTGATTCGTCGGAGAACAATTTATTGCATTAACCTAGCATTCTTACTTTCCGAGATTTTTTGGATTCTTTGAGTGACCCGGATTCATTGCTCTCGAGTGTAGTTAGTATTAACATCTTGTATATAACATTTAGGTATGATGTTGCAATTACCAAATATTGTATTGTATTCTATTCCATCAAATAAAGAAATTTTATTCTATAATTAAATAATAATAAAAATCATCATAATTAAAAGTTTCTATAAAACATCGTGATTATCACGATGAATGTCTCCTAAGCGCTATATTACCTATCAATATAGTATAGCTTAGAGCCACTATATTCAATTCAAAGATATCTCGGTTATAGTGAACGATAGGAAGGAACGGTTAGTAAAGGATTTGGTGCAAAAGGTTTATTGGTGAAAGGGATCGGTTTCTTGCATCTTCAGATAACGCCAGGAAGGGAGGTGGGTGTTCAGGATCTGGAATAGGAAAATGTTATCAATCACACACTATAAGGATTATTTCTTTACTAGCGGCCCTTCCCGGCTTAGCGGCGGAATTTAATAAAAAAATATTTTTTTCACAATCATTCACATTGGTTTATGTTATTGAAGTTTTCATACGGATCCCTAACTAGGTAATTTGATTTTTTTATAGCCTATGTTCATCATGATGTAGAATTGTAATGGTGAAAGAATATTCTGAGTAACAAGAGAAAAATAGATTGATTTGCATGAAATGTAATGGAATTATAATACAATTATAACTTTTCCACACATTAACTCGAACTCCTAAACAGCCTGTTAAGCCTCTGGTTGTGGGCGGCAGCGGCGGGAAATAAAATTAACGATAAATATGGAAATACCAGCTAATAAAGTTGGGTTACATGATTGAAGTTTTCATACGAATTCCTAACTTTTTTCAAAATATTTTATAGCCTTGTATTATAGTTCTATAGAATTATAGGTCATCAGGGATAATGTAGGATTCTAAAGCAGATTTTTTTTTCAAATCGGTTCGTTGCCTATTCAATACAAACAAAAAATCAAACTTTACCTCTTTATGTGTATGTTTAAGAATTAGTATAGATGTATGTACCAGTTATATAGCTAAATAAATTATTTTTTCTTTTTAGCATTAAGATTACGCAATAAAATTAACCTACTTACAACAATAATTTTATTGATGTACGTTAAATAATACATGCATACCAAACATCAATAATCTACGCACTACCGGTTATGGAGGGCGAGGCCTGTACATTAACCTTTTTAAAAAATAATCGAATAAACAGTTACGTTTAATAATAATTGATGTAAACGGAAACAGTTATATTATTAAAAACACAAATATAATGATAAAGTGAATAACGCATAGCGCTAATGTTAACGTGAATAAAACGTGATGGGCGTTAATTTTCAAAAGCTGCTCAAAGAAATTAACGCTCATAACGCGTTATTTAAATTGCGCAAATATCGGGGATAACGCACGTTAGGTACGCTAACCGTGGTATGCCCGCAGAACCCACCAAAAGTAACAATAAACTTTGATGTGTTCTGATTACCTAACTTTAGAACATTAAGATGATTCCGTCTTGCATACTCTCTCACTGGCTGTGGTGGTAGCGTGAGAATTGACCCCCTCAGCCTGTAGATGTAGTAGACCAAAGGGGGCAGCACCAGCAGCGATTTCTTTTTTTAATACCTGCACTGCGATCACCATTACTTCTGCTAAGTGCGTTGATTTTGGTGATTATATAACTGAACTAGCGACCCGTTCCGGCTTCGCACGGTTCCAATGCTGATACAAAAACCTTCCCCTTGAATCACTCTATCTACTAAAAAAAACCGCATCAAAATCCGTAGTGTAGTTTTAAATATTTAAGCATACATAGGGACAAATCGATAGACAGCGGGAAGCAACTTTGTTTTATACTATGTGTACCTAGTGATACTATTCTGAATAACACGCCACAGCATCTATAGTAGTTCTTTCACTTCCATCCAAAGGTTGCCTGGAAGAGATTCCACTTACAAGGCCGCCTATACAACGCAATCTGTTGTCTTTTCCTGTCCTGCGTTTCCGTTATAGGAGGTGTGCAATAAATAACATACAGCCCCCAAACTGGGGAAGCAAGTTAAGCAATGGCCGTGGTCATGCAGATGGCTTAAAAGAGTACTTAATCAAAATTAATATACCTTGAAGGTCTCGCAGCGGGATTCAAAGGCTTACCTGAAAAGATAACAGACAGAATTAAATTAATGACATAACGGTATAATTGATTACATTGAAACAAATGAACGGTCAGTCATTAAGGGCTGGAGGGATTAGGGTCCCTTTCAATTGAATTTATTTTTGAGGGGAACAGAGCTGAGCGCTTAGGCAATCACGTACTTGCCTGGGGTTAGATTTGTAAATTTAAAATGGAAGTTGGGGAGAATACGGAATTGTTCGTGAGTTTTTTATAAAAAAAGTAGGTAAATTAAATGGTTAAATATACTATAGGGTTTGTGTTGTCTATACTAAAAATATTTAATTTTTTAAAGAAAACCCTTATAACGGGATTACGGGATACATGATATTTAAAGCGGGTTTCAGGAATTTCCGACTCTTAAAATAGGGTATTAGCTGATTTCGTCAAGATTTTTTACCCTAAAGTCCACGCAAATGAAATTGCGAGGGGGTCAGCTAGTATACTATAGGGTTTGTGTTGTCTATACTAATATTATAAAGAGGAAAGATTTGATTGTTTGAATTGAATAGGCTACGAAACTACTGGACCGATTTGAAAAATTCTTTCACCATTACGGTACAAAATTTTCTGTGATGAACATAGGCTTTAGAATATTTTCTAAAACGTTAGAGTTCCGTATGAATACTTCAATTACTGTTAAATACCCGTGCGAAGCCGGGGGGCGGACCGCTAGTGATATATATAGTCGCAAGTAGAGCGACTTTAGTTGCAAGAAACTGTCAACTTTTTGATATATTTCGTATAAGCTTCTTCTTTGTGCCTTAACGGTGACCGATTCGTTCCAGCGCGAGATTAAATTATGTGTGCTTAAAAACGCAAAAGTAACTTGCCGCAAATCGTAAACCTGTGTAGGCCGATACAATTACGACGGTGCTTTCCCCTTTTGTGTCCCCTCAGAGACATTTAACCGCTTTTTAACCCTAAAACGCATTCCTCGACCGCAATGTTTCCAACTCCCACTCGATATAAAAGTGTAACTTATCGTACGCTTTCGCCCATTGTGCATTAGAACAATGACGGCACCAATCGGCGTGACGGAACACTTTTACTGCTCATAATTGACGATGATGTCGGTAGGAAATTGTGCAATGATTGAGAGGAACAATGATAGAACAAGGGATATACAGGCTGGCACATTTAGATCGGTCAGTATGGGAAAGTCTGAAACTATAAGATATACGAAGATTTCTTCTTAGGAACCACGTCATTGATTTTAATAACATGAAAAACTGCATTTATTCTTTTTAAAGAAAACCTGTAGTCAGATCTGGAATTAAACCCGGACTTTTTGTAAAATAAAACTAACATTATTTATATTTAGATATCGATTGTGTAGGTCTTTTCATATTCTTTAATTTATTAAACTTAAACTGAACACAAACCAGTCCAATATAAATCTTCCCTTACTTACTGCCGATTGCAAGAACTACAGATTGCCAGCTAACCATGGCGACAACAAAGAACATTAAGCTACTTTTCCACCGCGTGACGGAACACCTGCGTCGATTACTCATGTATGAATTCAATAACGTCAATCTCGTAAAAACAATCTAGAGCAGATGTCACGCCTTCGCACAGTAATGAAACAACTATTTACGGAGCAAAAACTATAAACTACATCCTGTGCGCGGATATATTAATCTCAAGGTTAACGTTTCTATTCGCTTTAATATTCTAAAAGGTGATTAGCTCTGAGATAACAGAAAAGTTAATTAAGAACACTTAATGTTTTAATTTGAAACAAGCATTAAAGCAATAATATTCCAAAATCTTGACTTCAACGGGACATGAATCCGCTGTATGCGCCTCTCGCCAAGCGAACTAAATGTAACTTTAGGGTCAGCTCACACGGACGCGATGCGACCCACGTTTTAAAATAGTGATTCAAATAACTTTATTTACTGAAATAATACGAAAACTAAATATCAAACATGACGCGATCACCCATCCAAGTACTGACTGCGCCCAATGTTGCTAAGCTTCGAACTTGAAGCTCCTGACCTTATTAATTTATAAAAGGCAGGCACAACAACAATATTTTAAAGTTAGGTAACTATAAGAGTTATTTATGACTGATTGTAAGCCCACTACGTTGTACTCATAAGATAAGAAGAAGCAGCAAGTTATTCCTCTATGTTCAGACTATAAAGAATACAAAATACGATCTCTTGTATATTTATAACTCTTACAGTGTTATTATTATCTATGACTTATTTTAATTTTACAGCTTTTATTTAACTCCTAACTAATGTTTCAGACAAATCTTGCAACAGTTGGAACTGTATTTTGGATCTTAACAGATTGAGATGAAATTTGACATACTATATACTTCGATGACAGTAAAATGTCATGCATGTACCATGAAATTGCATCTAAACATCGAGGTGGTGTGATAATGGAGACAGTAGGTGCTCATAGGAACTCCATAACAATACGACTTAACCCTTTCGGGTTTAGGTTCGTTGGATTTGTCTTCAGCACTTTGGTCCTCGATGATTTAAAAGCTTGTTTTGAAAACATGATTTTTACATGTCCATAATTTATTATTCGCTCGCGTCGTCGTCAAAGACCTTTCTCCCTTCTACTCTGAAGGAAACCGTAGGTGATGAGGATTTAAAAATTCAAACCAGTATATGCTTGCTAGCTAAGCCAACAGTACACGATAGTAGCACGATTATGAATAAGCAAGCAATGCCATTAGAACAATTAAAAGCACTTTATCAAGGTGCTTCATATTCGCACAATGCACGCCTGCTCCATCTGCCCCAATGGTTGCAAATGGACCACTTTCCAGATTACAACTATTGAGACGTTCACGGAATGCAGAACAGACGCGGGTAGATTAGGCAAGTGTTAGGTTTCTGTATCTCACTGTTTGCTTAAAAGCACTCTTCTTGATTTTGAAGATTTCAAATGGATCATCAATTTTCAAATAGATAACATTACAAAAATACGGTAATGTTATCTATCCAGTATTGCGAGTCTGCCTTGTCCTTAAAATAATTACCTACTGTCTAAATGCGTAACAGTTAAAACAACCAAATCTTTCCCATATAAGTGAGTACTTATACAAAACCATCACACCGTTCGCTCCTCAGAGCGACGCATTCGTGTGTACAGTGTGTAGTAAACTCGAGGCGCGTATTATGTATGCCTCGTGTTCCGGCCATTTGTAGAGAATATTGTAGATATCAATGGACATTTAGGACGATCATGTAGACATATTTATTTATTTTACACCAAAAAACAAGCCAAATAGTAAAAAAACATTACTAAGAAAAATTACCAAAACTTAATAAATAAATCTAAGCTAAAGTTAGTAATCTAAGAATTCATTTATTTATTGTATATATGAATTGTTTGCTATGCTTGCATACACCACTTTATAGTTGACAACTATTGAAAGTTGAACTGAATGGGGAATAGACCGGAGTAGATTAGGCAAGTGTCTAGGTCTGTATGTATCACTGGAAATAGTCAACTACATGCGATGATATTTGTGGGAAATTATCAAGTGCTTTATTTCCTTTAGACCTTACAGAATTATTGGACAAAAAATATAAAAAACATAAGTAAAACTGGGAAATGAAGTGAGGAGGACGATAGACCCCCCTTATTCATTACGGTCTTAAAACATTGCTATTTCTGTCTGTCTTCTCGTTTCGACAAGTCAGAGTGAAATAATAGTGCTTAGCAGCTGTTTTATTTAAGCAAACGATTATTAATCCCATTATTCATAATGAAAGTTTACACGGATTCATCTCACAATAAGCTTTATATCTATGTATCATTAAGTTTATATTGCAAACCAGAGGCACCACAACAAGTGACACAAATCTGCCCATAGAATTCCAAGACATTGTTTTGCCCATTGTGTGGGCTATGCCTAATATTCGACTCAGATCTAGTTCAGGACTGGGCCTGAGCATGACTTTGAGTAATAGTCAGAGGTCTAGTAGAATACCTAAGTTTTTTTTTGCATTGGGAAAATGTGTCGTTTTGCATTGTGTGGTATCTATCGTCGAAAGCAATTAGATTCTAGTGCTAATTAAGATATGGAAACCCTTGGCGATCGCGGCGTAACAGATGACCTCACCAACTCAACGCATATGTCATAAGAACCTACATAGAGAACCTATCAAAAGAGCAGCAGCTTCAATCGTCCTCTTGTTGTTTTATACATATTATATATATTACGAATTACCTCTTCTTATGAAGGTGAAACTTAAGTTACCTGGCGAACAAGTCCGCAGAAATTCAAACTCCAATAAATCGCACGATCACCACTAGCGCGTAAAAATCGTAAGAAATCACGCACAAAAGTTACCACAACCAAGATTCAAGCGCTATCCACACATTTCCGGGAACTCGTCCCGGCCGTGTTCCGTCAGGGACGGGGAAAAAATCGGTTACGTACAAATTGTATGAACTTGTTCACACAGCTCCGTGTCAGGGGTCAGGAAATTTTATGAACTTGTTCACACAACTCGGAACACGGATAGCCCTGACCCGGAACTGACCCGGAAATGTGTGGATAGCGCTTCAGTCATAGAGCATGTTTAGCTGTGGCATATTTATTATTTGCTGCCTAATCAATATTATTAACTAAATATGTCACAGCAAAATTCCCCCAAGACCTACGATGGGCATCAACGTAACAAATTGTAGCGGTCATATTGGACAGCTTAGCTGAATATTATGTGAAATGGTTGGGTTTAAGTATTCATTTAGCTTATCTAGATAATAATTTTAGAGCTATGATTGTAATATGCGTTTTGTTATTGCGACATTACAATAAAGTATTTTAAGAGACTCACGTCTACATATTTTTACATTGTATCCCTAACGATCGAGGTTCGCAATTTGATACCTTGATGTCCCTGTCCTAGGGAGAATTTTACAGCATCATCAGTCCGGCGAAAGCAGGGACTTCTTAACAGAAATCCAATCAAACTTTATGTTGCTCTTATTGAAGGAAATACCTTCACGTTTAAGATATACCTATGCTGGGGAAATTACAGACACGTGTGGCTCTAATAAGGTTCTAACCATAGATTCAGAGCAATGCGATGCTTGTATTGTACCATCTTCAAATTTGTGTCAGTCAGAATGTTCAAATCAACGCGGTATTCGCGATCAAAACCGATACCAATACACTTCGCGCGTATTACACTCAGATTTGCGCGGTATGGATAGTAGGATTAACACATACCCAATCGGCTTTCGCTACTGTTCTAAGTTGCGAATACGACTTACATATGCTGGGGGCCTACTTGGTAAACTAATTTTGAATCTCCTGGTTCGTTTTCAAGCAAAACCAACTCTTAATTTACTTTCACAAGATAGCGATTACACGATAACTAATCAATTACAATTTTAGTTTTAGACCCTGAGACAAAACAACACAGAAATCGAAACATAGTGTTAAAGTAGGTTCGTCCCACGTTAACATATCATGCGTTATAATTAGGTTTGAACAAAAAAAAAATAAATACCAAAGATTGTGGGTCTCATTGAAATGCTTTACCAAATCTTATTCAAAAATAGAATCACTTAACATTCGTAACGAGAGCAATAAAGACAGGATATAAATTTCAAAACCAGTAGTACTTTTAGAAATGCAATAACATCCAACATCCTTTACCTCCGCGTGCTGTGTACCAACCAGCTAGCAAGCCAATAAAATTTTGATTGGTACTAGAAACGGAAATCCTGGCGCAACAGGGCTTCATTTTTAAAAGCGTAAGAACCGCAATCTTTTTTAAATATAAATAATAATAGTAAAAATCGCTGGACAATCCACACAGCATCATCTAGCCCCAAGCTAAGCAGAGTTCATGCGGAGCTTGTAAAAGGAAAGATTTTATTGTTTGTTGGTGGTTTGAATTGAATAGGTTCCGAAACTATTGGACCTTTTTGGAGAACTCTTTCAAAATTAGAATGATAATCATAGGCCAAAGTATTTCCAAGTTAGGGATCCCTATGAGAACTTCAATAACGTAACCCAACGTGTGTGTAAAAACTTTTGAAATTATGTTAAATACCCGTGCGAAGCCGGGGCGGACCGTTAGTACTACATAAGCGACATCCTCTGACGTCAAGTTCGATGAAAGTCGGGCTCCTCTTGCCAGCCACTGTCATGGATGGTTATCGAAGCAAGAAATTGGCTTGACAACTTTCACAAGACATGATTTTGTTAAAGATATCATCATTAGATTAATGCGTCTCTGGAGTATGACAATGCTATTGTCTTTTCTGAGCGTATAACAAGGATAAAGAGTAAAGAGAATCAAGAATGAAGAAATTGCTCTAATATAGAAGCTTATTATACGGAAAATCTCATATTATCACGCTATTTTTCGACTTTTTAAAAATATGTTGCAAAGATAAGAAACCTGAAATTACTAAAACTGTTTTGATATGTACAAACCGACTCTTTTTTAGGTCATGTACTTTGTAGCGCTCTTTTAAAATTACGGCATAAAAAATTTTCTTCATTTACATTAATATTTTTATATATACAATCTTACAAAGATTCAGTGAAAGCTTCGGTCAAAGCATCACACAACGAAAATGAAATAGCAATCATCAGGCATAATGGCCATCATCATAATAAACGTAACAATACGAAGCTATAATTCAATTCCACTTTCTTTTATTGGCTTTCATCATTACGGCCACACCTTTATGAGGTGGTCAGAGATGCAATCAAATTAGAGCGCGACTAGAGACGAAACGATCGTTAGGTAAATGATGCGCTTTTCTTTTTTAATGCGAGATGATATTTTTGACTTATATGCTGTGATCTGTTGTTCAGACTTACAAGAAACCCATTTTATATTTTCATACACATTTTTATCTCGTTATTGTGTTGTAATTCGATGTTGTCGCGCCGCACTTAAAATCATGATTATATTTAAAACTAACAGTAATATTACAGCTTTACGCAGCTTTAAAAACCCATGCAATAAACGATTCTATAATTATTATGTTAAATAAATGTACATAATAAACAAGCAATAAGTAATACAATACAAAAATCCTTTACTGTACACGAGAAAAAAAAAACAAAAGACATTACATAAGACAAGTACAATGGACGGCCTTATCACTAATCGTCGTAATACTAATTGATCCAGAGAATGCTAACTTAATTTCACTATGAATGTTTCCCAAAACCTACCATCCGTCTCTATAGAAGAGCTGTATGATTCCCCAAACAGTACCAATAAAGGCATTGAACCACATCGTGCCACATCAGCATAGTGGGGCTCGGCCACAAAGCCGTCACGTCACTCACGCGTAGCAGAGGCTCAGAGTAATCTAAGTGTGCCATGTACCTTCATGACACACTAAGATGCATTACAATTAAATGATCAACGCTAGACATTTTAAACAGCATCTAGCCCATGGTAATCAGAGTTTGTGTTATTTTCTATCTAAGAAGGTAGGTTATATTACAGACAAACATTGGAAATAGCAGTGATCTTAGTATGGATCCTTGTGGAAGACCACTTAGCATTAAGTGTTATGCTCCGCGTATAGTTTTGACGCTTGCGTAGCACAGCGGTCTCGGCAGTGGCTCGCAGGAGCCTAAAGCATTATAAATAAATACAATGCACCACACCAACTGGATTAATATGAATGAAATACTAACGAATACACCAGAATAAGGTATTACAGCCACTTTTGCTTTAAAAAATGCATTTCTATTTTGAATTTTACTCGTATGACTTTATTAACATGACATAGGGCTACTAACTTGAGATAAAAAAAAAATATTTATTTTGTTATTTTATGACGTAAAATAAACAATTACCGACTGCTTTTTGCCTGAGCTATCTCAATGATATATTTTTAGCTTTTTCTTCAGACAAAGTAAAATGGCATATTGAGCAGCACAAACGGGCTCGGCCACGAAAACCCTGCCACTCACGCGTATCAGCTCGTGCCGAATCTAAGTGAAAACTAATGCAATGTGCAAGGAGTGCATTGCGACAGTTTTATCGGCGAACAACACGAGATTATTTTAATCATTATAGTGACAATTGTTTTGAAGAAACGGACAGAATGAAATGTTACTTAGACACATTTACTTTTAATAACATTCCATTTAATAAAATCGAAAAGATTAAATCTACAAACGCGTTAAATTCATTTGGATAATATGATGGTGATGTAAAAACTTCATGAATCTTATGAATAGAAGAATCATACGAGCGAAGCTGCAAGCACAAGCTAGTTTACAATATTTTATTGAAATCTGTAACTGCCATAACAGTCAGCAACGAAAGTTGTCTCTATTCACGAGAGCCATCACAAAAACAGTAGCAAACATTTTCTTGCAAACAATACAATCGCATGAAATACTGTTAAAATCACGTGTGAAACTAAGATTTATGATGATTTATCGATGTCATAGCGTGACACATATCTAGCATCGCATGACGGAATACTACAATACTTATGTATGTATGTATGTATGTGCAGAATGTGCCGAAGCGATGCCAGGAAAACGTCGGTTTGTTTTTGGCTACGAAAACTTTTATAGTTCTTGAAGGCTTGACGGGATTCGTGAAATGTTAGTGACGTATTTTAAGACGGAAAATTCGTTTGTTGAGTGTTTTCTGTGAAGAAAGATATATTTTACGATGATGGTGACAGCATTTACTTTATTTAATAAAGTACCTAATATTTAGTTTAAAGAAAATTGCAATTTAAAAAGAAGCCAATTGGAACTAGTATTTACAATTGAGGTAACTGCAGGCTGTTTCTAACAATCTACAGGTAGATCAGCTGATCCATATCAATACCAGTCGAAAGCGTCTCCAAGGCGCTTGCTGCATTGCCTCGCTGTATCGAAATGCTGATTCGTTGCGCCAGATACTCAGTAGCTCTTAATAAAGTAATCGTGCCAATTAAACTAATACAAATTACTATGTACTCTTTTGACAAATGTCGCCTATCATTATGTTGATAATTTTAATTCACGTAAACGCCGCCCTTCGTCCTATCCAGAATTTTATGCTGTGCAAGTATTATTGCCGCCCAGTATTAAGTAGTCCCAGTGAACACTATAGTCATCATCATCATTTTACGATGACTGTCACCAGACATTATTTACGGTAATTAATAAAGTTATCCAATTAACTCTTTAAGGCCTAGACACAGATGTCCTACACCACAACCGTGAAGTGCCGGCGGCGGCGATTCTCTGAGGGTCGCATCGCCTGGGCAGTGGATGCATTAAACGTTATATAACATTAAGTTAAAAATAAGAAAACAGATTCTCAGATAAATTTACCAGAACTCTTTTAATATTTTAACATAACAGTAATCTTTTGAAAACTCTCACATCTGCCTATAATACACATATCACCATGCCAGAATACGTAGTTCAACCCTAAAAAGATCAATTCCGATACGAAAGCACAAAATAGGAATTCTAACATTTCCTGTAACTGCAGCCATTCCATTACCAACAGCGGCTATAAAAATACTCACTGTTACTGGCCTATTTCCACACTTCGGAACCCTACCCGACAAACAGTTAGGTTATACAGGATGTTACTAGTTATTTATTTTAAAACACACTTACAAAATGAAAACAAATTATGTGTTATGTGAAAGACAATGGATGGTTATGTCTAGCAGTTAATTAGGATAAAGAGTGAAAGAAAAAAATCTTTACTGCACATTAAACAAAACAGTTATCAACAAAATATTATTTTTTTGATAACTGTTTTAAAATTATTTTAATACTATTTATAAAATTCCACTAACTTGTCAATACTTTAGATACCAATACAAAAATTAAATTTTAAAAATACCCAAATTCATATACGTACGTATTCAAAGACATACATACATAATATCTATATTTTATAAAATGAAATAGAGGTGTGGTCAGTGACAGCAGGACAAATAATGTTCCTTAACCATAGGTACTCTTGAATATTGTATGATGATGAATCTGAGATTATTTGTAGTATCTATTTCGCGTAAATAAACTTAGTCTTATTCTAGGCATGATAAATTACTATCTGTATACAATACGTTCACATCAAACAAGTCCACGTAATTCCATTGTTGAGCAAGGGTATCTATTTTCCACAATCTCTAAAAGGCGTCCTGAAAATATCTCGCTGAATGATTAGAATGTTCTTTGAGAATTCGGAATATTCGCACACCCTGTACAAACCCAAAGTTTAATAAAATACAGGTAAAAACGTAGCTATATTGTAAAACACAGGGTGCTCAGAATATAGCTAGTGCACTATTCAGAAAATTTTACTACAGCGAATCGATGTGTGGGATTTAGTAGCGTATACTCTTGTAATATTGATTTTATAGTACGAGGTAAGTTTCTAGCTTAAGCAGCAGAGTTATTGCTAGTCAAGGATTCGTAAGTGTATGTATGACTCATATATTTTTTTATTTGTTACATTTGTTCACGAAAAAAGAACAAATGAGAGGCAAAAAAAGTCATTTATTGTACAATTGCGGTGGGACCGCAACACATCTGTGTAAAAACCAAATGGCATTTCAACAACTGATAGGAAAACCAGAGATAAGTAAATTGAAAATGGAATGGAAGGAAGCAAAGACCGAGTTCCCAGCAACGATCATAAGTGTACCGGGTATTCCCCCAAAACCTGTGTCGAAAAGCCACAAACTCTGCAACTCCCGGCCACCTAACGAGTTTTTAACTTTAGCGATTATTAAACGCGAAATAATGGCGAGCAACATGTAATCTACAGTTTACACAACTCCGAACAACTTGCGAGACGTTAGTTTGTATAAGAAATTGCTATGAAAAGAGCCAACGGAGTTCGCCTTTTGACTTTGGGCATTAAGAAGATTAAAACTGGGCATGAGGCTACGCAAGGGGTGAATTTTCCTTATTAAAAGAAGCTTTGAGTGAAATAAACGAGGTAAATAAAGCGGTATTACGAAGGAGAGGATAGCTTTCGGGATCTGAGTCATATCTTAAAGTAGATAAAACATTAATTCATTATTTAGGAATGATATCTCGTGGGCTCTATCAGGATGGTTGGATGAATATTACAGTTGATTAATATTATTCTTGTCCGCGGAAAGATTGGAAGATGTAAGTGGAAAAGCCTCTCAATGTACAGCTTCATCAAAAACTTTGAACATTACCTAGGTTTAGATTAGACTATCGTTGCCTGATCTGATCGTTTAGTACCCACACATATTAGTTTCCAATTCAGGTCGACGCGAGTGCTCGTATCGCTGGTAAGCAAACGAACCGCGTTAGTGGCCATATATGATCACTCCGTTCCGGTAAAACATCATAATGAATGTTGACGTCATCATTCCAAAAAAAAATCTTTAAAAGTTTAACCCGAATGCGTAACTCTTATACACAGTATACACAGTATCCATATGTAGAGGTATACTGTATCTTATACTTGCGTTAACCGACTGTACTTAAACATTTTCTTTTGATACTTCGTAGGCTTTTGCAAAAAAAAACTTATAAGGACAGTCGGTGAACGCTATTTTAAGACTTTCACGTAGTCGGGTTCAAGTTTTTTAGTATTTTTTTTACCTGTTTTAGATGATTAATATAAAGAATAGTAAAGTTAAAACGTAAAATAACAATTAAGTTGGCAATAATAAAAACAACAGGTTTACATAGATTGATTATAGCGTTTATTAATCACAAACGCGTATTACACAACTTTTATTGGCAAATATTTAAACTAAAATTAAGATGACTCAAATATATTTAGTAACAATGACTTCCTCTCTCTCCTTACATATTTTGTAACCAACAGAGTCTATAGTGATACTGAACTAGCTAGATATATAAACCTCTGAATCTATGGAATGCAATTAATTATTGAATATGATTTCAATAATATTGAATATTATTGAATAAGCAACTCACATCGCCGCTTAGCTATACTGATCTGGTAAAAAAAAAACTCTGGTGCGAATCAATGGCGTTGTGTCGTGGATGGGACCGACCATGAATGTGGTATATTTGGCAGATCACCGATCCATGTCGCGACGACGTAGTGACATGATTGCTCTGATGCAGATGCTATTAGCGTGTGATGCAAACAGCGCGTGCATCACTAGGTATACGAAACTTTGGTGCTTATTATTCTTTATTGTAAAAACAATTATTGTCTTACGAAAAATATGAAATGAGGTTTATTTTATATTTTTCTTTATTCTTAATAATGTTTTTATTGACTAATCGGTGTGAGCCAAATAAACGTATCTTTCTTTTTCCTTCTTTTTCTTTATTTATTTCTTTCTTTTTTAATAGTCTGTAAAATTTAAGCATTGCGATGACTTTATCCATTGACATAAGTCTGATTGAGAAATAACACTACTTAGCAACTGCTTTTGGTTAGCAGAATATTATGAATAAGGGGGGTTATAAAATAAAAGCGGAAGTTTAGATGTTAGGTGTTTGTTAACTCATGACGACAAAACTGAACATATTCGACTGAAATACATAGTATAATTCTGTGGCGCGCCTGCGAAGGTCCGCCTGTGATGCAGTAGGTTGCGGGTAAGATTCTCGCCTCGGGACAAATGTTTGTAGGATCTGGAAATCTTTATTCAGGCTATTTTCTATGTATAAATTAAAAAGTTTTTAACTTAAGGCCAGGTAGGCCAACAGAGGCCGCACTTTTGTGGTTTTCAAAACCATCTGAGATGTAGGAATACTGATTAAAAATTCTGTAAAAAAGATATGTAATAGTTAAGGATTTAGTCTAGTCAAATTCGCATTCAGATACAAGATTTTATAAACTTCGCTCGGGAAAAAAAAATCTCGAAGTTACCCCTTTTTGAAATGTTTTTTTTCAATATTATGACTAAACTATGTGATATTTTAAGTTTTTTTTTGTACTCAATTAAAGACAGTAACTATTTCTAGACAAATTCGCAGAGTTTGTCCTGATAAAATGATTTTCAAAATCACTATTTTGAAATAACTACAAAATTCACAAGCGTGGTGGCTTGGCAGACACGATCAGTCGCGCTCTGGCGCTTACAGACGACGGACCTATGTCAATTTTTCCGCTAATTTATGAAGTACGTAAATGTTTCATTTGTTATGCAATTTTAGTCTCTGACACAATGGCGTTAGATTCAATTTTACTTCAACCTTTGACATGATATGTGACGGTCGTAGTGCCATAGTATAAAATCATCGGTATGTAAGGCAGAAAATTAATAAAGGTTATTGTTCTAGTTTAAAAATATATTATCTACTTACTGGAATGATTTATTGAAGCCAATAATATTTAGTTAACTACATTAACATTTTATATATCTATAAAGCATTGACATAATTGTTCTCCTTGATGGTGGAGCCCCCTCCACCATCATAGGTATGGTTTTTTTTGCGGAATCGTATAGAGGGCATCGGGGGGACCTAAGGAAAATTCCGACTTTTCCAAATTTGCCCCTTCTCCCCCCCCCCTTTTAGGGGGGCTCCCAAACAGAGCCATACTGAATGTTATTTTTTATGGGGTTGTATAGAGGGGGTCAAATAGTTCAAAGGCAGGCAAAAATTCCCCCCTCCCTTTGCCCCCAGACCCCCCCTTTTGAAGTTGCTACCGGAAATAGTCGTTATAGAAAAATTTGGATTGCGGAGTCGTATAGAAGGTTTCTTCTAGTGTTGAAAAATAAAAAAAAATCACCCCCCCTCCACCCACATTTTCACCCCCCCTTTTTGTATCTCCCAAACGGATCGACCTAGAAGAAAAATTTTTTCACAGTTATGTAGAGGAGAAGAAATCATTTTGAACTCCAAAAAAAGTTTGAACCCTATGACCCCCCAGACCCTCTTTTTTTATAAAAAACCGAAAATTGGCCAAATTTTGACCTTTTTTTTCGGGTGGAGCATTGCGGCGAGCGAAGCCAGCTGCAATGCGACTAAGGAGAATAGCACGGCGAGCGAAGCGAGACGTGCTGTGACCCCCACGACCCCCCTCTCCCAGCAAGCGGGTGAAGCACTGCGGCGAGCGAAGCGAGCTGCAATGCGACAAAGAGGAACAGCACGGCGAGCGAAGCGAGCTGTGCTGTGTGACCTAACACCCACTTATATGGGTATCGTTTTCGACTAAATCAAACACGTAGATTACGAAAAAGATGTCCATTTTCAAATCCAAGATGGCTGAAAGTTTACTATCGCAGATTTTACACATGGATATCGATTACCATCAAATCAAAGACGTTTTAGGTTATGAAAAGTAAAAACTCCAATGCGATAAGGCCGCCTAAGGCAAGGCACTCCCCCCGAGTTGCTAACCTCTAGTTTTTAATCTATAATTTTATTAAATGTTAATAGGTTTCTTTTATCTATACTAATATTATAAAGAGGAAAGATTTGATTGTTTGTTTGTTTGAATTGTTCCGAAACTACTGGACCGATTTGAATTTTTTTTTATCATTAAAATGCTAAATTTTCCGTGATGACCATAGTTAGGGACCCAGATGAAAAATTCAATAATTAAACCGTGCGCTATACCTATATTCTTATTCTATTATGGCTCCGCTGCTTGTTTTCAGATTTTTTAAATTATTATATAGTAAAAAACTGCAATTAAAACATGAATAAGAGCGTTTTCTACTTTACGTAAAATAAGTTTTATCTTTTTTTCCCGAATAAAACCGCAATCACATCTTACAATAAAAAGCGAGATATCGAGGAGTGAGTATTAACCTGTTGCGATGTTGTTCGGATCAAAGAGTTGTTTTTATTTTTCGTTTAATAAAAAAGTAAAACCCATTACAAAAAGCCTATCTCAAGAACTACTCGTACGATTTGCCTGAAAAAAATTCACAAGGTGTAATCGCACGTCAGAAACAATTATTTCAAATAAAAACACTTCTATAGTAATAGTCGGTTACCATATTATGTATTCGGTGGGGGCGGCGAATTATGAAAATATTTTTTTTTTGTTTTTTTTTTATTTTATTTATTCTTGAAAAACTTATTCTAGTTATTAAATATTAACATTCGTTAAGCCCTTGAGGATTTGACTCGAATGTTACATTCCTCTGGTTACATACTTTACGTTTTTTAATACGTGAGTGATAAAACAAAATTTTTGTGTCTTAAACTACTAAGGTACCTAATTGATATAAACAGATAAAGAGTAAGAATAGTTATTGAATAAACGCAGCCCGAAGTGTGCAGCATATCGATGCAGTGTTCGGGCTTTCTCGGACGGCCGAGCCTCCCGAAGTTCCCCGAACACTGCAGAATGCGCCGACCTCGCTCTGGTCGGCAAAAATAAAAAATGAAAAATCAAAATAAAGATTTTCAGTAGGTACAAATTTTGAAATTGAACATTGAAATGGGACCCTACAGAGTCGAATAGGGTATCAAATGAAAGGTTTCAATTTGCACATTCCAAAACAGATTTTGAAATTTTGATGAATTTTATACTTTTTGAAATATTTAGAAAAAGGTCGAATAAATGACCATTCCCCCCCTTATCTCCAAAGATTGCAGAGCGATCGATGTGAAATGTAATAAATGGTCAAAAAATTAACCATTCCCCCACCAACCCCCTATCTCCGAAGATTGCAGAGTGATCGATGTAAAATGTACTATGCGTTTGTAGATAATATAGATTTATAATTTACAGAAAAAATATAGAGAAGTCTGTAAAAATTAAACTTTTTGAAATATGGTCATAAAACAAATTTTCATACAATGAAACTTTTTCATTGAGAGCAGCAATTCAAATCAAAGGTATGGAATTCGACAATTCAAAACAGGTTTTGAAAATCGCCTAAGTTTCATACTAAGTAAAATACGTTGAAAAAGGTCGAAAAAAGAATTGTAGGTTCGAACCCATCGATCCGAATATCGTTGTGATTTCAAGATGAAAATGTAAATTATAGACTTCCTAGCCTTACCACAAATGGAAAAAATAATTATGTGATGTCCATAGCCTTATCATCTCCTGAGCCACTAACCGGGTACAAGCACGCTAGAATTGAATATTGGAGAATTTTGAGAAAATAATAATATTTTATTATAATTGTTTTATTTGATACCCTTTATTCTTTGTATTTATTTCAAACAAAATTTTAAATCATAGAAGCGAATGTTCTCTATTTGCTTCTTTGTCTTCTTTATTTGAGTATTTATTTCAAATTTTGTAGGTACATAAAAAACGAAGTTCGGAAATTAACTATGCCTTTTGTTGGTCTGGTCCAGACGTTTTTCAGCGTTCTTGGTTTGGTTGGTTATCTTGGGATCAATTACTTTATTATTAATTCATTATCTATATTAAAAAACATAAATAGAGATGAAGTTGTAACAACTTCATTTATTTACGAAACTCTAACTGAAAACTATTAACAAAGTTTGATCATAGCAACAGCGTTTCTAAAGTGAAATAATATTATGCTACTGCTTATTTCTATACTATGTCGTTGGCGCTGCATCTGCGCTAAGTATTTCGCGCGCAACTTTAGACAGGACAAAATGCCTACAGCTGCAGGAATACCTCGCCTTAAGCGATTATTAAACGCAAAATAATGTGTATGGAAAGATTGGAAGATGAGATTAGATTAGATTGTGTCTATGTAATATATTGTATTATCCGTCTACCCATAACACAGATTTCAATAACTTTATTTCTTTAGGCTTACTTACTTTAGTTCTACTTAGCTTGGGGCTAGATGATGATGTGTGGATGGTCCAGCATTATTTATTTATACAACGAATTCAAGTGCCAAATTCTACAAAAAAGGTTTGTAATCTAAATTGAAATTTCAACAGTAAGCACCCTGCAAAGTTCGGTTGAAAACTACAGATATAAAATTTTTAAAGTTTCGGTCAGGGAATAAAACTAACTTATTTAAGTTTGTAAAGCAACTCTCCGCGGAAATAAAATAACTAAATGGACGATAGACGTGACAAAACTTACGTGTTCCTTCCATGTTAGATATCTGTTACAGATTTTATAGCAGTTGCTTCTTGGCTGGAGGAGTAGACTAGATCATACAGAAAATATAGTGACCGTTTTTAGGTGGAACTTGTCTTATATTCTTTGTGAATAAAGAAGTCTTAAGTCTCTAAGACAATAGTTATGAAAATAATTGAGAGGTTACGTATTTAAAATGAAAATAGTTCGAGGACATGGTTATTGATTAGGTAGGTAGGTATATCGATAAGTAAATAAAGACGTTATGATTACTAAATAAGTTGTTTGTATTAATAAATAAATCTTAAGCGAACACAACAACATCAACAGCCTATAATAGTCCACTGCTGGACATAGGCCTCCCCTAATGAGCGCCAAGATGGCACTATCATTTGGGGGTTAATGACCATAATCCCCACGCTGGGCATGCGGGTTGGGGATCGCAAGCGAAGCGAACACAAGTAATCTGATAATTATTGAGGAAACTAATAATTATAACATATGATAATAGGACCCTAACTAAGCATTTGTAGTACTAGGCAATAATAAGACATTCATTTTCATTATGATCTATTGCAATTGTCCAATTACTCCACTGGTTCGGCCCTTATTTGGCTGCCGTTTTTGTTGTTGATATACATAATAAAATATAAAATATAATAAAATAATAAGTCATCTGCGCAAATGCCGAAGATCTAACGTGGTGTTCGTTCTTCATGAACCATCCAACGATCGTGGATGTGAAGGCCGTTGATGATGATGATAATGATCAACAATAAGAAAAACGCGAGAACAAGGAAATGGCTTAAATGGCTACTCAAAAATTCGAATCGAAAAATTCGATGAAAGTTTAATATCCTGCCAACCTGATAACCAGCATTCGATCGTACAAATATTTACCTCAAAACCTCCAAGCCATTTCCCAATAAATAAAAACTAAATGGAACCGGTAAAAACGTCGTCGAAACAAGCGAGGCGCAGTGTTTCCGACTCGTTTATTTATCTCCAATTGTGTTAGATGGTTTGGCGCGTTCTGATTGAGATGACCGCGTCTTGAAAATCTTGTTATTTGTTTCCAAGATATGTACTAGAGGTTGGATCGAAACAATATCAAATTATTCTTTTTAATTATTCTTTTGCATTTAAATTGTATATTCATATATGTTGTAGCGACGAATTATGAAAATTATGGCATAACTCCCAAGAGTACAAGTATTTGCTTTTATAAAATAATTTTTCTTTCCCGATGGAATGCTGGGAGAGAACTCTTTTAGGGTTAGGCACGCCGTTGCCATTATTTTTCTAATTAAATGTATCGTAATACGAATTGCAATAATTAATTAAGAATATGTGAGACAGAAGCCACTTAGAGGACTTATCAGGTGAGCCTACGTCTACTATAATCTACGTAGATTCAAGATTTCTGTTCTTGTATTCCACGACTTAACACTGTACAGGATATTTAAGATAGAAGAAAGAAAAAAAATCACACATTGATCATCAATGAACGTACGATCATAAATTGATCATAAATCATTGATTTTGATTGTTCTTATTTGCTCAATTTTATGCTTGTTCGAACGGAATAAAAGGAATAAGGTGGCTTGAACATCGGAAGATGAGGTTGATATATCTTACGTCAACAACGAAAA
Organism: Eupithecia pulchellata; assembly: GCA_963931895.1. Lineage (NCBI taxonomy): Eukaryota > Metazoa > Arthropoda > Insecta > Lepidoptera > Geometridae > Eupithecia > Eupithecia pulchellata. The sequence goes on from OZ007540.1 coordinate 1,848,286, forward strand.
AGAAACGCTGTGTTAAACGGAATTCCAGGTTAGGAAGCTAGTAGATACTTAGTGCAGATGACAATACTGTCATCTGCACTTTGTATCGCGCTAGATATCGATATTTTAGTTGGTACCTTGTTTTTCTAATCAGTGCTTATCGATAGACGGAACGCGGTCCTCAAGTAAACGAAACTTTAATGCCAGCCTCGATATGTAGTCATGGAGCGTCAAGAGCATGCATCTTGGTCATTGAAAGTTAAACCGTCGAGAAGCTTTTATGTAGTATGCCACGTATCTTGGCACTTTACTAAGGTATACCTATACCTTAGTCCAATCGACCGTACATATTATAAAACAAATTATATTCCTTCGCAAACTAAATTACCTAACTGAAAATATCTTAGAAATCACAGAAAAGCAAATATTTTCAATGCAAACGCTAACATTTTATAAACAAGCTTCGTATGTAGCACAATGGCATGGTTTTGTCGTTTCATACAACACTTACCATTTCTAGAGATGACTCGTCTCAGCAAATGTCCGAATCGCCGCGCACCCAAACACTTCCTCTGCTCCCGAAGCACTTCATCCGAGCAGTCACTGTCACTCCCTGTATCATCATCACTGTCGTCACCAGACACGAGAGATTCACGGTTCACTTTGGCTTTCCCATCACTAGTACTTAAAGCAGGCTCACTGGCACCCAAACTCTTTGGCTCCACACTCCATCCGTCCAACTTCTGTACGTCGTTAAACAGATCGTCTAAATTCGTCTCTAGTAAACCTTTGGCACTGCATATCACTTTGCTTTTTGTATCCTGCGAGATCGCATCTACGCTGTTTGACAGATACTTCTCACGTTTCACGGTTTTTGTATCGTCACCATCCATCCCATCAGTCAGGTTTATGTTATCGCGCGTTTTCGCCCGCTGTTTTATTCGGAACGAGTTTTGTGACACTATTTTGGAGTCCTCCATTTGTTTCTCCTCCGTTACGTTCAATTCCCTTGTCATCAGTTGGTTTTGCGGATGGCCCGATCGGAATATGTTCGATAGAACTAACATTTTCACTGTTTGTAGAGCACTCACTCCGCTCAGACATTCCATCACTGCATTCCTGTTGCGTTTAACTACATCATGTCATGAAAAGGCTGCTTTGTATTTGTTCTGATAACATTTCGGCCGAGAGAGCTGCCTGTTGCAGTGCAGCGTATGCAAATGCATTCTTTATGGAACACTGGGCGTTATTCAAGCGTGTAGATTATTCTGGGCGCGGTGCAGGGTTTAGGTAATATTTCGCCGAGCGTTTGGAGGACGCGGCTGAATAAATAAAATATCAGCAGGGAAGCAATCTCGCACCTTCGCTTTACGTGGGTATTATTGCGCGCGTTTAGATACTACTTGTTTTATGTAACATAAATGGGTTTATTAATATTGTGAGAGCGTAACGTGTTTGGAGACGCTGACGAGATTGAATGCCTCAGCCGCAGCCAGGTTAAAACAAAGGCGCGTCAGGGAAGCGTCGTGATTACTAATAACAAGGCGGGCGTCGTTAACGTGAGGTTTTACCCCTTTCATAAATCCGAATCCGTCATACGAAACTTTATCAATGTGATCGCTTTGTGCCCGTTCTTGATATTTAATTGGAAATACTACTTAACTCGAACGAGTTCAAAGGCTTATTCAAAGACTTGACTACTAAAAATAGACTGCATTAGAATTGAAGAAAAGCGCTTTTTATTTCCCTTTCGATATCTACGATCAACATCGCCTAATGACGTGAAAGCACCGCCTAGAAAGCGACGTTCGATAAGCCCGTTCCGTCGACTGCATTGAAATTTAGATTATTTCTATTCCGTGGATGTTTATCAAGGACGTTTTGTAAGCACAAGCACGCTGACTTGCAAACGAGGCAGTGAGCTTGTTGAATAAATGAATTTATTTATAGCTCTAACAACGTACGTAATCCGACATAAAAAAAAGCATTTCAAATCATTAAATATCAAATATCAAAGCGCTTTACTTCCTTAAGACCCGACAGAACTATTGGACACGTCAGAAATCTCAAATTACAAAAGAAAAACTGGGAAAAAATTGATCTATTAGATTAGGTATTTTTAAAGTAAAGAAGCGAACAAAAGACCTTCAACTAGTAGTTTTCAAGTCGGAGCAAATCACCATTACTGAATAGTTACGCTGGTTTATCGCTGTATAACAACAACCTTATCGAGACTAGTGGTCTCGTTTTCTTTGAAGGGCTTATGACGTAAAACGAAAAGCGAATCTGATTAACCAATTTTGCACAACTACGAGTACCGTGTAATTCTTGAACTAACTAGTTTCATTATGCAAATCGAATCATGTTCAACGGTTTACCTACGATAAATATTTTTTGGAACACGTCTTTGGCTCAGCCGGATGAAACGCATGTGGGTTTGATTTCCGCTTCGTATGAGCTCGAAATATCTGTTGAGTTCGATTTATTTTCAACGTTTGTGTTTACAATATAGGTTACCAGTACCTATGGTAGGTACCCATACAACACAATACTTGTGACTTTGCCTCTATAACGCAATATGAAATATCGAGCTATATTTTTAAAACAGAGCAAAGCCTGTACGTAATCCGATAACTAAAGCTACATGTCCACTACAGCGCACGTTACACAGTACCTCATATAATTTACTGTATGTTCAGTGGCTTACAGTACAGCCGGACCTTAAGCCTGGAGGGCTACTTTGAAAAACGAAATACAAAGTTGACCAACCACGAATCGTGCACAAACGACCGCTATTTAAATGATTTTGACATTTATGTCTTAGAGATCCGAAACGAAAGGTGTCAGCTAGTGATGCGTCTAAAGCAATTTGCTGAAAAGGATGTTTGTTCCGATCCGTCATCCGAAACTTCGTATACCCCGTTTTAAGTTAGGCCTCCTGTACGTGCTTAGCTTACGAAACAATTTTAAACTGCAATTTTTCGCCCACCCCTGGATTAAGCGATGATAGCTTTTACTTCGACGCCCCGGTTTAAGAGCTTTACTTTTATCTATTGTTTTGTTTAGGTTATTTTTGAAATTGCTTTTTCACTGCGGTGATAAAAGTCGGACAAAGCTGAACTATACCCGCTAGTGTTTGAGTTGGAAAGTTCAATTTGTTTGATATGTTAGGACGTGCCTAGAGTACAAATCCTTAAACTAAGTTCTGGGTAAATTTTCGTCCAATAAATCCAAAATGGCGTTTGTGAGGTTCTATATTGTATTTAAGGGTTTTCTAGACAAATGAAAGTGACGGAGTTATTTATACTAATATTATAAAGAGGAAAGATTTGATTGTTTGTTTGTTTGTTTGAATTGAATAGGCTCCGAAACTACTGGACCGAGTTAAAAAATTCTTTCACCATTAGAATCCTTAATTTTCCGTTATGACATAGGCTATATAATATTTTCAAAAAAGTTAGGGATCCGCATGAAAAATTCAATAATTGAACCGTGGGCTGTATATTCAACCTCTTTTTCTATTATGGCGCGTCAGAATAGAAAAAGAGGTTGTATAGCGCACGGTGCTTGCTTTTTCTCTACGGCCAGTGTCAGTTTTGGAATGTCGAGTCAATGTCAAAAACCCCAATGCTGTTAAAAAAAGTAAAGATCCGTATGAAAACTGTGAAACCCATCGTTTTAGTGTGTATAATTTCTGAAATTTTGTTTAATACCCGTGCGAAGCCGGGGCGGGCCGCTAGTCGTAATATAAAAAAACTTAATAAATAATGTAGGACAAATCCACACAGCATCATCTCGCACCAAGCTAAGCAGAGCTTGTGTTATGGGTGACAGATACTTAATATAATATTATATTATATTACACAGATTGATATTTGTTATTTAAAATACATAGAAATCGACCAGAATACCTGGAACATATATCAGCAGATTGTACAACAATAAATTTGTCGCTAGGCGGGAATCGAACCCTTAGAGGTCGTCATATCGTTCTTTCCAACCGTTCGTCTCTCTGTCCATACGTCACAATACCCTGAGAAAAAGAATTTAGTTCATTGCCTGGACAGTTGGAAATTTATAAAGCAATAACTCCCAGACGACTAAAGATCAAATAACGACGACTAAAGAAAAACTATTTATGATAGGTTTGTTTGTCACTGTAGTATTTACTTCAATGATGATGATCATCATAAAAGTACCTATCAAATTGGTTATTCCAGTTTTTTCCAGTAACTTTAAGGCTGTCATATTCCTTATTATTTGTATTTTTCACCCTCTTTCATACTCTTCTCTCTTCTCTATAAGTTTCACTTTAATTTCTATACATTTATCTCATTCATAATGCAGAGGTTCCACACCTTTTGTGCTCATTACAAATTATGCATCTACAATCATATTTCACGACTGAATGCCGCATTGTTATTCAAAGTCGAGGCTAGCTATTACAGCAAAGATAATGTAATCTAATTTACATTTATATAATAAACTGGTTAACAATAATGTAAGACGTGAGTATAAACAGTTTCTATTTATACGAATAACATAATTATAACTAGCTTTTGCCCCCGACTTTGTCCGCGTAGAAGTCGAACATGGTTCGAATAGTCTACTTGTAATTGGTTTTTAACGTTATAAATTTTGTTATAATATATAAACAGGACTGTTACATCGCGTGTCCTTGTATGTATGTGTACTATCCCGCGGAACATGATACCGGGATAATAAGTATCCTATGTCCTGTCTCCTGGTCTAAACAACGTGCTAAGTATCATCAATCAGTTCAGTAGTATAAGTGTGAAAGATGTATTAATTATGTACCTGTATATGGCTACATAAACTTACGGTAAATATGGTACATCCCCTGCCTTTCTTAAATTCAAATAATCCATTCAAAATTTGCTTGGGAAATTTGCTTGGGAGAGATCGCTTCTAAGCGATAAGGCCGCTATTGTACTTGTCTTATGTAATGACTTTCTTATGTTGTTTTTCTATTGTACAAAAAAGCCTTTTTGTACTGTATAGTATTGTAATAAATATTTCTCTAATAAAGCTGCGAGGACGAAGCCACTCACAGAAGCTAGTCTACAAAAACATTTAGTTAGAACATCCTTCACCTTGTAAAACCAAGGTGGAACCTTGAAGTTTTTGCAAGAGCAAGGTGAGTGATCACATACACGATAAGCGTTCCAGTTAGGTGTGTGAATATGTATTATTGTAAGAATGTTGTGCGAATTTTACTAACGCGAGGTCAGAAGAGTAGTTTTTGTAGAGAAGAGACTAAATTCGGTGAGTGGATTTTGTAAAAAGATTGCTAAATAAATAAAATAAGGTCTACATTCTGTTTTAATCTTTATTTAGAAGTAATATTATCATAGTTATTTCCGGCTTTAGTGTACATGTAGATGTACCTAAGCAGAGCTCTGTCCCTCTAGATCTCTGCAGAACGTCTGTGGCGATGTGACTTTGATTCGCTTTGTACTACATAATATGTACATATTATGTAAAAAAATCTTGTAACAAGGAACTTACATTAGTTTTAGACCAAACGGGAGCGGAGATGTATTAACATAACAAATAAAATAGCTTGGTAAACTCAAAAAAAATTGCTAAACACTATTAAAAATTGTTGAAAAAAAAGCAGTCGTAGTGGCAGACATAGAAACGGATCATCGAGCCGATCTCAGTGTGGTTATCATAAGACGTAACCTACCAAAAGAAAACCAACAGTTACCTTTCTATACTAACATTACCAATCCGACTGCCATTTGCATATATTTCTCAGTAAATACTAAAAAGTACGGTATTAGAATACCATATACCTATTACTTTACAATTTATATATTCTCACAGGATCTATGAGAATTTATCTGCCAAATAAGCTGAGTAAATTACGAAAAAGCCCGCCTCGTCGAAAAGTCCACTGCAGTAATGCCTTTACCAAAATGAAGGCATATACTACTGCACTGGGCGTTGTTCCAGTGTGACTAGACTAATGAAAAAGGATGGCTCTCAAAATGGCTCTTACAGATTTATTTTTACGCGGACACGAGTCTACGCGTGGTAATTCAATAAGACTAGTATGAAATAATTTTAATAACTGCAAAATGCATTATATTATTATTAGATTTAAGGTCAATATTATAAAAAAATACAAGCCAGCCCGTAAACTTTCCTCTTGAATCACTCTAGAGGTATTTATTGAGAAAAACCGCATCAAAATCCGTTGCGTAGTTTTATAGATCTCTTTTATAGATTCCAAGGTGGCATACCCAGCTAATGGGACCCGTCCTCCCGCTACAGACTAGATAATGCCAGCATCTTGCACGGCTCAAAGCAATGAACAACATAATTTCTACCTCTGTTTACGCAAGTGTGAAGGTCGTATGTGTTTAAACAAAAAAGTCAAACTGTATCAATAAGCAAGCGGAACACTATTTGTAGTTAACGCACGGGCCTTTGTTTATTCCTTTCATAGAATTTCAGTAAAATATTTCGGGAAACAACTGACAGGGGATCTATTTGCTCCAGGTTTTGTGATATCACAGTATCAGTAAGTACAAGTTGTAGGTCCCATGACATTAATGTGTTCAACATAATACTGAACTCTTTCGCTGTAGAAAACGATTTTGTTGGGAAGTAAAAACAATACTATGGAACGCGTGTAAAACAATTGAAATATGATGTTGATATTTTCACAAACTTTTAACTGGATAGGAATAATTCCAATAGAGTATGAAAGTGAAAAACGTTGATTATTTTGTACAATGACTGAAATGTTACAAAAACTTGTGACATCGTTTCGAAACAAATGTTAGGTATTCAAATGGTCTTTTTACCCGGCTTATTCGTCAATTCGCTCGCGACTAACTACTGAGCAGGATTATGAGATCAACAAATTGACACCCTATGTATTTATGAATGTGACCGAGTTCTTTGTCCAAATTAGGTGTCGTATGATATGTCACATCAGATAAAAATAGGTTAACTCCTATTTTTATCGAGATCAGGGTCTAAATTCTAAATATTAGTAAATACGCTCGTATTTCCATTCTTTTTTTCTAAGTAAAATAATGTTCAGCAAATAAGTAGGAAATGTTCAGCAAATAAAAAAAACTTAAAACTAAAACCCGACTGCGTAAAAGTCTTTAACTCTACTCACATCAAAAGGTATAAAAATTATAAGGACAGTTGGTGATCGCTAGTTTAGGTCTTATACATATTTTAACTACTTATATTTTTTATATCGGATTGGTGGGCGGAAGCGAGTAGTCTAATACATCATTGTTCAGGTCAACGGCCAGATTATAGGTCCCGCGGCCTTGAAACAGATCATTGTTGTTTGTGACCAAACGCAAGGTCGTATCACACTTCTTGTAATTAGTTGTTAAGTCTGTTTATGTATGTATCTACTAATAGTTATTTTAGAGAGGAAAGATTTGATTGTTTGTTTGAATTGGCTCCGAAACTACTGGACCGATTTGGAAATTTCATTCATGATTACAAATCTAAATTATACATGATAAACATAGGCTATAGAATATTTTCAAAAAGATACGGATATAACATGAGGACTGTAATATACATACCAAACGAGAGTATAAAATTTAAAATTTTGAAATACCCGCGCGATTCGGGCCGTACAAAGTTGACGAATAGGTAGTGGTTCGACGTGACACGGCGAAAAGTCGCCAGGAATCAAATTTGCCCAATCAAACACTAATTTATGTTGGTCAAAGGAATTAGGAACAAAGAAAACAGTACACTGCATAGCAAAAAAACGACGAGGAGTCAATTTATGTCTCGACTATTTTCGTCGATCATGGGTTCTTTTTTGCGCTTCAGCGAGTCACCCACTAAATAACATAAATTGACTTACTACCGCATTTAGGTAAATACACGGAAGAAAAAAACCTGTATAACAACTGTGGTAATAAAATAACACTTTCTGTAACTTTTTTCGTATTCTTCGCTATTACCTATTAACCATTTCATTAATAACCAGTTCATTCCAATTCGAACCGATGCAAAGCAAACGTAACTAGTGCTAATTAGAACTCCGGCAAATGACTCAGAGCCTTCGGGAATACGGAATTATCAATTATATTTCATGGAGGCTGAATTGAAATTAACTGGGGTACTTGAGAAACGGCGAAGGAAACAACGCTACTTTGAGTGTTTGTTGGTATTGATATCCATAAAAGGTTACTCAAAGTTTATCTTGGAGCTTCGAAGCTTTGATATATTTGTAGGATAGAAATGAATACAAATAATTGATTTACCATAATACCGATTACAGGTGAATTAATGTTATATATTATATGAGATACTTAATATACACAGGGTTTTAAATTCCGTGAATTTTTGTAGATATGATCAAGATTCTATCAAATTAATGGTGGTCCATAAAACACGGCGACTACACAACAATTAATGTTTATTTGAATGTATATGCTCGAAAATATGTCCGGCATTATTTATTTATATGTGTAGAGGAATTGATATAAAAGTAGATGCGTCATCGCATATCGCATGCCCATATTTAAGCGAAATATTTATGAAACTGGAACGATACGACCCGCATTCGGCGCACATGACCCATCGCACTGCAGTCGGATATTCGCAGAATCACCACGATTTAAAACAGATCAGCGAACAGATAGCAGTTTGCCAAAGCCGACTGCAGAGTTGCCAACTCGTAGAAGTCAAAAGAGACATTAAACATCTCAAAGTCAGACAACATACGGTGAAAACTAAAAGGAGCCTTGGATTTATCGCCTTAAAGTCGCAAGTTTGATAAACGATATCCGTTTGTCAATTTCTCGGGTCCCGAATGGTTCCCTAGGGATCCCTCAATTTACGATTACAGTTCCATCATCGGGAGAGAACGGATCGATTTGTGGTGATTGCTTCGGGTTCCTGAAGGTGGAATGGAAGCCAGATTTGTGATATCGCGGTAATGTGCTCGAATATTGAGTCGCTACTGTGATCCTTATTGACGGGGTGTTAGGGCTGATTTGATTAATATTACGTGAAGCAAGTTTATGTATACTTACCTACTCTACGCTCCACGTTATATTCACATTTGCTTATTTCTAGTTTTTATTGTATTTATTTTCGAAATAGCTTGAAAGATTGTTACCAGTGTTTGGAAGTACCTACCTAATAATGCCTTTTAATGACCCAGGTGAGACCTCTGTTTTAAAACCTAACATAGGCACTTCTAACCGAAATGTAATGTAATTTTTTTACTTAAATAACTTATTATAATCGACATTGGTTAGGCGAGATAATTTTACTATGGAAAATTAGAGTACGAATGTGTTTTATATTTCGTGATATCATACAAGACAAAACTACATATTAAAGCATAATTTAACGATGTTCCATCAGTTAGCTAAATCCGTAATGCAGCAGCTACACAATACAATGTCTTGCCAAGTGATGCGAAGGAGACTTCTACGACTTAGAGGAGACACGACGTTGTCTAACAGTGTTGCCCGTTCAAACAAGATCCGTCAAGTGCAACAGTAACTCGCGCGCCGAGGGATCTGAAATTTTGTCATGATTGTATAAAAATACTAAAGGTACTCGTCGACCACGCCGCGTCGTAGTCGGGAGCCGCTAGGTAGGTAGTTCGTTTATTTTTAAATGAAATTACTTCGGGGAGTCAATGTGGAGTCAAGAGTAAGGAGGAGGTGGAACTTTTGCAATCTTTTCAATGTACTTGAAAAGTATGAATATTAAACAATTATCAAAAAAAAAATTTTAGTTGTAAGTTTGAGTGTAATCTGCGTTTGAATCCTTTCAACCTTTAATTTTATATCCCACTCAATGAAGCGCCCCCCTCCCCTCTATTGAACGTAGTGTTTTTTACTTTTTCAAACGTTATCTAACATGAAATTAAATGTTTGACCATTTTTCAAACAATGTCTAACAGTGTTACCAGTTTAAAAAGCAGCTTAATCTGGGTCAAACTCGTAAATCGGACTGATCCTTTCAATTCAGAACCGTATGACTGTCAAAATAGAATCGATATTGTTATTCGTTTCCAGCCGTCCTCTCAAAAGCGCCATAAATCTAGTCATTGAGTGTAACCTAAATTATGGATATCAGGCCGTAAGGGCTACAGCACAATGCGGCTGATGGTTTAGTTTTAAATTTGTTGCATCGCAAATGCAAAACAATTCAGAGTTTTAGAAAAATGCGCAGCGTATCGTGTCAAATCCAGTACATAAAACAAATAGGGTCGCTGGAATGAACGCCAGACAGGACCAAAATAAATAAATAGTGCTGGACGATCCACGCAGCATCATCTAGCTCCAAGCTAAGCAGAGCTTGTGTATATCAGTCATGAAGTACCCATACTTCATGACTGATATAATACAAAATATTACATTGATTGTTTTTATTAAAAACTAGCGGCCCGCCCCGGCTTCGCAAGGGTATTAAACAAAAATTTCAGAAATTATACACACTAAAACGATGGGTTTCACAGTTTTCATACGGATCTTTACTTTTTTTAACAGCATTGGGGTTTTTGACATTGACTCGACATTCCAAAACTGACACTGGCCGTAGAGAAAAAGCAAGCACCGTGCGCTATACAACCTCTTTTTCTATTGTAACGCGCCATAATAGAAAAAGAGGTTGAATATACAGCCCACGGTTCAATTATTGAATTTTTCATGCGGATCCCTAACTTTTTTGAAAATATTATATAGCCTATGTTCATCACGGAAAATTAAGGATTCTAATGGTGAAAGAACTTTTTAACTCGGTCCAGTAGTTTCGGAGCCTATTCAATTCAAACAAACAAACAAACAAACAAACATACAAACAAACAAACAATCAAATCTTTCCTCTTTATAATATTAGTATAGAAGAAAATATCCAGAAATTTTTCCGGGTACGAATTTTTAGAAAAAATATTTGTCCCAAAGCGGGAATTGAACTCAACCTCCTGCATCGCAGGCACAGCCATCGCCGCCGCAGCGGTCCTCAATGCGTTACGTCTGACCACACTAGAAGCTGCCAAAATTTCGTCTTTCCTTACACGCTAGGCATCTAAAAATCAGAAAACTGTCTCCTCGCTTCACGCTAGCTCCGTTACACGGTTGCGGGGTGACCGATCCCATACATTATAGGGTTTCAAAAGCATTGGTTAGATCTCTCTACAGTACATCACTGGTGTAAATGCACCTTTACAGTCGTTACACCACGGATAGGGCTGTTTACAGCGGCACACATAAATCTCTGCGTTGTTTGCGCATCCAGCTCAATTGTGCAGCTAGCTTTTGATGGCTCCTGACGATGTTTACGCATGCAACTTTTCCTATTTGTACGCTGCTGTTATTGGTTACTGGTTAAAAGTAGCTGGGTAACTTTGTAAGTAATTTGTGCCCAGGTCATGCTTTGATACTATACCATAGCTAAGTCGACGGAGAATGTTTGTAAACAACCGTCCATGCTTAACGTAAAATCTATTTGTTTCCTTCAATAAATAACGCTTACAGTTAGTTATATCTGAAAATTGACACCAAGCTAGTTCTAGTAATTTGTGTCTTGGTTTATTTACAAATATTCTACATTGAGTTATGCTATGGTATACCTACTACTCTGCGCGTAGCAACGCTTGTATAATTTTTCGAAATAAATATTAGTCAATTTAGGAGTATTTTAGTTTGGTTTACATTTATTCTCATATTTAGTAACTGCACCGCCTTCCTATAATCTTCTCAGTTTAACTTTGTTTGCCTGGAAGAAATCGCTTTAAGCTTATCGCTTAATTCGCCTCCAATTGTTTCAACTTTTAGTTATATTTTGTTTTAGTCATTAGTTATTCAGAATAAAGTATTATCTATCCATCAAGGGTTAGAATATGAGACATAGTTTGAAATTTTGGTGTTCATCCAAAACGTCTTCCAAACGCAAATTGATTTTCGGGAAATTTTAATTTCATGTTATACAACAAAGTCAAAATGTTTTGCTTTACACGGTTTTCAAGGCATAAACTTATATGACTTTAAAACCGTGTAAAGCAACCGTTGCACTCGAGACAAATAACAAACTCGAGTGCACAAAAAAGATACTGTTACCGCATCAAATCGCAAAAGATACTGGTATCGCACTATACATACTTATAGCTAGAAAATAAATACAGCGAAATCACAATTTTACAGTTAACCAACCGTTTTTAATCAACATCACTCGTGCTCAACCAAATCTCTTCAACGTACTTTATAAGAAACAATTTAGAGTAAACTTAGATGGCCGCAAAGTACACGCTGATCAAATTATTTATTAATTAACCTAGTTCATACCGTGTTCGGAAACTTCGTAACGAGACGGATGCTGGTTAAATTTACATCTCGATAAAGAAACGGAAGCTATAGGTCGATTATATTATGGGGCCGCGAGTATATTTAACACATTCATCAGCATATTTATTTATTTACAAGCGTACATCTATTTTGACGGGAACCATTCGAGTCGTGGGCAGATTTCAATAACTTTTTCAATTTCTTTAGACTTACAAAATAAGCATTTAGATCCGCGATGGAACTGATATTGTTAGTTTTGGTCGGTTTACTTCTAAGTTGTAGATTGTTTCAGCAGTTAGTTCAATTTTAAATAATATTTCTAATTTGGATAGTTCTTTTTATTTTAATTACATTGACTTATTTAATAGATAACAACGGCTTATTCCCAGAGGTCCATGACTGTATTGTTTTTACCAAGAGGCCCAAGAAAAACATTTCTTTAATTTTAAATATCCATACACGAGTTCCCAATAATGTCCAAGAAATTTAATTAATGTACAGTCAGTGACAACAATACTAGAAGGTATTTCATTAATATGTGCAGAGTCTTCACGACATATTTGTTTGTTACTAGAAATAAAATATCTGATTATATGCAAGTACTGCCACTACTTTATTCAGGACTAGCGGTCCGCCCCGGCTTCGCACGGGTATTAAACAAAAATTTCAGAAATTATACACAATAACACGATGGGTTTCACAGTTTTCATACGGATCCCTTACTTTTTCTAACAGCATTGGGATTTTTGACATTGACTCGACACTCCGTAACTGACACTGGCCGTAGAGAAAAAGCAAGCACAGTGCGCAACCTCTTTTTCTATTCTGACGTGCCTTATTAGAAAAAGAGGTTGAATATACAGCGCACGGTTCAATTATTGAATTTTTCATGCGGATCCCTAACTTTTTTGAAAATATTATATAGCCTATGTTCATCACGGAAAATTTAGGATTCTAATGGTGAAAGAATTTTTCAAATCGGTCCAGTAGTTTCGGAGCCTATTCAAACAAACAAACAAACATACAAACAAACAAACAATCAAATCTTTCCTCTTTATAATATTAGTATAGATATAGATATAGAAAACTAAACGGACATTTCAATAACGCCCCACTTACACAAAATTACAGTATTAAATACATTTCAGTGGCTCATATAACATCATTAAACATGTTCAGGACAACACATTCCTAATCATGTTTAGCTAACCATTACTGGAATTACATTGTAGTTAATATAACATAAGTGGTTCTAATTGGGCGGGGATCATGTATCAGAGAGACATGCAAATATAGGGGTAGCAAATATAGGGGATACGAGATATGGAGTACGTAAGATACGAATATTTTTACTTCAAATAAAAAATATTTCATTATGTATGTTAGCGGGTTAACTACGAACCTACATTGTGTTGAAGCGACACTGTGGTGACGCGGCACTCACCCTGATGATGTCTTTATGGGATGAAATGTTGGTGGTTACATGTTTGCGTCGTCGGTATGGTTCTTTGAACTTGATAGCGAATTAAAAAGATTCCTAGTCTAACCCGCTATCATTCATAATGAATTCGTCAGACTATTATAGTTTTAATAGTAGAAACTATATCTTATGTTTAGAACACTTTAATTTCATACTAGCTTCTACACTCGGGTTCGCTCGCGTATTTTCGGTATAATAAATAACCTATTATCTAAGTTTGGTTATGTTCTGAATTTACCTATGCAAAATTTTATCTTTTTCAATAGTTTTAAAGATACCATAAGCAAAAAGAAAATTCACATTCCACAAACTTTTAGCTTTATATTACCAAGAATAATTTATTATAATGCGATCTTTGTATTTTGTGGTTTTAATCGTAGGCAATCAACTGATATTTATTGTATTATTCTTTCAATTAGAAAAACATTTTGGACAAGTAGAGCTTTTCAAAATAATTCATAAGTATTTTACATAATTATCATATCAGAAAATTTAGTTACAAACCATCGTAGTCCTCCCAGGAAGAGGTAATTCTTTTTTGTGATTTCCTCTTTGAACGTAATTTCTCCGCTGTCATGTTCTTTAGAGAAGTAAAAGACATTCAAGAGAGGAAAGTGGGGGAAATTGAATCATTACACCGACAAGAGCCAAGCTCTTTAATTTATGATAATAAATTAGTCTATTAAGGCGCATACAGCACCTTAGCGCCACCACCTACTTTATGTTATTCTGTTTAACAAAGGAATTTTCAAAAATCCATCGTCCAGTTTGTGATACCTATCAGCTTTTTTTTAATGCCTCTGTAATAGTTTTATTCTATTTAGTTTAGGAAGAGAGACGAAATAGATTTTGGTGGCCACCAAGGGCAACTTCGTATCGCTGCCTAAACTAAATAGAATAAAACTATTACAGAGGCATTTTCCGTCTTTTGCTACTGCATTTGATTAATCAATAACCTAAAATATAGCCAATAGGTATGCTACTGTACAAACTTTGTAAACTTAAGAATCAGAAAAAAAAATAGATTTCGTACATAGGGATTAGTACTCCTAGAGGCGCCTTTGCCTATGCATATTAGAAATGAAAAATTATCAAATCGAGCTTCATTATAACCCACTAGTCCTTACTTAATATAATAAATGCGAAAGTTACTCGGTCTATCTGTCTGTCCGTCTTTACAACTGAACCGAGTTTGATAAAATTTGGCACAGACGTTGTCTAGACCGGGAGAAAGGACAGGATATATTTTTATCAAAAATACTATACGAACCATTTTCGACTTCTATGCGGATGAAGTCGCGGCCATAAACTAATATTTAATAATAGATAATGCCGGACAATCCACACAGCATCCTCTAGCCCTAAAAGCTAAATAATATTTGTCCCGAGGATGGAATCGAAACCGCGACCTCCTACGTCGCAGGCAGACCTTCGCCCACCGCGCCACAAACGTCGTCTAAATTAAACACAACCCTATAAGCAACGCTAAACAAATCATTAGCAGGTGTTCATCAAAGCATGGTATGTTTCCTTTGACGGTAAACTAATATCGCGATACTTTGATGTAACATTTCCTTCGTGTTATGCGTAATTATTTCAGAGGAACAGGTGCTTTGCTGGTGTTATTGTTTTAAGATCGATCGTCATGGTCTTAGAAATATTCCACTATAATCAGGGTATCATTTGAGTTTTTCAATCATCAATTTTACAAATTTGGATTCTCCAGGACTCAAGAGACACAAAAATAAATTGACTTTATGTTTGGATTGGAAACACACGTTTAAAATATAAGGATAGGTTAATATAAAGAATGATATCAAAACTATTTTGAAAATAAAGAATATTTTTCCGTCGCTTATTTTTCGTAGGCAAGAGTTAGTTTTAAGATTCCGACGATACGTAGAAAAAAATACCTACCCTTAGGCAGTCGAAGAGGTGAAGGTATTTGATCTTTATATTTAAGAAAATAAGGTTCTATTTCGCATGCAAGGCTGAGTCCGTTATCAAAGCTATATTTAATAGAAATAAACGATTCAATTAATTCATAATTTCACAGCTTCAAACGTCACATCCTTCCTTTCTTTTACGGACCAACTCCTAAACAAACTACCTTTAACGAATTTCTAAAGTTCAGAGAAATTCATATTTAATATCAATTTATTCAATTGGGGGCTCGCGTTCGTCGAAATATGGACTTAATACGGAGATAATTAAAGAATCGATATGATATGATAGCCGTTTTAAGAGGGAAATATAGACTATGGCAACGGCCTCAATTGTAGCCAATTATCTTGCCCACTAAGGATGAGAGCACAGCAGGGATAATTATAAATATTCGGGAAAGTTCTATTCAAATCTAGGAGTGACATTTTGGGTAAAAATAATTGTAATTTGTTTTTACTTCAATGTAGTCTACGCTAATGTTCGCCATTGTAAAGATTCAGTTCGCAGCGTGTGCGTTCAGTAAACAAAAACTAATCGCAGACTCAAACATCTGGATCACAATAGGCCTATCATGGCCGCAGCGATACAAAAGCTCTTTCGGTGGCAGATAAAATAATACATTAGGAATAGTTACATCAGTTACTTTCACTTCATAATAATAATATTATTATTATAGTTACTTTCACTTGATGTCTAATTTAATTGCATAGGAATGTTATTTTACTAGAATATAATTACAATCTAGCCATAAGTTTGGCTACTAGGTGATTTAGTTTTACCTTAATTTTATAATATCATATTAGGTACTAAGAACGTGTCCATTGGCACTTTTCTTGTTAAAATGCATACGAATAAGTTTAATAGAATCGTCAACAACAAAAAGGTAACCGAGCTTACAACCTTAAAAAATTATTATCTCTCTTTTCAGTGATTATAGTTAAACATTGTCATTGCCACCGACGCATACAGGCCAATTCCACCAGCTGCAACTGCGCCGCGCCCATATACTATCGTCGCAACGCAACGTGGTAGTAAATGCGTTAAATTAACCACCATTATTGAGTGACGCACCACTGATCCTATTGACCCAAAACTTTCACCAGAAAAAACCACTAAGCTACTTTAAAACAATCAAAGCGCGTCTAACCAGTCACGGAAAAGCCTACTTACACATTTTCTGTTGCAAAAAAAGCATAGGTCCGTAACGACCGGTCGTAACTTGGTCACGACCGCCCGGTGCGTCTCAGGCTCAACCGGTCCATCGGCTGCTGTGCTAAATGGGTGCATTAGTGCACTGACGTCATGATGGAGAATTTCCTTTGAAGGTTCTAAAGATCTGCGCGAGATGAACGGGGTATGTAGTACGGGAAATGCATTTGTTGAGGATTTAAGTAAAAAGTATTTATTACAGCAAAAGACGTGGTCATTATGTTTACATAAGGTAAAGAAAAGTAGCTTATTGACATTTGCAGAAAGCTATTAATACCTAGTTATTTTATTTGTCTGTTGATTTCTTTTTATTTGAAAGCTGACTCTTTTATTATAAAAGGACACGCACCTAGTATAGGCTGCGCTAAGTAGCCTAATGCCCTAGCTCTAGTACCATATCAATCTAAAAAGAGTTGCATGATAGACGGAACGTGTTCGTCGAGTAATCAACTTTAAGGTTTAGTACCTTGTCACTTTAAAGTTGATGTGTGGTTAGAATAAACGAAATATATAAGTAGCATTTTTTACCAATAACTACCTCGAATTAAGTAGGTTCTCGTAAATTGGGTTAAGAGGCTTGCCCGTCTATGAAAGACGGATTGATGTGGTTTTGCGCACTTTGTTGTTGGAACCCGTGCTCTCTTTCGAAGTGGTTTTGAGGGAGTTCAGTATTGGAAAACTGGCGAAAATAACTTATACCAAGCTGTTCATCAGTAAGGTCTTCTTAGGTCAATTAATATTTTCGTACAGCATTCTAGCACGGGGATTGTTTGTTGTCTAGAGTAGAATAGTTACGTCACTTTGTCATCGAATGAGTCATCATCAGCCCATGTTAGTCCACGGCTGGACATAGGCCTCCCCTAATGAGCACCATGAGTCTTCAGCCGTATCCAGCATTCGCCTGCAGTCTTTTGCAGAGCACACAATGTATATTGGTCAAACATGTTGACTCAAAAATCACTTATGTTCCCTTTTTACACATGTTTTGCAAATAAATAACTTTTACTTTACCTTTATCGTCATGCCACTTCGCCGGAGGGCGACCTACACTACGTTTGCCAAGTCGCGGTCTCCACTCAAGGACATCGAATGCGTTTGAAATACATTCCTTCAGCTTCAATTTACGCAATGTATGGCAATGCGATGTCATACATTGCGAAAATTGATTCTATGTCTATTTACCGTAGATAACAATCTCCGTGCTTGGCCTACTGGAACGGTTTGTAGGTTACATGAAAGGAAATGTTTAGGACATCATTTAAGGCATTAAAACGGTGGCTTTGTTTTGAGTTGCTGCGAGAATCAAATTATTTTGTTTTTAGTTTTTTCTGCGTTCTACAATGAATAAAACTATCGGAGAAGTAATTTGCCGCAAATCGTGAGAAAGAAACAACTTCGATTCGCCGGTAATTTTGTAGTATTTGGGAATGTAAGATATTTTGGGCTGAAAATGAACATTTTCCCAAATGCGCCTAAAACACAATTGAATCGAGGATGTATGATGAATGAAGATCTTGGTTTCATAGATAGTTTGTGATTTGCGAAATTTCTCCTACTTGTAGAAAGCATAAATCATAAAAAAGCACGAAACGATCACCCGTTAGCATCGGGATATTTACCTCTATAATGACATTATATTATTATTATTTGATATTTATAAGAAGTGGAATTCATAAGCATTGTCAGTCTGAACAACGAAACATACAATCAAAAACAGCAAATTTCAAGTACCTTGAACTCCTCATTGCCACTTGCCAGATCGGGTTTGTGTCCACGGATCCCGGGATCAGATTTAATTGGCCACTGATACCGCCAAGTTTTATCCACCGATACCGGGATCGGTTTCCAATGAAAAACTAATAAATATTTTTATCCACTGATCCCGGTATCCGTGGATACAAAAAATTACTTAAAATAATTTTGGAAACGGATCCTGCTTGTAGTGTTTAGAAGTTTAAATTAAAACAAATGTGTATTATTGAATATGTTATATTGATCAACAGTTTATTATCTTAATAAAATCTTAAATCATAGGAATCATCACATAATTATTACTCTTACTAATCGAGAATTGTTTTATTATATTTATAACTTTGAATTGCTAGCATAAATATTTTTTTTTCTTATAATTTAATACTAAGTCATTTATTTTTAATGAAATGGGACTCTAGTTTAACTTCACTTAATATAAAGTAAGTCTTTATTATTAATCGGTAGTCATCATTATCACACATCAACAAATACGTTACAAACACATTGTTTTTTTAATAAATCAAAAGAAAGTAAATGATTGATTTATTTTTGGTTTTTGAGACAGTACTTTAATTTTATATTATCTTCTTAATTTTTCAAAACACCATCCGACTTGAATTGATTTATTTTCCAGTTTTTCTAACACATACGATATCCATCTGTTTCCTGATATATACTTGGTTGGCTTAGACGTACCAGTATTTTGTATTATTTTTTCAATGCCTGCTTACTATCTCGTTCTAATACCAAGTAACATCATCAGAGTTGGCTGTTTCCGAATTATTAATTTATTTAGTCGTCCATTCCAGGCTTCAGTTACATTATTTGTTCTATGTAAATTTTTGTTAACATTCCACATTTGAATCCAGTCTTCCGTTGTTATCCAATGATTCGTCATGTAATTGATAAATCTCTTTTTTTTTTCTTCTGTTGTTATTGCTGCGTTTTTAGCAATGTTTTTTCAAGCTTCATTCAAATCAGCAGCAATGGTATCATTATGCTGAGAGCAACAGTCCTCTTGGTTTCACTGCATTTAGTGAGTTTTAATTATTTTCCCCTTCTTGCTTGGGTAAAATGGAAATAACTTAGGAGCTTAGAATGCGATTATTTATATGATAGTTTCTCAAATTTTCCAAGCTAATATTATAAATGCGAAAGTATGTTTGTTTATTTGTTTGTTTCCTTCATTCACTCTATAAATAAGCAACCAATCGACTTGATTTTTGGGATAGAGTTAGTCGAAAAGATGGAGAGGAAACCGTGGGGAACGATGATTGATTAATAATAATGACTTATTTCATATTAGAGTCCCATTTCATTAAAAATAAATGTCTTAGTATTAAATTATAAGATATAATAATTATTTGTGCTAGCAATACAATGTTATAATAAAACAATTCTCGATTAGTAAGAGTAATAATTATGTGATGATTACTGTGATTTTAGATTTTACTAAGATAATAAACTGTTGATCAATATAACATATTCAATAATATACATTTGTTTTAATTTAAACTTCTAAACACTACACGCGGGATCCGTTTCCAAAATTATTTTAAGTAATATTTTGTATCCACGGATACCGGGATCAGTGGATAAAAATATTTATTAGTTTTTCACTGGAAACCGATCCCGGTATCGGTGGATAAAACTTGGCGGTATCAGTGGCCAATTAAATCTGATCCCGGGATCCGTGGACACAAACCCGCCAGATCAGTCTAAGTGGAATTTAAATTCAGAAGCTGCGTATGCGCACAAATTAGTCAGATACCACAAGCCGGGGTCAGTACACTCCACATTGGGCTATAAACGTCGAACAAAGAACTGAAATATGACATAATTGTGAGAACTGAACGTTCGTTCACATAAGCCATAAAATTACTTTGTTCGGTTCTTTTCTAATTTACCAATGTGTTTTAGAGGTATATTTCCGCGTTATTTCAATCGATTGTTATGTCCCGTTAATGGCCACCATTACCATTAACCTTCGGACTGGTTATGATATTAAAAATCAGCCATTGGATAGATTTTCCAAGCATAAATAAACCAAGAAATTAATTAATTTAACACAAAAAAGTCCTTTTCGGCGGAACTTGAACCCGCGACTAAAACGTATAGAGGGAAGGAATATCGATTTTTTGGAAAATTATTTATTAAAAAAAGATCCCGAGTGCCAGTGGTGCAGCAGTGGACTAATATGTAATAATGGGCTGATGATGATGATGGTGATGAACCACTGATCTATCCAGGCATGTTCTTTATCTGGATCTAAATATTTGTAAAACTAGAAGTTTCTCCAAATTTTTTAATTTAATAAATTATGTTCATAAAGATGCAGTAGGTACATAACATATGCATGTTATGTACCTACTGCATCTTTATGAACCAAAAATATTAAAATAATTCTAGCAAACCATTATTATTGATGTATATTTTTACTTCATGTTTTCTTGTCTATGCTATTGTTTCCAGTTGTGTCAGCCGGGAGCTCTAAGCTTAAGGCGCTGCCCCGACCTAATCTTTCGCCGTCACTTATGATACCTGTTCCTATATTATTACTATAAATATAAAATAATACTATCACAAACGAGAGAGATAAACGAGTAGATAAACAAAACAAACATGCATTGGATACATAAGTTAAATATGAATGAACTAATTAAATAAATAATTAATGCCGGACAATCCACACAGCATCATCTAGCCCCAAGTCAAGCAGCTAATTATTTATTATTGTTGTCTCACTCGCTGCGAGAGAATCGTCGTGTGGCAGTTCCCACCGGTTTGTGAACTGAGGGGTGTAGTTTCATAACCCGCTATAATGACTTTCTCAAAATTTTCACAGATTAGAAAAAACTGTTAATTCTTGACCAATGAATCGTAATTCATAGTTTTTGGTCTTGCCGATTAGTCCTGGGCAAGGCGCTACTAATCTTAGCTTTACCAACAGAAATCATAGAGAAAATACTGAATTATAAGCAAATTAAAATTCGTTTTAGAGGATTTTGAAACTAATCTTGCATTATGGCGGGTTTTGAAAATGAACAGTCATATTTTGGCGGGTTTTGCAACTAACCAAAACCAACAATAAGATGGAGGATGGATGGCGTTATGCGATATAATTTTTAAAATAGGGGGTCGGAGGTAGGATATTATTTTATTACTAGGTGTTTTGTATTTGATTACTATGTTTTCAATAATAATACTACCTATATTTTTTTAATTGTTGTGTCATTGACACGTGAAGGAAGAAAAATAGGTAGGTAGGTACTTATGTAACATAGCAAAGATATTTTACCTAAAATGTATTATTTACCTACATTCATAAATTAAAGAGATAATGAAGTATTTTTATAGTTTTTATTTAAAATGTATTAAACACGAGTTTCACTTAGGTATAATGAATTCCTACTTAGATGGATATGTTTCAAATATATAATGGAACTTCTCCAAAGCCTCCAACCCACGACGAACCACTATAACCTAATGGTACCTACGTACATAACTGGCTCAAAACTTTACTTAGTACATCTTGCATAAAACTTTTCTTGCTAACTTTCCAAGAGATTTTTGTTCAATTTTCACTCACCGTTTCTTGCGCTCCACTTCACGTTTCCATAAAGATGGATCGCGTGGCCTCTTCCTCGAATATTTTGGATCACATTTTTGCACAAACTGGGCTAATTCCTCCATTTTTTTGCATGAAATTAATAAAAATCCGAACACTTGTTGCACCACGAAAGGTCACAACCGCCATACTATTTTCTCGATGAGGCGACGCAAATCCGGTGCTGTGATTGGTCGATTGTGTTATAGAGGATTTTGAAACTGACCTACGCTATTATAGTGGCTTTTGATCCTAACATCGTTCTTTACGAGCGAATTTCTCTGTGTTTTAGTGGGTTTTGATAGAAAAGTAGCCAACCATTTCAAAGCAATTTTTAAGAACTTTTGATTACTGACCTACGCTATTATAGTGGCTTTTGATCCTAACATCGTTCTTTACGAGCGAATTTCTCTGTGTTTTAGTGGGTTTTGATAGAAAAGTAGCCAACCATTTCAAAGCAATTTTTAAGAACTTTTGATTGATGGTACTAACACAATATTGGTCAAAAAGCATTATAGCGGGTTATGAAACTACACCCCTCAACTCTGAGACTTATCAATGCAACTTAAATTAAATAAGGACAATAAGTTTACCGCCCTACTTCTACCTGAATTACCAGGAGACATAATGCTTCCGAACGAATTCCAGCAATATCTCATCAACTTAGGCCTAACTTACACGATTAACGCCATTATGCAACTTTCTCTCAACAAAACCAAAGTCTAGACCCATGTGTAAATAAACATAAGGATAGATGGCTATCTCCCTCGCACTTGAGCGTTAACTGGCGTGTGAGAGTGACACGCGATGTAACAAGTGAAGTGAAGCAGAACGGAGTTATCTTACAGTAGGTCAACACAACTGGCTTTAGGTATGAATGTTGTATCGCTTTTTATGGCGGTTCTGTTTTAAGACTACATTTTTATGATTTGTGTGGTTTTTGGATCTCTGAAGGATAAACAAATAATGTAGGACAATCCACAAAGCATCATCTAACGCCAAGCTAACCAGATTTTGTTTTATGGGTACAAATTGATTACACACATAGATAGATAATTTCAGTATACATAAAAAAAAAAACAATTTAGTACGAGTACTATGTACCACAATGAAACAATGTTTTACTTTGGACTTACTGTTAATAACTCATGCTGTGGCTGTATTGGTTATTTTCGGCCTTGAGAGAAAGTTGGCACTAACCGATTGCGAAACGTAAGTAAAATTGGTTGTGTTGAGTAACCTATGCAACCATACTCGATAATAAGTAGCCAGCTGTTTGCGATGCTGAGTATGTATTTGAGAGCTCTAAAATAAATAGTGCTGGTCAATCCACACAGGGCAGTGTGGTGCCGGCATAGAATTTCACCACCCCAACTCTTCCCGTGGGTGTCGCAAGAGGCGACTAAGGGAAACACACTGGGGGGCGGGCAGCAGCGCCTTCTGCGGAACAACTACACCGAACTGCGATCCCAACCCGCATGCCCAGCGTGGGGATTCTACCATGATTTTAATTAGGTGATCTATTTTTATTCTGAAAGTAGTCTTTCATGTTGTATCCTACGCTCAATTTTAAAAAAATTCTCAAATAATTAATGTAACGGTTAGCTCAATTGTTTCAATTGTAAATACTAGTTCTAATTTGGTTATATTGTAATCTTCTTTGCTAAGAACAGTTATTCCCTCAATAAATAAATAAGCCTAAGTTTTACAACATTTTAATAAACAATAATGTCTTCAAAATCCCATCAATAATGGTAACCCTTACGTGACTCACGCCAAAATATTTCAACTGCTGAGATCAAGGCTTCAAAGGGAGGCTATTGCCCTGTGAATACATAGAGCATTGATAGCAATACAGTTGATGTCACAATAAATGAGTTCTTATTGTCAAGACCTTAGAGTTTATCTTCGGGAAGCTAAAAACGGCACTATTTATTGTACACCCTTACATGATAGATAACAGTTATATTAGCTTCTGCCTGCAGCTTCGCACATATTTGACTCCACCTCCACCCATGAACAAAATAGAGTTACCACCAACTAAACTTCAACTGGATAGTCAAAGTCAACACCACAGTTTGACAAAAATATAATAAACACCAGAATATTTTATAAATAATGATAATCTTTTTTGTTAAAGCTAAAATTATTATGAAGAAAAATGTTATACTAAACCTACTGTTGACCAAATTGTTCAAGACAAACCAAAATAACATTATTCGATGGAAAATTAATAACTGTCAATCTTGGATTCCTAATTCAATCTAATTAATTCTATAAGCACGAACCTGAATTATATTTCATTAAAATTATAATATTGTTTAAATTATGTAAATATTTTTAAATTCAATTCAAATGAATTCATTCATTGCACCAAATAAGGAATATACAAGGTCAAAAAAATAAATATTAGAATAGTGTCACATATTTCACCAAAGTCATTGTAATGCAAAAATTTCTTAAAAGTAGGTTTTATGAAAATTGGTCAAAAATCCGTCATTTAAAGAGTTGAGACCAGCTTGAATCTGAATAGCGTTATAAGTATAACATTTCAGTGGTCGATGGTTTATCATCGAATGCGTAAATTATTTGAAATGCATTCCTTCAACTTCAATATTTTACGCAATGTTTGTATATCAACCAGTATTGTCTATTGTTCCCTAGAGAACAAACCCCGTGCTAAGGTCATTTCTTCTAGTATAGTGACAAACGATGTAAATATAACAAACTAGGGGGTCTAATGGTCTGTGGTCTTGAGCGGGGTCCGAAAGGGTGCCATCGAGACACTTTTAAAGCTATGCAATTTATCTGTATGTTAGAGACGTCTTATGATGCGGTTGAAATCTTCACACTTTAAAGAGAGAAAAATTGATTAATTTGGCTATAAAAACAGGTACATCTATACGGATTATTAAGAGGAAATATTTGATTGTTTGTTTCTGTTTGTAAATATATTACAGAAAAACAAAGAGATGCAGAAAACCTAAGAGATATGCGCATAACTTGACAAAGAATAATTTACTTTGACAGTATTATGAATATTTAACGTTTCTAGTCCGATAAATATTTAAAATAAAATAGAAAAGAAGGAGAGTTTAATAAAATTTATAGATATACTGAAAAACTCTTCGGACCAAGTTAATCAGATTAGCTAGTTCTTTACAAAATGGTAAGCGATGTCAAAGATTTCAAAAGTATCTTTAGGCTAGGGAGGTTAGCGAGTCCGACTTACACTTGGCTCGTATATACCCCTGAATCTGGTGATTTGCTGCTATATTCGCACACCTGCATTGCGCCCACTGATGTGGGTCAGAGCGTTATCTCGCCGGTGCACATACATACCATGTTGTAAACAAAGATGCATGGCGCTTGCCTCGGGTTCTTTGACCTTGTAACGAAAGAGGCGAAAATTCGCTTGTTTTGGGCCATATTAAAATTTGCAGATAGAGCTCTTGTAGAGCGTATGTACGTAGAAATTCTACTAAAAAGGCTAGGTTATATCAGGTTAATAAGTTAAGTACGCGATGTCACTAAAATGTACTGTCGTGTCGGACATTTACGAGTAGCACGAAGCCAAATATTTTGATATTCCTACCTACTTACTACCTGTAGTCCATATACGATTTACTTAGATCGGCATTCAATCGCGCTAAACAGCCCAAAAACCTCACTCAGTAAGGTGAAAGGGTACGGTACACTGTATTCCAATGTCATAATCACGAGCACATAAAAACACACGGCGAAATACACCCATCAAGAAACAAAACACTGCGTATCCAATCACAAACGTATATCTACATGAGCTGCACTGGCCGAATATACAGGCTGTTTAAAAAAACAAACACAAAGCACCTCATCGTCACATGGCGAGGTCACGCGTTTGGTACAATCGGGCTGCGGTAGACTACGCGCACGGCCGCTCGCGCGGATTTTCGCGGTGCCACTGCGCAGGCGGCTGGCTGATTTTGTTTCCAAGTCCGGCCAATTAGCTGTTAGGGGATATGGTTGCTGGAGCGGAGATACTGCTTTCTTTCAATGGCTTTCACGAAGGGTTTGTTTTGTAAGTTGATTGTAATCGTCAATACTGTATAATTGTTGTATTTAGTATGCGTGTCTGGAGACGTTATTTTTATTTACAAACGACTTGTTGAGTTCAGCTCCATACACAGTTATATATCGTTGTTTTGCTATCCTTATATTTCACCAGGTTTAACGACAACACAGATCCGATAGAAAATATTGAGAAACATGTTTGCTCGCTTGCTCAAGAGTTGATAAAGCACGTCATGCAGAAATTATTGGATTTACAAGTTTAATAAAAGAAGAGCGATAGCTCTTATTTGCATAATAACCTTAGAAAATTCATGGCGAAGAAAACAAAAACATACTGATTTCGATTTAAATACAATTTTTTTTTATTGTATTTAATTTTAGAACTTAATTGACACTAATTTTAGTAACCAAACTATGGAGCAATGTCGTCCAGAATAAAATAATTTTATTTATTTTATACTGGTCAGCTATCAACTGAGAGGCTGTGAACTGGGTACGGCAAATGTTGGCGCTCACACAAACGATTTTCCGGACAACACAAAAATCAGCATTCAGATATGGGCATAAATTCATAAACAGTGACGGCATAAATTAGCAGACAGCGCGCGGGCCACTCGCTTTACAAGCTTGGAGTAAGCAAGCATATTACTTTAAAATATAATATTAGTTTAATCGAGTTATACTAGGCTTTAAAATATATCTAGGCTTAAAAGCATAATTCGGCCATATTGACATTATACTATGCAATGCAGCCCGCGTTTCAGGGACGCTTCCAACTGGTATTGATAGGGATCAGTTGATCTAACTGTACATTGTCAACAACAGCCTGCAGTTGTTATTAGAGTACAGTTAAAACTCATTCTAATTTGTTCCTGTTATTTAATATTCTCCGAAGCTCAGTTTCAGGGATTTGAAAGCGATAACCTTCAATTTCATCAAATCAAGGCAAAGTTCTATCCCATATTTTCATTGCCGTATTTACCATCAAAAACGTAGAATGTCAGCATCAACGCTAAAGCTACTAAAGTAATTTTAGTCGAAAACGAACAGTTTCTAGATTGGCAGTTATTAAACTAAATGTTGATTGCTTTAGTGGACAGTCGCCTCGCCCAGTCCTGACCTCCATAATGATTGAAACAATAATATCGAGACCGAGACAGCGCACAACGAACCACAATGAGATGAAATTTTACATAACATTGCGGAACTATTCTTCAATAAAGTATAATGGCAATGACAATAGTACTCGGTTCTAGAATCAAAGATATTTATTGTACATTTTCATAAACTGAAGCCAATAACAGCCATCAACTATGTAAAATCTAGGTAAGTAAATCGAGACAAACTAAAAGAACTGAACCTTCAACAACGCATAATGGCATGCGCAGCAATGAAGGTTCAAATTAGTTTTTGAAAACGGACGAGAGACTATCGAAATGATGAATCTGTCCAGAAATGTATTGTTTAGAACTTCTGCGATATGATTCGATCATACCAGTATCTTAAAATATTTTCTTAGTTATTGAAAGCTGTCCTTGGTGATTAAATTACGTAGGTAGTTGATTTTTTGGCTGAGCCAGTTTTGATGATAATCGGTGCAGCCGTTTTTGTTATACGAGAAGATTTTTAACAACAACGCAGCAAGTACGCTTTGTGATGTCTGTGCCAGCTTTTAACTTACATTTGTTTTCATTTCATACACAACACCCCAATTAAGCAGTCGAAACTTCACGCTTGCTATACAATGGCACAGTCAGCAACAAAAGTCATAACAAGAATTGAATTAACTACCTAGGGACAAAAACACCATCTACGTATTATTACATTATCATACGTATATCGACAGTCAGTTGACTATACCATTATGGTACAGTCAATTTCGGAAAGTTGTCAACTACTTATTTAAATATTGCAATAACATCAAACCATTTTTCATTGGTAGGTGTAGGTAGGAGGGAGGGAGGGAGGAGGGGGAGGCCTTTGCCCAGCAATGGGACACACCAGGCTTAATAACTAACTAACGAACTAGGTGTAGGTAATCTCTCACACCGGATCAATGCGTTAATGAAACGAAGGTTTTTTCTAATTCTTACTTTATACCGATAGAAGAAAAAACATCTCACCTGTTGCAAACAAGATTTGAAAGCTTCAGATTTTGTTTATAAGAAACAGAATAATTCACTTCACCAAACTAATTGTTTGGTGAAGCAGTTTCTGCAGATGTCTGTACCTATAATTCCACGAGCAGCATCCCCAATGTTTGCCGTTTATTAGAGAAAGTTCGTCTACGTTTGCATACAAGTTGGGCTTGTTTTATTTGCTCAGTACCTACTTTGCCAACTTGGTCGTTCCAATAGCGTTAGTGGTAATTCCAGCACGGGTGTTGATCCATCCTTCTATGCCAGCCGAGCTTACGAACACAGAATGGGTTGGGTAGGTATACGCTATATAAAACATGCCCAGTGGAATAATGCTCTATACCGAGTTAATTTAAGATGCCACTCTAGGTAGCCTAGTAATATTACGTAGCTCTCTGAGATATTAAGTCTCGCACGGTACTGATTAAGAAGTGTGAAACAGGAGGCCTATACCCAGCAGTAAGTGATAACGGGCTTACATGATGATATGTTTCGTGAAAAGTATGGACGAGGATCGAATTGTCTAGAAGTCTATCGGACAACGGAATTAAAGAATCTCTTAAAGTCATCACATCACACCCGTCCACACCTTTAGAAAAGCTGAAACGAAGCTGTCAATCGCCTAAAGTCCTGCTCCGGTATTTCAAGGAGCTTGGTTGGTTATAGCCTGGTCAGGCAGGGGCACAATGATTAATACATTCATATGGGGGATGTCATTTCAGATCTCAGTTAGAATTAGAGTTAGAAGTCATATGAGGGAAAATCATTTAAAGCGACCGACTGGTATACGTCCTGGCGTACACTAGTAGATCGCTTTAAATGCACAATTTAGTGTACTATGCTCATCAAACTAAAAGGGAATGGCCGAACAAGTTAGAAACTTGTAAAAATATGATTAAAAGGAACCTATCAACAGGAAGAAATACAAGTGAATTTTCAATTAAATAATGTATTCATTTATGTAAACAACACGTCGCGCGGTCGGACCGAAAATGCTGTCTTAAAGGCTTCTGGTTTTTGAAAGGGTTGCTTTAGTATTCAGGCTGATAAACGACTTGTGGTAATGGGATTAAAAAGATAATTTGGGTATTATCCTCATGCTGAGGCCAGTGGGGTTCACTGATTTGATGGTGGGCCATTATAAGGGTTTTTTATCAATCTTCTATTTGGAGAGAATATTCTTTTTTCTTGTTTAAAATCTTTTTTTTTTTCTAGTATACTTATTTAAAATAACATACAATCTAGCCATATATTTGGTTAATGAGTAATTTTGTATTAAGTAAATTTTGCCGTGTGGTGCCGGCATAGAATTTCACCACCCCATCTCTTCCCGTGGGTGTCGTAAGAGGCGACTAAGGGAAACACACCGGTGGGCGGGCAGCAGCGCCCTCTGCAGAACAACTCCACTGAACTGCGATCCCCAACCCGCATGCCCAGCGTGGGGATTATGGGCATTAACCCCCAAATGATAGTGCCATCTTTGGCGCTCATTAGGGGAGGCCTATGTCCAGCAGTGGACTGTTATAGGCTGGTGATGATGATGATGAAATTTTATAAAAACATGCCACTAAGAATGCCTGAAAAAATTAGAAATGTTCGAATCACAACAGAGTCACGTCTCCTTAATTCCTTTAAGCTCATTTCAACCCACATTTTTCATTAAACACACACCCTTTACACATTCACACGCGTTATTCAATAATTACCACTAATTCAGGCTCATTTGACGCGCAACAGTTCACATTACATCTTGAACTCGCATGTGTGTCAATTGGATCGCTAATATGGCAGACCTCGAACGTTTCGTTCCTTATTTACCATTAATTGTGATGATTGTTCATAATGTCGAATGTTTTTATTGTAGCACGTACTATTAGGACCTTGAATATGAATAGCGCCTTGATACATCAAACGAAGTAGAGGACGATAATATTCAAAGGTTTATTAAAATTCGGAGTCAATGCAGAGTTACACAGTCCCGGAGAGATAAACTTAACAGTGTATCAAACTGCTAATTTTCAACTCCGCCGGATGTCCATATCGTCTAAACTACTGAATATTTAACTTTAAAATTGATATATGGTAAAGTTCAGGACTTAATCTATCGATCATATGTTTCGAAAACACGATTCCATAAAAATTTCTCGATAGAAAAAAATCGCAAAGTTACCTCTAAATTTTTACTAAAACCTAAATTTCTCAATAAATACAGAAGTTCAGATCTTGACAATAAGCGTGGTAATAGAATTAAGTATAATAAAAATGTTATATGTTTCGGTTTTTTCAAATAATGTCCTAATTAATAGGTAATAAGCTTAAACTTGATTTTTGGACAATGCCCTGTCCCGCTCTTATGAAAGCAAAATCATATGTCTAGCCTTTTCGCACAGAGTTGAGGTTCTATGCGCCCTTAATATAATTTTCTATCTGCACGCGACTTGCACGCTTTTTTCCTGAATAAAAGTTACCAAAATTTGCAGTTTCCAGGTATACAAACTAACAATCCATGTCCTTGCCAAATTTCAAAAAACTAATAACAAATACCCGTGCGAATCCGGGGAGGACCGCTAGCACAAGATACAGTATGTATACTGTGCCGCTAGTAACCTATAAAGTATGGGAATCGGAAAGTGGAGCATTTGTACTACCAGCGACATCTAGCGCCATAGGCATGCAACGCGTGTTGTACACAGCTCTTCCCTGTGGTGGTGGAATATTTGTAAATAAAATATCAACTGGTGGTTCAAGAATAAGAATTAGGTGATGTTCAGCACAAGTTCGCTTATTTTATTATAATTTTATTTTGATGACGTCGTATATAATTTTAGAGAGATAATTTGAGATTACTCATACTCAAGACAAGCTAGATATTGGCTAGAATAGGCCTATATGTGGCTATTGCATATTATTAATTTATTGAGTACTTATATTATTTATTTAGCTAGAAAAGGATGATGAACCAAATTATCTTTATCTTTATGGAGTTGACTCTTTACTGTTTTCATTGTTGGTATTGGAATATTTTTTTGTAGTGCTCTTAGGATACCTATACATCAGGGCTTTTGAAGCCATAATTTTCCTGAGAACCTTACCTTTATGTAGCAACTATTAAAGTACCTTATTAGTGTGTTGTCACTCTAATTGTTTTTACATAAATGATTTTCGTATAGTTTTCGAACTGTCTTCTCTCTGGTTTGACAACCAGAACCAGTAATGACAATACTCACACACGGTGATAAGTGTTGTAATGACATACAACATGATTAAAACTGAGTCCAAATGCGGAAATAGAAGTACTCCGACCTAAACCATACAACATGAGAAATCCTGCCTGGAATAATTTTCCTGTAAGTACAAGTAAAGAACACTCACCGTGAACAGTCAGCTCCGAGTCTCTGTTCAGCTCGTACAGCCGCAGCGCCTCGTCCAGCTCCAGCTGCGTTGAGATGGTACACGGATCTCCTTCCTCGTCCACCCACTTGGCGGTAAACACCTGGAATGTATGGATGGCTCAGGTTTGTGAAGATGGACTGATCAAGGTAGGGTTCTTACCCAAGGGCTGTTTGAGATTTGATTTATTGTATTTTATGGGGTGCTTTTCATTGGAACAACACCTAAACCTTCCACCCAAGACCATATCTAATTATGGCTACACAGTCAATTGTAGATACAATATGGAAAAAAAAAACATGGTGTTAAGGTGCAAGAGCCATCAATAATTGAGCATAATAGTATGAGTTATGCTACAACAGAGATGATGTCTGGGATCACCCAATGATGCCAAAACATATGAATATAAAACCTTAAATAGTATTATACTAGTATCTCATTTACTATATACATGAGTTGAGATAAAGGTTAATTGCCACCTATTTAACCTACATCATAAAATCATTGAATTGACAGAAAATGATTTGATGCCATATAAGCAGGAATTCAATGCAAGATTTATTTTCCAATAAAAGTAAACAAACCTGATCAGCAGAAAATCTACATATCGCCACCATCTCCTGCATAAACTCCTCAAAGGTAATGTTATGTTTGATGTAAGTTATCATCACATCTCCACTGTAAACGGTTTTAACTCGCACATCATTAGCATGGTTCTCCTGATTCACCATTTGGGTCGGCATCATGACAGTCAGTTTGAAGACTGTGCCTGAAACAAAAGCTGACGTTTATTGACTTACTTTATAAGTTTTTGTAAAAACCGCCAAGTTTTATGCCATGGCGTATCACTATTCAAACAATATTTTATGGATAATGGTATCTAGTATGAATAATTTGAAACACATTTGGCCCTTGCAAATTTGTGTGGCTCACATAGTCCATGTAGCTGCATTTTACAAAGTACTGTAAGGTTTCAGTTAAGCTTTTAGTTTGACCATAACCTAGGGTAAATAGGATTACCAGTTAGTTCGGTTTTACAAACTTAGCGGGCCGCAGTGCCAAATGATTCTACAGACACCGCGCTTCCGGTTAAGGATCACATAATAGACGCATAACATAAGCCACAATAACTAGTTTGCATTCCCATAACATGAATCACAAATTATATGGAGTACAAAATACACATTACACCTCTAGAGACTCGACGCAGACTCGAAGGAAACTTCACAAACAACACTTATAGCGCGAACTATAAACTTATTTAGAAATCCCTTGATAAACCAGCTAACACCTAAGCACAACTAACTATTGTAATTATAAAGAATTGCAAGAAAAGAAATAACAACAAAAGTTTGACACACAACACCATGGAACTTCAAAACTCTTGTAGTTGAAATTGAAAATGACATTTCAAAAACGGAAATCATGTCTGTGTAAGTGACAGTAAAGCTCAGACTAAGGAAGACTTGAAAAACCTACGAAAAAAACGTGCATACCTAAAGTTAGTCTGCAACAAAGATGGCGGCTTGCCGTAAAGTTGCGCGTATTTTAACATTGAATATCGATAAGTAAGTAATTGAGTTGCACGGAGTTGAATTCAAAATTTTCGAATATGAGTAAGTAGAAGAATAAGTATCTTTAAGCTCTGTTCAGTTCTATTAAGGTTTCTATACCTACGTGATCCGTAACGGGTCATTAGCATTACATTACCCTCCGTCCTATCGTCTAGAATGAATACAAAATACAGGTGTTCCGTTCCCCTGAAACATTTTCAATAACAGTTTATATAGGTAAACAATGTTTCATACAATATTCCCCTACAAAGAATGTGTCGATTGTATAATGAAGTAGCGAAATCCAATGACGTAGATATTTTTGATAAAAACCATTGTAGATTTAAGCGTAGTATAAAAAAGATCTTGTAAAGCTATTATTTATTTGTCTAAATAAGTTGATATATTATGTCTTTTTTCTCTTTATTTATGTAATTTTATTATTAATGCATGCAACATTATTGATTTTCTCTGTGTTCAAATAATTGATTTCAATCTAGATCAGAATTGTAAATACCATAAGTTTAATGTAAGTAATTTGATTGTTATCTGATTTGTGAATGAATAAATAAATAAAAATAAATAAACGTGTAAACGTTGTACCTTGATGGCGTGTGTGGAAGAGTCTTAGACAATCACTGACCTATCAAGCCCATTCCATCAAAAATTCTGTCCCTGGCACTACACCTTTGAATCTTGGTTCGCGGTGCCTGTCCCTTGTTACGGCTGGCGGAGGCTGCACTCCCTTCGCGCCTCCGGCTTATTATATACACTCTAGGGGCGCCACGCACAAGACCACGTGGAGTCGGGGTACTCTGTGTCGGATCCGCCACTCAAATTGAACTTAATCAACTCTTCCCGGAATGCTCTGTAAAGTTTTTATATTGTTTCTGCATCCATATTTAACGACACACTTTGACCTCTAGCACCGAGGTCATTGAACTTTGGGGTCAAACCGCTGAACCAAACTTGCACCCCTAGTGACCCTCTTAACGATGCCACAAGATAAAAAACATTTGTTAATATATATGCCTAAAAACATCTTTCGAAATTTTTCTAAGTCTGAACGACATACTTGACCTCTAGCGCCGAGGTCATTGAACTTTGGGGTGGATCACCTGAACCAAAGTTGGACCCCTATTGACCCTCTTTACGTAGCCAAAAAAAAAATACATGTTATATATACATAAAAAAATTCATCGAAAATTTTCTAAGTCCTGCGTCCCGTAAACTCCACCCCAACCAAAAATTCTGTCCCTGGCACTACACCTTTGAATCTTGGTTAGCTTGGTTCAAAGTTGCTGACGCTGCTGTAAAGAATTTTTTTTATTTTTGTGTTTTTGGTACTGCGTCGATGAAATAATTCGTTATCGATAATCGATATTTTCAAAATACCGAACCCTAACTCTATTTACTATGACGAATAATTTTCTCCTAAAATCACATAATATTCATAGTAAAACATTAAATGAATAAAGAAAAGCAAGCGGATCTTTATAAACTTTCCCACAAACAGCAAAATGTTTGAAAATAATAGAAAATGTAAGAAATTTTGAATGAATTCGGTACCTTTCCCATGCAACGTTATATTTTAATGTTTTTTGTTGATTTTCATGCGACAGCCAAACACTCTGCACATACACTTATAAAATGCATTATTCTCCAAGTTTGCACACCATAAAAAAGCATAATTATCGCTTATTAACTCTAAATTTCCTTCATTTTCGAATAAAAACAAGTCCGGATGACAACTGATGTACTTGTTGTTGACTGCCACAAAACATGGCGACCGGCCGCAGGGGGTGAGGGGTGAGGTATTTTGTGACGTCACCAAAACAATGTTGCCATTTTCAGTCATGATCAAACTGCTGTTGTCCTTTTTTACTCATGATTATCTTCATTAGTCAAAAAGAGATGCCGATATGTCAGTAACTCTGCTGTCGAAATACATCACACTTCTATAACTAACTGTTCGTAACAAGTTCGTATAGATGTTTATGCCAGATCTATACTATATTCCTTAATCTGAGCAGTAAAGCGTACTGCTGTTTCTTCGCGCATCATGTTACATTACAAGTTGGTGTACGAAAGAGAAGCTTAGACTACATTATGGCATGTAGCAAATCATAGATATTCTTACTCTAAGGGCCTCGTTCACCATCTTCAAGTAAAGCGTTGATTTGTTACTTCCTAGTTAACGTTAATTGGCAAGTAAAAGTGTCGAGTATCTTTTGTCAATTTCACCAACGTTAATACAGCTTCAAGTAACTACGTACTGGTTAAGTGAATGAGGTAGGAAATCGTAAGTTACGTTCATTCAATAATTGTCAATGTCTCTAATCAAAGGTTATGGCAGTTGTCAAATCTGACTGCTTTTTGCTGTTTGTTTTTTTTTGTAAGTTCTTACGTACGGGTACCGTTTTTATTTGGAAAGCGTGTGATTTTATTTGTTGCCGAATATTCGATGGAGAAAATTATAAGAGAGGGGAGTGCAAACTTTACTATTGTTTTCTTTACAGCAGCAGTGTGCCAAAAAAAAAAACACTTTTCGATGAGTTGACTCAAAAATATTTTATGTTTTACTAAGTTATGCACTTGATTTACTGCATATTTCAATAGACGAAATCTAACAAAAAAAAATCAGTTTCGTCTAGGTTCTAAAAATAACCAACACGGAATTTAAATACACGAATCCTTGATACTTGTTGCGTTGTAGAATGTTCTTATTCATCCAGTTGATGATCAATCAAGTCAAATAAATCCATTTTTAATAATACAATAATTGTATTATTAAAAATGTTCAAAAAATTTAGCCTTGTTTTCCGATGTACACAAAATGACAACGAAAAAAACGACTTAACCGTAAAGTAAATACGTTAATTGGCAGATGTCGTGCCAAGTAACTTAAGGGTCAGTTAATCTTATGATTAGTGCTACTTGAACGTCGTGAAATTCGCACATGAAGTTACGCGTGACTTTATGTGGCGGTTAGGGTACTCGATACTTTACTTGAGGGTGGTGAAAGAGGCCCTAAGTAGCAAATAATGTGTATAGCATGGATTTATGAAAAGTACGGATAGAATCCTGTCAAATCAAACTTGAATCTTAGCAATGGCGGATTGACATTGAGTGTCAGTGTATAGAGAGTTGCCAACAGAAGAAAAAATTACCCATAATTTTTATAAATATTCTTCCTAATAATTGTTCATTTATTAATATGAATATGTAAAATTATAATGAATCATTTTAGGTACTGCTTTAGCCACGGTAATCGTGATTATTAGACCTACTTTTTATAATTTTCAATTTACGCCAGCGCTTTATGGTGCTAACTGCAGTGAATTTTAATGTCCCACAAGAACAGAACAGAACACTTTACTTTCCCGGGATTAAATAGTAACTATGCTAATCGAAGAAATTTCAACAAAATCTGTTCAGGCCTCTGAGTGTGTGTGCAGAAGTAACAAAGATAAAAACATCCAAAGTCTCATTCCATGTCTAATTTTAGTTTGAATAAATTATTCTTTGTGCCTATTAACTGGCTGACAACATTTTCTGCCTACGGCTTCGCATACATTGTTCCAATGGAAATGCCTAACCAATATAATATAAAAAAAAATATAATTATTTAAATGTACATTTGCAGCCATATCTTATTATGATTGTTACTGGGAAGATCAATGAAATGTTATGTGAAAAATATACATTATTCTCATATTCATTGTTTATTGATACATTCTAAATAAAAATTTATGTATTACATAATATAATGCCCGCATGCTTTGACATGAAAAATCTTCATGCACATTGCATGCTACACTTGATTTAGTGGGCTTCAAATTATTTTAATTATGAGATTCTCTGATTATGCGAATTCAATTTAACTTCCAATTTTCGTCACCCGGAAATCTGAAAAAATATTGACTTTTAGTTATGCCCCACGGCTATCGATAATCTCGATATAACATCTGCGTAGCTTGATCGTCAGTAAAAGTATTATCCAAATGGGTTCAGCTATTTTGGAGGTTAGCTCAAATAAAAAACAAACATATTTCGAAATTCGTATCCTTAGAGCTAAGCTATTGTACCTATAGATATTACAAACTGAAATTCAATATCCTAAATATATTTCGAATACTTAATACATATTATTTTATTGGTATAACCAGGATGATAAAGAAATGCCTTTATACCTGATTCATAATTTAAAGTCAATAAAATATTAGAATTAAAACATTTTTAATATCCTCCCACACTTACCGGAAAATTTACATGTTTACATGTTGGCAGCACTGGCGAGATTTTGTGCTTGTAGTTTGATTTATATGTTGATAATAATTTTGCGTCAAATCGATAAAATAAGTTGGTGATATAAGAAATTTATCTACGAAATGTGATCCGGTGTTTTTTATTGACAAACCCATTGTGACTTTTGCAACATCTGACCACACAAGACGGCGTTTTCCGTTTATTTTGGTTTGTTTACAATAGAGTTCATCAGTTGGTGTCTATAGCTGTAATGGCGATGGCCAGCATACTATTTGATTGATTGGCATGCTTGCTTGATTGGAGTGCTTCATTTTATTTTGTTCTGATACTCCTTCCGTACTTATTTATAGTTTCATGGTGTATAGAATTTATTTTTATTTATTCTACCTACTCAGAACAAACAAGTGCCTATCTCCTCTGAGTCTGTATCCTCTCAAAACCCTCACAGACGGCATGGGCAACAACCCTCACTGTTCTGAATTTTCTGGTTCGCGCCTTAGCTTTTGTTTCATTCGTCAAAAACTCCACTCGTCTTGGAAAAATGTGTAAATCGAAGTACCTACATGGTAGGTACTTAACGTAGAGAATGTAGAAAGGCTCGTGGATCAAGGTTGTACCAGTCCTAATTGTGGGAGAAGTGTAGACACCTCGTGGAAGTGGGCAGCAGGAAAATAAACACAGGATCTTCTTGGGTTTCAATTGTTAATGTATTTATTCACACAATAAATACTCGCAATACTCAGATTGCCTCGATTTAAATTGGTATAGTTAACACGGAAAAACAATAAATAAAGATTACAGTTCTTTGCACACAGCGGGGAGACGAAAAGCAATAATAGAAGGAACCGGAACCTCCATCATAACGGAAGTTTAATATATGTCACACAGACATGACGTTTGGCATTGATGGATTACTATTAACGTCAAATTCAACACTACCCCTTAATCCATACAATGCCACACAAGAACATTAATAATATAAGGTATACACTTTACAAACAAAACATTCAGTTAAAGTACATACCTACATACAAACAATAGCAAACCATGCAGTTATACATTTTATATAATAGCATAGCAAAATCAAGTAAGATATCTTTACACAAAGAAATCAATAATTATTGGAGTCAACACATATTACAAAATACTTAACAAATACTAGTCATTATCCAGTCTTATCAATAAAATTAAGTATCAGACTCCTAGGTTCATATCACTTACAAATTTATCATGTTTTACAGTACCCAAAGCCTTGGTCAGTATATCAGCCGTCATACAATCTGTCTGCAAATATTTAATTGTCACAACATTATTTACAACTAAGTCTTTTACAAAATGGTACCTTACATCAATATGCTTAGTACGCTTATGATTATACTCTTTAGTTTGTAACAATTTATGAGCAGACTGGTTATCATTAAATATTGTTACATGATACTCATTGGGAAAAATCTCAGAAAGAAAACTTCTTAGAAAACATATATCTTTACATACATCTGTTATAGCAAGATACTCAGCTTCAGTACTAGAAAGAGCTACACATTTCTGTTTACGTGATTCCCAATTTATTACATTATTCCCCAGTTTTACAATAAACCCAGAATAAGATCTTCTATCAGTTGGGTCATTGGCCCAATCAGCATCTGCATAAGCAGTTAAATTCAATTTACTACTTTTATAATAATATAAAGAATAGTTAATTGTACCCGCTAAATAACGCAGAATCCTCTTAGCTGCCTGCCAATGAGTTACATCAAAGCAGTTGTTAAACTGGCTTAACTGACTACAAGCATATGAGATGTCAGGTCTACTACATACTGATAAATACATGAGACATCCCATAAGCTGCCTATAGTTATACTGATCATCACATAAATTAGTGTCACCTTTGACTAATTTACAATTGGTAGGCATGGGTGTTTTGGCTACTTTACAGTTTTCCATTCCAAAACGTTTCAATAACAATTTTATGTATTCTGACTGATTTATTTTAAGAATTCCATTTTCTCTATCTCTTTCAATGTTCATACCCAAACAATTTTTCAAAATACCTAAATTACAAACATTGAAATTACTTTTTAACAATGGAAACAATGCATTATCTTTAGTACTGTAAAATACATAAAAGTCATCAACATATAATGCAGTTATAATAATTTCTTTGTCAGAACATTTAAAATATACACAGGGTTCACATTTACTTTGCGAATAACCATTACTAGTTAACAATTTGTGAACTTTAGCATTCCAATTTCTACTTGCCTGTTTAAGGCCATAAATTCCTTTTAACAATAAACAAACCTTATCATTATCTTTACAAGTAAAGCCAGGAGGCTGTTCCATGTATATGGTTTCCTCAAGCTCACCATTTAAAAAAGGCAGTTGCTACATCAATATGGTCAATGTTTAAATCTAGTTGGTTAGCTATTACAAACAATATTCTTAAAGTACTATGACGCACTACAGGGGAAAAGGTATCATTATAATCTACCCCTCTAACCTGAGTAAAACCCCTGGCAACCAATCTAGCCTTATACTTCTGAAAAACGCCTTTTGCATCGTATTTTAATTTATAGACCCACTTACATTTAACAACATTTACATTAGGTG
This sequence comes from Eupithecia pulchellata, assembly GCA_963931895.1. Taxonomy (NCBI): domain Eukaryota; kingdom Metazoa; phylum Arthropoda; class Insecta; order Lepidoptera; family Geometridae; genus Eupithecia; species Eupithecia pulchellata. The sequence continues at coordinate 1,888,590 of OZ007540.1, forward strand.
GCCTATGTACCAGTTTCCAAACATTATTGGAAATCATTGATTCAAATTCATTTTTCATAGCAACCTTCCACTCATGATTATCAGGTGAATTTACAGCTTCCTCAAACGATTGAGGTTCAGCAAGTGGATAACCTTGCGCTAATAACGAGAAGTCTATCTCGTAATCTGTGTACTTTACCGGTAACCGAGATCTGGTACTACGCACGGGACGTTGCTGAGACACAAGGGGTACCGGGGACAGCCGACTGTCTCCGCCCTCAGCCGCCACCTCGCGCGCGGGCATCAAGCAGTCCTGACGGACGCCGCCTCGAGCCGGGGATGCAGCAGGGACTCCCTCGTACTCACTGCCTGTGCAGTACTCATCTCCATCTGAAACATGGGAATTGTTACCTGTATTTTCACATACCAAATGTTCAGACGAACCCACAATTTCTTGTGTATTATTATCATTAGGCAAATCATTACCATTATTATTATCATTACATGTCATAAATTCATAAAATATTGTATTCTTTGATTCATTTATATCCTTCATATCATAAAATAAATTTTCTATAAATGCAACATTTCTAGATAAAATAACCTTAGTAGGATCTGATGGATCGGACAACCTGTACCCTTTAGACGTTTCCGAATAACCCACAAATATATACTTTTTGCTTTTAGGGTCTAACTTACGTCGTTTTTGCTCGGGGACCAAAGAGTATGCTATGCAACCAAAAACATGGAGATGACGAAGATCAGGTTTAGATCCGGTCCAAATCTCCTCTGGCGTGAGTCCTGAAAGAGCAGCTGTGGGACTCCTGTTCTTTAAATAAATTGCGGTCATAACCGCCTCGCCCCAATAGCGCCCACAGAGACCAGCACCTTGCAGCATACACCGAGCCTTTTCCATTAAAGTCCTATTGAGACGCTCACTTACACCATTCTGGCTAGGACAATATGGTACGGTCCGCTGGTGAATAATACCTTGCTCTTGCAAATATTTTATAAAATCATGATTAATATACTCACCTCCTCCATCAGTCCTCAAAACCTTAATAGGCAATCCTACTTGCTTCTCTACAAGTACTTTAAAATTTATAAAATGTGACAATACCTCTGATTTGTGCTTCATCATATATCCAAACGACTTCCTGGTGTAGTCGTCAGTAAACGTTACCAAGTATCTCGCACCACTCCAGCTGCTCTCTTGTAATGGCCCGCAGACATCAGAATGTATCAATTCGAGGGACTGGGTAGCCCGCCTTGCCTCTCCAATCGGAAACTGCTTGGCTGACATCTTTCCCTCCAAACATGCTACGCATTCCTTCAAAACCTGTTCATTATCAGCCTGAAACAGAATACCAGTTGCACCACCATTCTTTAATGTACACAAACCTTGCATACCTAAATGTCCGAGCCTCCTATGCCATACATCTATAGGCAATGAATGAACAGCCACCTGTGCACTCTTAGATTCCTGTCTATCACACAGGAGAGAAGAATACACTCCTTGCGAATACTTCTTACTAGACGTACGCACCCTAAAATGAACCCTAAAAAGGCCATTATTACTTGAAGCAAACATTATTGGATTGCCAGAGCTTTTGTCACAAACAAAACATCCCCCTTTATCAAAAGAAACAGTTACATTTTCCCGTGTGAGGCAACTTACCGAGAGCAAATTATGTGACAGTTTGGGAACATATAAAACATTTAAAAGTTTCCTTACCATATTTCCATTCTCAATAATTATGGTACCTTTTCCCAAACACTCGAGTTTGTCATCATTGGCAATGTTTACATAATTTTTACATTTAACAAAATCTGAAAACAAGGATAAGTCACAGCACATATGAGCTGTGCACCCAGAGTCTACAAGCCATCCAGGGTCCGTATTGGCCAAAAATGCAGTGGCAACCAGCGATGTATCTTCAGTCTTCGATTTTTCTTGTTCCTTTTCTCTCTTGAGCTTGAAACACCTTGACTTAATGTGACCCGCCTTCTTACAGTAGTGACAGATAATTCTGCTTTTTGTTGCCTTTTTGTTCTTTGTGACATATGCTGTAGTATCTGCACTATTCTCAAAATGTTTCTTGCGACAGTCTTCCTGTAGTAGTCTGGTTCGTACTAACTCACTTGAGAGAGAATTTGTTATACACGCTGTCTCCAAATTGGACACAAGAGCATCAAACTCCTGCGGTAAGCCACTCAACAGTAGCTCTGCTACTTCTGCATCTTCTATAACTTTACCAATGTCTGCCAGCTGTTGGACCTTGGTCATAACACTATCTATGTAATTAGTCATGCAACTATACATACTATACTCAGTGTGGTGAAGTTGCCTTAGCAACAAGACTCTTCGATATAGTCCTCTGTCTTCAAAAACATTCGCCAATCTCTGCCATGCTTGTTTGGCAGTAACACAATCTCTCACGTGTTGAAAACATGATGATCTTACGCTTAGGCAAATCCTCGCCAAAGCTCGCTGATCCATCGATTCATTAGTCACACTCTCGGCTACTACAAAATCCCATAAATTTTCCAAAGTGAGAATCATTTTCATCTGAAATTTCCACGATGTGTAATTGGATACACCTTCCAATTTGTCCACGTTCATTCCTCCAAAAAGGGCTGTCGACCGCTGCTGTTCCGTATCGGTATCGGCCATGTCGACACAGTGAGGTTATGAAAAAATAAAATCCAAACGTGCTCACCACAATTTTCACTTGGACTGGTAATTTCTTCAAATTGCAAAATGCCTGGGCCCATAACCTGTAGAAAGGCTCGTGGATCAAGGTTGTACCAGTCCTAATTGTGGGAGAAGTGTAGACACCTCGTGGAAGTGGGCAGCAGGAAAATAAACACAGGATCTTCTTGGGTTTCAATTGTTAATGTATTTATTCACACAATAAATACTCGCAATACTCAGATTGCCTCGATTTAAATTGGTATAGTTAACACGGAAAAACAATAAATAAAGATTACAGTTCTTTGCACACAGCGGGGAGACGAAAAGCAATAATAGAAGGAACCGGAACCTCCATCATAACGGAAGTTTAATATATGTCACACAGACATGACGTTTGGCATTGATGGATTACTATTAACGTCAAATTCAACAGAGAAGCGATCAATCTCAGATTTGCAAGTAATTGAGAGACTGTTGCGAAAGAATAAGAGAGAGGAATTTATATACGAGAGAAATGATAATACCAGAATATAATGAAGGAAATATAATACCGATTTAAGTGTTTATAAACGAAAGTTGAAAAAGTGTACCTTTTTTTTTAATACGGTCATAGGTTTGACTTGACTTCTTCGATATGGCAATAGTTGTTTTAAAGGTTTCTGCACGAATCACTATTTGTCATGTCAGTGTACGTCAATCAAAAATTGAAACGTCAATTTTACGATTTGGGTTGGGATTCAAGAGTTTTTATTTTCTTCATATTTGTAAATTTTATACAAATTCTTATCCAAAAGCTTAGCTTTAAAAGCTTTCAGCCAACTTATTAAAGTAGTATTAATATCAAAGGAAAATGGTAAGATAAAATTAATTTCACCGACCTACAAAACATTCGCGTTCGCTGTTTGTTATGATGACTAATAAGACTAATACTAATACTCAAAAATTAACGTTTTCTTCTCGATTTTTAGACTGACCAGCAGATGGATTGTGCGCTGGATCTGATGCGGAGGCTGCCTCCCCAGCAGATTGAGAAAAACTTAACGGATTTGATAGATTTGGTGCCGAGCATGTGCGATGACCTCTTATCGTCAGTTGACCAGCCTTTAAAGATTGCTCAGGACAAAACAAACGGGAAGGACTATCTATTGTGCGATTACAATCGGGACGGAGATTCCTACAGATCCCCATGGTCGAATACTTACGACCCTCCCTTAGAAGATGGCTCAATGCCATCGGAAAGGCTCAGGAAACTGGAAATGGATGCCAATCTTGCCTTTGATCAGTACAGAGAGATGTACTTTGAAGGTGGAGTGAGCTCTGTGTATCTGTGGGATATGGACCATGGATTTGCTGGTGTGTATTGTGTTTTCCTGAAGTTTTTATTGTTGAAAAGTTGTGGAAAGATTGGTCCTTAAACTCAAAGATACTTGAAACATAACATCTATTATTTCTAGAAATGTTCCATTTCACTGCTGTTTCATGGTGTTTTTTAACATTTCAGGGGTAATATTGATAAAGAAAGCAGGTGATGGCTCCCAAAAGATCAAAGGATGCTGGGACTCAATCCATGTGGTAGAAGTGATTGAGAAGAGCTCAGGGCGTAATGCCCATTATAAGCTGACCTCCACAGCAATGCTGTGGCTACAAACTAACAAGGAAAGCAGCGGTACTATGAACCTCGGGGGCAGTTTGACTCGGCAGGTATATTATAAAAAAAATACTTTAAAATTTCACAGTCAACTTCCAAAAGCTGAGTAACATTTTCCAATGTTTATCTTTTCTAATCATATCAGATGTTCGATGGAAGGATTTTTTCAACTTCTTCTTTAACTTCTTCACTCCAAGACTTAAATTGATCAGGCTGAAACTTTGTATACATATAGATCTAACCCTGGAGTAAAAAAGTGTATGTTAACACTTTTTTTTCGATAAAGTACAGATAAACTACATGTGAAGCTGCAGGCAGAAACTAGTCTGCCATAAATGATTAACTACTTTTATGTAGTATTTCTAAATTATTAATAAAATCACCAGTAGCCAGGCAGTAGCCTAGTTACCAGAATACAAATTAATGAAATATAACTGTTTAAATAAATTCTTGTGTACATACCAATAAATTAAGGATCTTAGTAGGGGATATTCCTAGTTTTTTGTAAATTCATATCACCAACTGGAAACAAAATGATATTATTGTGACACCTGAGAACTTTATTGACATCCCTAAGGGTTTTACACAAAGAGGCTACTTTATCTTAACTTATAATATAAACCCTATAAAACCAACCCTATTAAAAAGGATAGATCTGTCACTGGTGTCTGGTTCACAACTTTTCTGCCAGTAGGCAGTTCATGGTAATTTCATAGTAGAAAGGAGCAACACATAGTGTGTTGCAAATTTTTAAAAACAATATAATTATATGCAATGCAAGTTTTATGCAATTTTAATTTAACAGGCCCAAACTAAGAGCACCATTTTTTCGCTCTGTGAAATGAATATTTTTTTTTTACTTAAATTTAATATTTCATGTTCAATGTTTCAGGCAGAGCAAGATTCAGCGGTGAGCGATGTTACACCGCACATTGCAAACATTGGTCGCATGGTTGAGGATATGGAGAACAAAATTAGGAACACACTAAATGACATCTATTTTGGTGAGTCTGAGTTTGCAGAATTTCATATTTCAGGATTTCCCTTTAAAATGCATTAGTCTTCTCATAATTGTTGCATGCTGAAATTCAAAATCCACTCTATAATCAAATCACTCAACCTCTGACTACTCTCTCTCTATAACTCCCCTGGCATAAAACCCTTAATTTTTTATGCCAAAATTGTCAAGTCAAGTTGTTTTACTTTTTATGTAAAGAAAGAAAATTAATTTATTGGAGACCTAGTAACATAATAAATCAATACAACAATAAAATACATTTAGATTGAGGAATATAAAACATACAGCCATCAGAATAGAGTACCTAGGTAGGTACATACTTAATTATATTATAATACCAAAAGGAAAATGATAGGAAGTCATTGTCTCAATGATTTAACCTCTTTGTTCTAACATGTATATTCATTCTCAGGTAAAACGAAAGACATAGTGAACGGTCTCCGCTCCGTGGTGCCGGCGGACGTGGCTCGGCGCACCGCAGCGCTGCAGCACGACCTAGCCTCCGAGTTGCAGCGCCGTAGGGCGCCGCGCGACGACTGAGTGCACACTAGGTAATTATAATAATGAAAGATATAGTGAACGGTCTCTGCTCCGTGGTAATCAAATTGGCACGTTTTCACCTCTACGAAGTAACCCCAGGAATATAGTCCTCGTCTAGAGCGATAGAATGTTGGCCAGAGCTTGTCGACTAACAGCAAGAATATTCATTAAAGATGTTTTGTGCAGTGGGATATGTGTAAATTCTATTTATTCTAATTGTGAAAGAATCTATCAAATTAGTCTAGAAGATTCGGAGACTATTCAATTCAAACAAACAAAGAATCTAATCTTTTCTCTTTATAATATTAGTATCGATAAATCCCTATTTCCTGTTCAGAATCAATTCATATTTCGCTTTCATCCTCTTCATCTGTTTGAAAAAAATTTTATTATCAGAGATTTATTGTGCAGTTTTAGGTATTCTCAGAATTAGTTTGTTTTTCATGGCTTTAATCAATGATCGCATGTTGTTATGTCATTGTGTTTTAGGCAATTTTTATATAACTTCATAGTATAAAACGAAGTCGCTGTCCGCTGTCTGGCTGTCCCCATGTACATTCGTATGTGCTTAGATCTTTAAAAATACGCTACAGTTTTGATGCGGCCAGCAAATATTTAGGTGGCCATTTTATTAGCGCAATGTCACATACGCAGATGGAAAGAGCTTTAAAAACTATGTAAGGTTGCATCAAAAAGATTTTTTTCCAAAATGTTTTTTACGCCGTTTTTATCGGAGAATAGTCGGTAACATCGTGATTCGTGATGATCGTGATAGGTATATTTATATAATTTAAAAAACAAAATGCTCAGACTTATATTGCGCGTACGCCTCTCTATTTAGAAATAAAAAACTTCCTAATTTTGACATTAATTTTATTGTTATGTTTTTGTTACAGGTGAGTTGGATATATTTGGGTAACCTAGTGCTACGATAGAATACAATGAACGCATTTGTGCAGTGTAATTATAATTAAATTATTATAATTAAAGTATTTTCGAAACTTATGAAGAATTGAAAAGTATTTCACATCTTATTAAATACCTAGTTAATTTAAATTAGTTACTACAGTGCGGCCATTTGGTGCTTGAACAGATAAATATATTTACGATTGTATATTTAATGCCTGCATATAAAAATTATTTGGATATTTCTTGTAAATTTCTGTAAATGCCCTTTATCTGTGTAGGTATAGATTTGAAATTAAATTCGCCCAATTATATTCCATCTCATTTTTTATTTGCATTTTAAATTGCTTAGTATTTTTTACGTAATGTAGACTTAATATTGTATTTTAATAGTAAGATACTGTAATATTAATAAGAGATTCTAAATAATAATTACCTATAGTCTGTGTAGCAACGAATTTGTTGCAATTTCGTTTGATTTTATGATTAACAGTAGTTATATTGGCCTCTCTAAATAAAGGTATATTTATCTGAATGTGTTTTAATATTTTAACGCCATATTTTCTTTTAACCCCGCTGAAGCACACACGCAGTAGCTCAGTACTTGGGTAAAGGCCCCCTTAGAACGAGTACCTCCTATTGAAAATTTTCACGCCCGCGCGAAAAAAAGCTTTCCCAAAAGCTTTTTTTAGGGCGGGGTGGTCTGCATCAACCCAGCGCGCCACCGCTTTTTTTTCTTGTATTGACATGGTATTGACGTTATGCAGTCATATTTTGGGAGTCAATTGTACAGCTTAGAATAACTAAACTTACTCTAAGTTGTACAGCGTGTGATATTAACCTTCTGAAATAGTTTTCATTCAGCTTTCACAGGACACTGAGCTTAGCAAACACCACTTATTTGGGTATCACAGACAGTCGAGGGTGCATGAATGCAGAGGAGACGGCTACGCATGCACTTGTAGAGTGCGATAGCGTAGGTTTTCAAGGAATACAATACCTAGGGAGCACCGAGAATCTAGGGAGGCATGCACCGACGTTGACGGCGCGGCGGCGTCAGCGAGCAGCTGCCTTTCCTGGATAACACATCTGTTAGTATTTTAATAAGTCGTGATCTTCAATAAAATATGACAAAATAAGTGTCCTAAATCGAAAGTCGAAGGTTGTTAGGTCATCTAAACCAAAGATTTAAATCGTTAGATACGCCCTTTCCGCAGTGAGTCCGCGCCACGTTGTTGCAAAGTTAAGGTGAGCCAGCTCGCACAGTTGGAATCAGTGTAGATCGAAGCACAGTGTTATCCGGACGTGTAACTGCCAATTAAGTACTATTTTATATTTATATTATTATACCAATTTATATTATATATTACTTATCAAGAAAAGTTTCACAAAATGCCATCGTGTGTGTTTCGGAAGTGTAAAAACAATTCTACAAATACAAACAAAGCTAAAGGTGTAACATTTCACTCAAAAAAATTGCGATTTAATTAAATAACTTTTATTTATCATGCCGCGATCTCGATAACAAATTTAAATGGCGAGTGCACTAAAAAGATAGTAGTGTTTGCAAATAATGTGGGAGAAAAAGAGATCGCTCCGTAGCAATTGGACAGATTCGCAACTGGACAGTTTCTCAGCTGCTGGCCTAGCACGGGGTTTTCATCTCTACTCTATCCTAGAATAGAGAAGGCAATTTCTTGTCTTCGTATTCTTTCTACAGCCCGAACATGCCGTTTCTCGAAACAAACCCTAGAAAACAGTTTCTTCGTAGACAAGCTCTTCTATAGCAACGGGAGCGAAACCACAGATACAATATAAATTTTGTAAAAAGCTCGATCTTTGCGTTTCATTACCCATAAAATATCAACACGAAACGTGAAAAACAGTTTATACGTATAACGAAACGTTTTCCTTTTGACATTGATTCGACAATTTACGTCACATCGTTGCCTATGTCAATGTCAGTACCAATGGTCTCGCGCGAAAATTTAATTTTTCACGGTTTTTCACCAAAACGCAATGGCGAATTCGGAAAACATTTTCCAAAAAAATAATGTATCTAAAAAAAAGTGAGTGATTCAAGGTTTCGACACTTTAGATTTCACATGATCCATCCACATTAACAATTAGTACCTTACAGTTTACGAAGCAATCCAGATCAAATAAAATACTTGGTGGATTATATGTCCACCCACAACATGTTCGCCTTAGGTGAATACACCGGGCCACTGGGACGTCGGACCCACAACGAAGAATGGGTACGCCTTCAAGGCGAACTCAGGGAATTAGGGCCCGATAAGACTGTGGAGCAATGGAAAAATGTATGTATATAAGACACCTGTCTGACTAGGTTCCTGAGGAGCTAGTAAGTTGTTCACAATAACTGCCTCATGATTCCTGCCATTTGCCATTCATGGATGGATACAGCGAGGCAATGATGATACGCTGCGCAAGATACCTACTCACCAGCTCTCGGATCACTCGTCGCTTCAACCAGACGATTTTTTTATATTATATATCTGATAATATCTGTCAGCTGGTTATTTCAATTCCATTGATTTAATAACAACAGAAAAAAATACTTAATTTATAAAATATTTCTCTAAACCAAGCAATGTGACAACCCTAGTGCTATAATGGAGCGTAGGTATTTATTTCTTCAACTAGGCTTAGTTTCGATACTGCCATTCCTGGCCAACACCTCTCTGGTAATGGCCATAAAATATAACTTTTAGCGAGCAAAGAACCTGAAACAATAAAATTATCAACACACGAACATACCCTTTCCACGGTTAGCAATAGGTGCTTTAGGTAGTAGGTACTTACTTTAACAATTGGTGGATAGCCTTGTATTGTGCGAGGACACAGCTCTTCTTCCAGCTCTTGGCATAAATAGAGAACCATCTCCTTTGTAACGAAAAAATTTCGTCGAAACTCTGCCTCCGGTAAATCCAGAGCTGCTGTGAGCTCCCGAACAGCGATCCTCTCCTTTCTCCTATTGTCTTTCTCCTCGTACTGACTGAGAAGCCAATTCCTACCCCCGTTCATAGTAAAAAGCCGTAGGTAGATTGATTACACAAAAATGCTTGCTTTGCTTTTTTGTCACGAGCGAGAGAAACGCTTGTCTAGGTCTCGGGACGTGTAGAGAATTTTTGAAGAAATGTCTCTATTCTCAAATGTCAAAAATAGAGTAAATTGATCGCCATGTTCGCAGTGGTAGACTCATCTCTAGGGTAGACTAGAAAACATTTCTATCCGCTCATTCTTCCGAACGCCATGTTCGTGATCGAAGAAAACTTTCTACTCTCTACTCCTAAATGTCACTTTTACGTCATTTTGAGCCTTTTCTATCCTAGAGAAGAAACCCCGTGCTAGGCCAGCTGGACGGATTCTCGGCTGGACAGATTAGCAACTGGACAGAACGTGTACAGTCCATGACATAATTAATAGCATGTTATGTTTATTTATTTGCGTCCTATTTAAACACAAAGGCAGATTCTTCGTGATTCAGAGTCTTAACTTTTGTGTAAGAACTTCTGATACAAAACCCTAGCATACCTTAGGTAAAGTCGGCTTTACCTGAAGGTACGACCTAGAACGTAGTGGTTTTATTTTCTTTGGTACGATCAAGATGGTTAATGTGACAGTGCGAGTCACTGCTAATGTCAAAACTGACAGCAACAGTCAAAAAGACAGCAAATGTCAAAATATAGCTACATAAAAGACAGAATCGTTGGCAGAATTTATAAAAATTTACAGGTAATGTATAGATGTACATGTATGTCTCTATTTACATAGTTTTCAAGTAAGTATTATTATATGTGCTTTAGATAAATCTTAAGGATGGTGAGAGATATTCTTTCATGTAACTACAGCATCAACAAAAGGCATCTATGACACCACACACACATCATTCCATCGTCCTTTTTATTTTTCTAAAATTGTAAGGACTGTTCGTTTTGTAGAGTACCAATTTTAATAGACAATTTAACCCGGGTACCTACACCTACATGTGAAAGAAATAAAATGTAACGAAGAAGTTCTTATCACTGCGAGGAAACGAAACGTCGTTCAAAGCAAATTCAGATTGATAAGCAGATACAAAATATATTAACGGACTACGTTAATGATAAAATTTCAGTCATGACATGCTTAGTTCGGCTACGATCGTTATCTCGACATTAGTTTTCTCCTCGTAATCAGAAGTTACGAATTGTGTTTTTTTATAATTGATTTATTTTGTTTTCTTGAATAAAGACTAGTAGTCAGTAGGCACGAGTTGTTTGGAAATTATTACCGTTTTAATATTGAACAGACTGTTTCTAGTGTCAACTTACAGCTGTCTTCAAAATGTACATCCTGTTCTCGCCTTTCATTTGAGCCAGGAACTGAAACTTCTAGCACGAGTAGTTTCCGAGATATGACAGTTTTAATTTTGACATCTACCGTCAATTTGACATTCATTGTCAATTTTGACCGAAACTCTGTTTTATTTTTGATTTGTGACAGTTTCTGTCACATGTGACAGTAATAAATAAAGACCTGGGATATACATATTGCCTTAAGAAGTCAAGTCAAATAAAGACCCAAAAAATTCACAAGTGCCTAAAATTATGTGAAAATACTGATAATTTTACATTAGTTCCATTATTTTCAGGTTCTTTTAAAACATAAATATAGTCATTAAATAAAAACGTCAGAACCTAAAGTTAGTTTTATAAATATTGACGACTGTACTCTGTCCAGTTGCTAATCTGTCCAGCCGAGAATCCGTCCAGCTGAGAAACTGTCCAGTTGCGAATCTGTCCAAATGCTACGGAGCGAAAGAGATGACACTATTTTCTCAGTACGCTTGTTGTGTATATGTCGCAGTCATCTGGTTGTACCTATCCGCTATTTGATTGTATGACTGGCGCGTTCATTGAATGACGACATTTAATTGAATGACTAAAGGACAACTCGTCAAGTTGTTTAATGTAACGTTCAACGTCTTGACTGAACGTCATTTAGCATAGTTGTTGAAAATACGAGTATATCATATTTTTTCAAAGGTAATTTATTAACCCCTTACTGCATGAATTATGAAAGAGGTTCAATAAAAAATTGTTTTATGCAAAAATGTGTTTATTTACTTCATAGGAACCATAAAAAAACGAAAAAAAAATTTACAATTATTAAGTAAAAAAGTTATTACACGAAGCCATGTATGGCTTCGTATGCAGTCTAGAAAAAATATGTTTTACCATAAATGGCTTTGTATGTGATCAGGTGAAAAGGCAGTTACACTTTATGAAAATCTGTAAAGCAGTTTCTTTTCTCATTATAACACAGATATACCTGACATTTTACACATTTTGTGAAAGAACGGAACTTTGAGCAGTTTTGACATAGCTGTCGATTATTTTTCTTCCCAGTGGGAAAATGATTAGTATTGTCAGATCGTACTGAATTGAGTGGCAGATCTTGATCCCTGGCTGGAGCTTTTCGGGATTTTTTCGAAGACACTGGTGAATTCGGACGGCTGGATGGAGTGCCGACTCGGCTTGATGGGGTAACAGCTCTGCTTGACATCGGTGTTCCAACAATGCTTGACGGACGACCACGTTTTCTTGGCATCGCGATTACTTTGCCTGCTTTGCGAAAATGTTCTGAAACTTCGAGCTTGAACATAAACAGTGGCATGTGCTTTTCTTCATTGACCCTACGCCAAAGCAACCAAGCATTTACCACCAGTACCATCACCAGGTATTACATTTACATGCCTGGAAGACCCATATAGGCGTGAAGGGTCCATCTCTGAAAGAAGCAGAAAGAAGTCTTATTGCATACGAAGCCATACATGGATGACCGTGTATTGAACGCAAACGCATACGAAGCCATAAATGGAGTTTGCAAGAAAATGGTCAAAAACCAAACAAAAACAAAAGTAAAAGCAAAACCAAGTTGCAACCCAAGTGATGGATGAATCAAAGACTGTGAAATTATTTTATTTGAAGTTCTTACTTACCGTTTTACATTTTTTTTGTATTGATGAAAGTTTTACTATTTTATGTTCAATTGATCGGTCGGACGCCTTGCACATAATCTCAAAAATATCGCCAGGTGTGACACACCACATATACAAAAAACTTCGTTCCGTTTTACGAAGAATTGCTTGTTATGATTCAAGTGAGTTTTTTTGTATGTGATCTTTACATAAACTGTAAAAAAATAAGAAACTTTGAAAGCCACAGATGGCTTTGTATGCGGTAAGGGGTTAAAATATGGGAGTCTCTGAGACTCCAGAAAGTTGTTAACTTAAGTCTTTGTCACCTTGTGAAATGAGGGATTAGGTAAAAAAAAAACAAAAAAATTATAATCAGTTTCATTAATTAAAGTAATATAATACTGAAAAAACATAACAAGTATAACAACTTGCTTACATGTAATAAAATCTTTACTTGCACGTAGTACCAATAATAGCAGTCACATCTCTTATATTATTATTTAGATAGCAACAATGCACTTCCTATAGTCGAATTGCTATTAAAAAAATGTATTATTATATAAAAAAATATTATTCATATATATTTTTAGAGACAACAACAAAATTATACGATAAATTTAAAATGGCACGAAGCTTTGGCAGACATTTATGTAATAGTGGGAAAAAAATGAACTAAAATACAATCACCTGACTGATTTTACGTCCGCTCTGTTCAAAGAGCTATGTTACAATACGCTTAATAATAGGACGTTGAGTGACGCTTGTTCAATCAACGTTCAGCCCTAGTCATTCAATTAAATGTCGTCATTCAATGAACGCGCCAGTCATACAATCAAATAGCAGATACAACTAGATGACTGCGACATATAGATTGCACACGCACGCTTTCAAGGACAATGACACAATTTTTGGTGTCGGGGCGTATCTAACGATTTAAATCTTTGATCTAAACCCAAAGACTAGACTAGACCTAGACTTGTTGCTGGACTGGTTTCCGCAACTAGGTCACATGTGGACCCTTTTTGCGTGTCGGGTGGGGAGGCCCCATCTTGATCGCAATATTTGTATTTGCCGCCAATTGGACGTTTTGGTTTTAGCTGTAAGTCCAATTGTAAAATAAATAAATAAATAAAAAAAAAAATTGTGACTAAACTTTGAGACTGTATAAATCATGCCGCCTTATTCATAGCCCATGTTAATCTCAGTTCATAAGAAAATAGGAAGGTTGACTTTTTATTAAAAAACAACCAGATTTTATTTTATCGGCGGAAACACTTTCCTACTAAATTTTTTGAATTTTTTTCCTACCCGTGCGAAGCCAGTATTAGCTCATAGTACCTACCTATATATAGTGAGTGGTTATAATTTATCTTTGGTAGGTAATTAGAGATGTTGGTTTTCAACCGTTTTCAACACACTCACAGGTATATTTCAAACATTTTTCTCAAAAATGTCACGGGGCGTGTCAGGCATAAACATAAACATTGCATGGCTAGCGCGCTCTGCCAAACCATGAGTAGGTACATAATATCTACCAAAATATTTGGATAAGTTACAAACTTACTCTAATACGATTCTTCATGCCCAAAATGATATTTTTTTATTGTTTTTTCCATTGCCTAGTTAATTTTATTTCTTTTTGTTTTTGTTAAAATTAATTTAATCTCTTAACATTTCAGACTAAATTATGTAGGTACTCGTTTTTTTATTTTGTTCAACTATTAATCAACATTGGTAGAATGATATCAAGAAGAAGCAGTACCAAAATGAAAACAAGAAGATGAAGAACACTTTGAGAAATTTGAGACATTTTGAGAATAAAACCACAACTTTAACTTTTCACAGTGTTTGTTATTTGTTTTACCCTTTGCAAATGAATGATATCGGGAAATGGACAGCAGATGCGATAACTCAATTACTGAAGACAATACTACCAAGGTAACTTTTACGTTGATAAAGTTTTATGATTTATTTTACTAAACCACGCAAAGAAAAAGAACAATAACAAACAACATGCTCTAAAAGCAGAGGAAGAATAAAGGGCGGCCTTATCGATATTATCCATCTCTTCCATGCAACCATTGTACCGGCAGGTACCAGATTCAGCACTATATTGTATAATTTTAAAACACCAAAAATGGATAAGTTGGTTGTAGGTATGTTGATACATCGATTTTGTGCTATTCTTGCTTGGCTACATAATATAGTAGAATAATGTGCAAGGCATTATTCCGCATTCATAGCCGCCGTGGATATTAAATTCAACACAGGATTTTTTTTTCAGGTTTTTGAATTGGTAATAACAAATCCCTGCTCAGAACCAAGTGAACCTGTTGAAATCTCTTGTGTTATTAAAGATCTCACTGCTAAGAGTAAAACTACAACCAAGGTTAGTAAGGATGGTCTTACAGATTCTGAACCTATATATATTGATGATCTTGATAATGAAGTTATAACTGCTGATGAAAATTCATACAAAAATTATGCACAAAAAAGCATTGAAGCTGTTAAAGAAACAAGTAATAATGTCAAAGTACCTCTTGCTAAAATGACTTATGATTGCAATGATAATCAGAAAGAGGCGATGGAGAGTGTTATCATTTTAGATGAGACAAATACACAAACGCAGACAATACATTTGGATCAAACAAAATTACCCTCTGGTCAGCTAAAGACTAAAAAAGTGACCCAAAATAATAACCTGGAGAGTGATATAGATTTATATGAAACTGAGTTACAAAATACATTGAATGTTAACAAAAGAGATTCAGGGACTGTTCGAAATAAACCAACTCAAAATGTTAAAAACACTGACAGAGGCAAATCTAATCTGTCAGAGAAAGTTACAGATAATGTTGCCAAAAAATACAGCAACCCAACAAGAGATAGTGACATAGTTTGTTATGAAACAGAGTCACAAAATGTTGTAAAATTAAATGGAAACAGAGAAGATTCTGATGTTATACTGTTAGACAGCAAAACTACTCCTAATACTACAATAACACAAGATAATTATGATGTTAATATCATAGCTAAAGAATATCCTCCGATAGATTTAGTTGCAGAAGAAAATTCTTTCAGCAACAGTGGGATATATAAAAGTTATGATAATGAATTCAAAGAAAACTCCCTTTTGTCAGAAGTGGTGCAAAAATGTTTAAATATGGAAAGAAATGGAGGTATGAGTCGAGTCATAAACCGAACATTGTTGAATATCTACAAAAGTGTTGATGGAAAATATAAAAAATCTAATGCATTAAGAAAAGTCTTAACAAAAACTCTAATGAACCTGCATATGGAACCAGAGTTAAAATTCTCTCATATAAAATCCTTGTGTGACCATCTTAAGTTACACATGGTTAAAAAACGAGTGCCTTTTGTTACCTTAGAGAAGAGAAATACAGGTAAGGGTTTAAGCATTAATGGGTCTTCCCACATTTGTCATCATATTATTGAATAAGTATGTCGTTCTAATAAACCTTTATTGACAAATAAAATTACAATTATATAACTAAATTAGAGCTAGTATTTACAATTTAAACAATTGAGCTAGCTGCAGACTGTTGCAAACAAACTAGTTGCATCCATATCAATACCAGTTGGAACTGTACCAAGATGTTGGCTGCATTGCCTTGCTGTATAGCAATAATTCATTAATTGTTCTAATTTATTGAATTTAAATTATATTATAATAAAGCAATAATAAGGAAGGAAGCCGCAGGCGAGGTCGGCCAAGAAAGCGCTTGCGAGATGACCTTAACGCCTTCCTCGGAGATTGGTGGGAGATCGCACGTGACCGCACTGAGTGGAAAGATTTGGGGGAGGCCTTTGCCCAGCAGTGGGACGAAACTGGCTAAATAAAAAAAGCAATAATAATAACATAGCACTATTGCATGTTTGTGATGTTTAGTAAAATTATGTTATACTAGCGGCCCGCCCCGGCTTTGCTTGTGTGCTTATTGTGACATTACAAAAAGTAATAGTAGGGCCTATAGTATCGACAAGTTTTTTGTAGTTATTCATAGTTTCTTTAATATTGTAAAACATACTTTTGGATTTTGCAAATATTTTATATGGTATTTTTTTTTTACACCTTGGTAAAGTTAGTAAAGTTTATTATAATAATCATTGTCCAACCCGTTACTTAAGATAAGAAAAACCTGATAAGGAACTAAATTATTAATTCTCTGTAAAAAAGAAACTTTAATTGTTTCAATAAAGCTTTTTTACCCTTAATTTCGATGGTCTAAATGAAGGTTAAAAAAAGTTGACTTGAAACTTGCTATTTAATGTCGTGCGAAGCCGCAAGCAGAAACAAGTTTAAATAGTTATTTTATGTTTCAGATGTTCCGTCAACCAGCACTATTCCTAACAAGAAGAGGAGGGTAGAAACTATAGACTTGGACAATTATGCAGTAAAAAATCAAACTACAACCGCACCAATGAAACCCAAAGAGTACCCACCAATAGAAATAGACAGCAGCAGCAGCATTGAAGAAGTCAATGACGTTACCGTAGTCGCTAATGAGAAAGCTAAAAAGAAGAAAAAAAAGAAAAAGAAGAAACAAAAAAGGGGTCTAGCTGGCGCATTCATACCTACTCTAGTCAGGAATCCATTTTGTACCATCCCTGATCCAACTTTAAAGGAAATACCATCCTCATATCGAACTGAAATACCAATAAAACCCAGCCATCCAGTATCTGCATATACAGACCCTCAACATACATCAAGATTGCTAACGAGTGATAGTTATGACATTGACTCTATAGAAGGACCTCATATCAACTCCCAACCTCTGCTCACACCGGTTGTGATAGAGCCAGTTCCATTAAACTCTACTAATTCTATCGAGCTAGATGATGAGGCTCGGAAAATACATGAAATAGAGAAAATAGAGAAATATATAGCTTGGCTGAGGGAAGAGATTGAAAAGCTCGAGGAAATGGAAGTGGACGCTGATGATGACTGCTCACCGTATATTATTAGTGAACAGTAAGTTGAAGTCATTATCAGCCTATAGTCCACTGCTGGACGTAGGCCTCTCCTAATGAGCGCCATAGATGGTTATTATTTGGGGGTCATTGCCCATAATCTATCGTAAGTGTTAGGTAGTATTTAAGTTTATAAAGTTGGCAGAGCTTGTGTAATGGGGACTAGATGACTGATATACATAATACAATAGACATAGATAGATTTTTTTTTATGCTGCATAGAAAACAACCAGAACACCCTGAACAAATATCTGCAGATCCAACAAACATTTGTTCGAGGCGGGAATCGCAACCTCCTGCGTCGAATGCGGACTTTGGCCTACTGCGCCATAGAGATCTTCCAATAAGTACATTGTTCTAATTGATGCAATTATATTGAAAATAATAATATTAATAACATAGCACTATTGTACATTTAAGACGGTCATAGAACTTCACCGCCCCAACTATTCCCATGGGTGACGTAAGAGGAGACTAAGGGAGACACCTGGGGGGCAGCAGCGCCCTCTGCAGAACAACTCCACCGAACTGCAATCCCCAACCCGCATGCCCAGCGTGGGGATTATGGGCAATAACCCCCCAAAGGATCAATAATGCCTAGAGGTCCACCAGTGAACTTTAATAGGCTGATGATGATTGCACATTTGTGACGTTAACTTTAAAATTAGGTATTAGATATTGAGATCATCATAATATATGTTTGTTTACTTATCTAACAGCCCATTCACACATGTCTCCGTTTTACTGTTCCGTTTTATCGTGTACGTATTTTGTTCGTCGATCTGTATACAGAATACTGTGCCATGTGAGTCGCTCATACAACCACATACGCCATCGACGAAAAAATACGTACACGATAAAACGGAGACATTTGCGAACGGGCTGTTATCATACACACATTTTCGCCTCCGTCACACAGTAGTCCAACTAGTCCAGACATTTAGAGCTCTCTCTTCAGCTATGGGCGTTGTCATGTCATCAGCTATCTACTTCGTTGATCCAGAGATACCTAAAGCCGCCGACTGGTCTACGCCCCGAAGGTTTCCCACATAGGCATTATTGACAGCCTAAATCCCCCCATTTCCTTGACATAGCGCGTCTCGTTGTCTAGGCTACTTTTAATGGAACATGTTAAATTTCAGCTATCAAACAAAATTGGTGAAAGAGTACAAGAGACTCTGCGAGCTGACTGGCACTCAAGAGAAGAAGCAACATAAAGTTAGACTGCAAGTTTTACCAGGTAATCTATACTAATACTAGCGGTCCGCCCCTAATTTTCTTGAAAATATTCTATAGCCTATGTTCAGCATGGAAAATTTTGGATTCTAATGGTGAAATAATTTTTCAAATCGGTCCAGTAGTTTCGGAGCCTATTCAATTTAAACAATCAAATCTTTCCTCTATAGTATTAAGTATAGATTATAAAGAGGAAAGACTTGATTGTTTGTTTGTATTGAATAGGCTCCGAAAATAATGGACCAATTTGAAAAATTGTTTCCGCATTAGCATCCTACATTACCCTGATGAACTTAGGCTATAGAATATCTATACTAATATTATAAAGAGGAAAGATTTGATTGTTTGTTTGTTTGTATGTTTGTTTGTTTGTTTGTTTGTTTGTTTGTTTGTTTGTTTGTTTGAATTGAATAGGCTCCGAAACTACTGGACCGATTTGAAAAATTCTTTCACCATTAGAATCCTAAATTTTCCGTGATGAACATAGGCTATATAATATTTTCAAAAAAGTTAGAGATCCGCATGGAAAATTCAATAATTGAACCGTGCGTTGTATATTCAACCTCTTTTTCTATTATGGCGCGTCAGAATAGAAAAAGAGGTTGCGCACTTCTTGCTTTTTCTCTACGGCCAGTGTCAGTTATGGAGTGTCGAGTCAATGTCAAAAATCCCAATGCTGTTAGAAAAAGTAAGGGATCCGCGGGATCCGCATGAAAACTGTGAAATCCGTCGTGTTATTGTGTATAATTTCTGAAATTTTTGTTTAATACCCGTGCGAAGCCGGGGCGGGCCGCTAGTTTTTAATAAAGTTAGGGATCCATATGAAAACTTTAATAATATAAACCATCATGTGCATGTGAGCACCAAAGATGGCACTATCATTTGGGGGTTAATGCCCATAATCCCCACGCTGGGCATGCGGGTTGGGGATCGCAGTTCGGTGGAGTTGTTCTGCAGAGGGCGCTGCTGCCCGCCTTCCGGTGTGTTTCCCTTAGTCGCCTCTTACGACACCCACGGGAAGAGATGGGGTGGTGAAATTCTATGCCGACACCACACGGCAAGGGGAGGCCTATGTCCAGCAGTGGGCTGTTATAGGCTGGTGATGATGATGATGTATGCATGTGCATGTGATGTGTGCATGTGTGTGTACGTAAAAATTTGTTGCTTGAAATTTAAGTTACATACCCTTGCGGGGCGGACCCTAGCGGTGTTATGTTATCACATCCCTGACATTAAGATTTTTTAGTTGTTACACAATCCAAAGACAAACTTAACAGCGCAACACAGCGTAGTAAAGTCTCAAATTGTCATCATCATGAATTGTCAACAAACATGTTGGTAATCTGATCTTGAGGCACAGGATATCGCAGGTTCGATTCTCAAAAAATACTTGTTGCGGCGTTTTCAACTGTTTTTTTGAATACAATAATTATCTTTAAGGGGCTGTATAAAGGCAATATTTATAAGTTTTATAGGTATTAGTAGTATTATTTAGTAGTTCGTAGCGCTTGACAAATAAAGTTGAAAATGGTGATGCGTTTGATTTAGTTGTATCTCTTGTTCGACAATGTCAACATTATTTATCGGTTTTAATTTATTTTAAAAGTAAATACACCAGTAAATTAAAATCTTTATACATATTTCTCTAGATGATAAAATTACCTTTCTTACAGTAACAAAATTATAAAACGTTATCACTCAAAATATCGAGCATTTCGAGACGAAAAAGTATTTTCGTGTTCTTTCTTGCGATATTTTTTTCAAGTTCCTAGATGGTTTTTATGAAATATTTTTGTATAAGTCTTTTTTCCATACACTTGACTATGAACTGTATTTTTTTTGGGCTTGTAATATGTCGCAGTAAGCCTAACTGTGGTCGTTTTTCGATGTCTGTCGTTGGGCAGCGCCTTAACCAAAACAAACGCTACTTAGGGCTAGCTGGATGCTACTGTGTGAGATATCTACCTAAATACAATAGATAATGTTCCCTGAACCTTTTAGTATGTTTTGCCGGACAAAAGGAATAAACATACACATAACATACATACTGTTGCATTTTTCAATAATAGTAAATATAATGTTGGATAATCCACACAGCATCATCTAGCCCCAAGCTAAGCAGAGTTTGTGTTATGGTGACGTGGGATGTCGGCATAGAATTTCACCACCCCCACTCTTCCCGTGGGTGTCGTAAGAGGCGACTAAGGGAAACACACCGGGGGGCGGGCAGCAGCGTCCTCAGAACAACTCCACCGAACTGCAATCCCCAACCCGCATGCCCTGCGTAGGAGTTATGGGCAATGATAAATGCTATCTATGGCGCTGATTAGGGACGGTCTATGTCCAGCTGTGAACTATAGGCTGATGTTGTTGTTGTGTGTTATAATGTGTACTAGATGATAGATAAAACTAATTTTAACTAAATACTTTGTCATTCCAGGGCATCCCGAGGCCCCAGTACGCTACCTGCAAGAGTTCCTCAACGACAATATAGATGAGGAGGGAAACCCGCCCTTCCCCGATCTGCATGACGTCGTAGAATGCGTCTGCAAAGCTAACAACGATTGCAACATGAACTGGGGGCAAGCGCAGATTATGAAGGAAGGTCGGCTGTTTCCTTTAGTCTACTCTATACTAATATTTAAAAGAGGAAAGATTTTATTGTTTTATTTTTATTTTATTTATTAGTTCACAAAACAGAGTAATATCCTTAAAAAAATACAGTAGTTAGACTATAGTTACAAACTAGATTTTACCCAAATATGCAAACATAACAAGTGTAAAAAAATGTTGCAAGCTAAAAATTAAAAATTTACCGAAAAAACACGAAATTAAATAGATTTAAATTAAAAATTTAAAATTTTAAACTTAAAGACAAATTACTACAAGAACAAATAAAAGTTAAATTAAAAGGAAAAAGATTATTTAAAATTGATGTGGAATACCAAATAGCAACCTGATCACGCACTGTTTGTAGGTATGTTTGTTTGTTTGAATTGAATAGGCTCCGAAACTACTGGACCGATTTAAAAATTTCTTTCACCATTGGAATCCTAAATATTCCGTGATGGACATAGGCTATACATTATTTTCAAAAAGTTATGAAAGTATGAAACCCCTGCAAAGCCGGGGCAGACCGATAGTAACTAATAAATAAATAAATAATTCTGGAAAACTCACACAGCAGCTAGATAATGCTATCTAGCCTCAAGTTAAGTAGAGCTTGTGTTATGGGTACTAGATAACTGATATAAATAATACAATATTCTTACATAGATGGATATTTTTTACGAGATAGAAAACGACCACAACACCCTGATTAAATATCTGCAAATACAAATATTTGTCCCTTGGCGGGAATCGAACCCGCAACCCGCGTCGCAGGCGGACCTTGTAATGACTAGCATCGAAATGTCATTGACTGCGGTGAACGGATAAAATAAGGAAGAATTCCTTGCGCTAGAAAATTACCCAACGTAAAAGTGTGCTGTGATTATAACATGTGTAGAAAATTATATAAGCGACCTACACGATAAACGACAATTTCATCTCAAACTTATAGACATTAATGTCTACTTTTAACTGTGCTTCCGAGATTTAACAAATTGTTGCAAAACCATCGACGTAGTTTTGACAAGTAGGTTTGTTTGTGTTATGTTTATGTATGTATAAGTATGTGTGCACATCCTCAAATAAGTTAGTGATTTCTTATCCCATCCTCGCGCTGTATACGGACAGGTGGTAACTAAAACACGGCCATTAACAGTTTGCAATATTGTGTCAAGTTGCGAGCGTATTTTCCTTGAAGGAAGGCTTCCATGTTTTATCCGTCGACTGATTGACTGACAATTGTGATGTTTATTTGCAGCCCGATCTCTCTTCATCCAATACGGGCTGACGATGCAGAAACGTCGGCAGAGGCGAGAGTGGAAGGACTTGCTGAGTCGCGTCAAGGAGGAGGTCAACGACCCCGCGGAGCAAGACGCGGAACTCATGTTGAAGCTGAACCGTAACTCTTGGATCGCGAGGGAGAAAGAGAAGACGCTGCTAGATAGGTGTGTGGCTGTTCTTATTGTATTGATAATCTCTGTGGGGAAGCGGGCTAGAACAGTCGCGACGCTGTAGGATGAATCCTCGGAGTAAATGGGGTATTAGAGAATATAAGTAAGATAATATACGAGTACATAGATATATATTTTTTATTATACCATAGAAAACAACCAAAACACCCGGAACAAATATCTGCAGATCGTACAAACCGTTTACCGGTCGTTTTCTGTGTATAATTAGAAATATATTTTGTATTTCATTGTGTTAAGTTTAGTGTATCAGTTATCTAGTACCTATAACACAAGCTCTACTTAGCTTGGGGCTAGGTGAAGCTGTGTGGATGGTCCAGCATCGTTTATTTACTTATTTGAGATGGCCTGGGGCTATATACGCTGATGAGTAGGTACAGTGCGCTTCAGATATAAGTACCCCCCCTATCTCAATGTATGTGGGACATAATAGTTGTTATTTTTGGGAATTTCAGACTTTGAGTATTATGGGTGAGCGGTTCGATCCTGAGCGGCGTGAGATAAATTTTTGTATGTGAAAATTTGTTATAAGTTACAAGGAAATTAGAAGTTGTCGTAAATATTTTGTAGTAGAGGGGGGTACTTAATTCTGACGCGCACTGTACATAGGTTTTTTTCGAATGGATTGGTGTTGACTACAAATGGCCATGACAGAGTTACTGGACATTATATGAGTACTTAGGATACTTTTAACCACTATTAATATTTACAGATACGCAAGTCTAGAAGAATCCGAATTAAGTGTAAGAGTGGCGAATGAATTGAGTGTCCGATTAGAGAATGGAGCACCCGAGCCTGAAACTGAATCATCCGATGATGAAAATGCAAACCCTCGAGTGCCTTTCCCCTCCATACAAAGTTACGACAGCCAATGTTATGTTGGCTCTAACACAAAAGATAGACAAACGTCTATAACGAATGGTAATATAGGAATACCAGCAACATATGGAAATCAGGAAATAGTTTGTACTATTTCTTCATCGAACGGTCATATTGACATAGCACCTACTTATGCTACACAGAAGAATTCCATTGATATACAAAATGGGTTAATTGCTCTAACTCCTCTCCAAATAAACTCAAATAACACTTTTCTAAACAACTCCACTGGAGTGAATACTGTACAAAACGCAACTCTGAATACTTCCATAGTAAATCCCGTAAATGGTATCCAAAATGTAGCAGACCCAGTTCATAGGATGACCCTGAATCATAATTTTAGCATGTATGCATTGGCATTTCAAAACTTCACATTAAAATTATCTGCTGCCTTAAATGCGGGTAAATGTAATTTATGTGGTATTACTAAAAGTAATGTCTGTGTTCATAATATGAATGCATCTCGTGTTGATAATGGTAATTTACGTACTGTAAAAAATAATGTGTCTTCTATTATTAATAGTAATGTAACTGCTATTGATAATAACGTACGTCCTGTTAATAATGTACCTCCTGTTAATAATCGTAATGTAACTTCTGTTAATAAAAGTATAGTAGCTGCTGGTAATAGTGAAGCCCAAAGTAAAGACGATTTAGAAACTGCTGCTATATTAGCAAAGTCCATAATAGAACTTGTTCAAAAGGATGTTAACCCTAAAAATACTAATGGTAACAAGAACACTGCCAACAATAACGATTTAACTCAGAAAAGTACTGATTTGGAAATCAAAGAAGAACCTTATGAAAAAATAGACGACAGTGTTTGTGATGTATTTACACATAAAACTAAACCTACAAATAAAAACACTGTAAATGAAAACACGGCGGTCAAAGACAAGTCTAAATGTGCGGAAACGAAAACGGCTAACATAGAAACATCAGGTGAAATAAAAACTGAAGACGTTCCTATAGAAGATGATGAAATAACTGCTAACATAGAAACATCAGGTGAAATAGAAACTAAAGACGTTCCTATAGAAGATAAAGTAAAACCAGAACCGCCGGATATTCCTAGAATGTTGTCTGAGTTAGGCGAAGACTATACGGCAGTGGTGTTTGATATCGAAGACCCATTTATGGTGATAGAGATCTCTGATAGTTCTGAATCGGAGGACGAAGTTACTTGACGAATTCTAACTGAAAGTGTAAGAATTATTACAATATTGGATCAAGTACATATCTGAGGGTATCTTGTTCAATTACTATAATTATAACACCTTCGTATAACAGGCTGAAGAAAACTAAGACTGCTTATAAGTGTTGCAAAAGGGGTTCGAAGATTTTGGCTTAGTCAACGTCCGCCATTTTTATTCTATCTTCAAAATTACGACGCAGTATATTTCTAACATAATATCGCTTAGAGAAAATTTAATAAACAGAAAAGGTCACCATATTCATGAAGTGTCACGTTACAAAGCTATTTGTGAAAAAAGATCAATGGTGAGCTTAAAAAAGTCATTTATTAAATGTTTCTACGCACAATATTCTTTTAAAATAGTTTCCAATATATTTTATTTGAATCTTTTTTGCAGATAACTATGAAATGTGACGCTTAGGACAATATTGATCATATGTTTTTTTTGTTTGTGTAAACATTCCCATTTGGTCTGTGTAGGATTTATGGTGCGCCGCTATTTTGAAAAAAATATCAATATGGCGACGGGGCTCTAAGTCAGGCTTCGAACAAAAATCTTCAACACGGAATAAAAAAATTCAAATTACATAAAATTATATTTATATTTTTATGTCAGAGCGTCATTTAACTTTTCTTAGGATTAAGTTCGTGCTAGTGTAATAGGTGTATATTTTTACCGACTTTGAAAATGAGGGTTTTCTCAATTCGGCTGTTTTTTTAGTGTCCGCTCGATTCGGAATATTAATCTTTTTATTATACGGCTGTGTTATTGACTTTATCTAACCGATCCGCGTGTCTGCTTTTTTATGCATGGATAAGGTTTTTTGTTTTTCTCATTGTGCTTACTCCATTGATTAAGTTATTCCTTAGCGGCAACTAACTTAATCGATGGGTGGAGTATTTCTAGTTTATACACTTAAGCTAAGTCTAGAAACAAGCCAAACTCGATGTTAAATGTTTGTTAGCAAACCGAAAAAAAAAACTAACTCTCGCTGGGCGATGAATTTCAGATTTATAATTGAAAGGGATATTTTATTGATGGAAATTATGGGTTGTGCCAATAATTGTTCATTTTGTTGCCACATCTTTTTACACCCAATTTACGCTATTTGTCGATTTGTGATACTTCCTAAGGACTAAGTTCGTGCTAGAATAAATAGATGTATTTTTACCAGGTGTGCACAAACATTGTACGTCCAATTTGGCTGGTGTATCTTGCGCTCTATTAAGATTTTGTAAAAAAAAATTAAACACTAATTGTTAAATTGTCAAAAAGACGCTAACACAAGGGTTATTTTCTATTTAGATTATGCATAAAAAATTATAGGTTAGTTTATGTGAACAGGAAACAGCTTTTTCAATAAGCTTTGATAAAAAAATATATCTTTTTTTGAATTATTTTAGACCTAAGCAAAACTGTTTATCCTATCCCACAGTGGTAGATTATAGCGATAGATAATTTTTTTGTTAATATCTATCGTACTATTGTATACATAAACAAGCAGAGTATGAACTGTTTTTTTATTTACTAAACCGTGAAAACAAGTCTATACTTACCGTTACTTTACCTTTATACATCCACTATCATCATTCTTATGTATCGCAAAGGAGTAGAACTCGTTGCCTGCTTCTGTTTTCCCGACTAACTACAACCTGGATCTCTTCAAGACTAGAGTGAATAGGTGTCTTTTTTCCATCAGGTGATATCATGGCCAAGTAGAGGTTTTATCTATACCTACTAATATTATAAATAGGAAAGGTCCGCCCATGCTTCGCACAGGTATCAAAAATTTTAACTTTTACACATGATGGGTGAAATTATTGAACTTTCATACTCATCCCTATCTTTATTAAAAATATTTTTTAGCATAAACTCGTCAGGGCATCACTCTTTGTTAAAGTCTATGCATTTTCGTCGCTTTAAGGTAGGTACCTAGTGTTCGTTTTGAACGCTTACCTACCTACTACGGCACTGGCAAGCCCTGCCGTTACCTTTTCGAAAAAAAAAATTGTAGATTTAGGACCTACCTATCTATATAAGTAAAAATTATTTACATAGGTACGCGAAATCTATATATTAATCATAGGCAAAAGCTAGTTATAAATAAATAAAATGCGCGTCTATTTTGATTGGCAGAATCGCGCCTGATTCGACCATTAACTTTTTTATTTTTTTGCATGGATTTTCTCCTCAGACTAAGGATTTTATTCCTTAGTCTGAGATTTTCTCCCACAGTTGAAATTGAAATGTGAAAATACTTTTAGAGAGCCTGTGAAATGATAAAAATGATAAATGATCGTAACAATCCGGCAGAAAACCCAAGATGGCTTTCTTTATATCTGTCGTCCGACTAGGGACGGGACAAGCAAATAGGGTTGTGACAATGGATTCGCCACAAGCCATCTAGCTTGTCGATAGAGAACTGATTGAGGCTGCGTTCTTCGAAGTATAAAACTTATCGGTGTTTGATATCGAAGACCCATACCTGGGTACGGAGGTCTCCGATAATTCTGAATCAGAGGACCAAATTAAAAAAGAAGTAGAAACAGTAGTAGGTACTCTTGATTTGGATGATGTATCTGTCGCCTCTAGCATTGATCTGGCTGTTACCTACTGAAGATTTATATGACTAGTTTATAAAAAAATTTGAAATAGTTTATAAGGTTATTGTATGTATGCTATGTAAGAGCTCATTTAATATTTATAAACACTACTAAGTTCGAGTTTCAATAATAATTCAATTCTGAATATTGCCTTTTTTATACAATGCCGATGATTCAGATTCAATAACTTTATTTCTTTAGGCTTACAAAATAAGCACTTAGACAAGTCAAATTTCATACAGTGAATTATTATAACAAATAGAAATAAGGTGTTATTGATTTCTCTTCACTTCAATTTTTTGTCCACTAGTGGAAGTGAAAAAGAAACCACTAGTACATGCATATATAACTTATAATAACTAATACAATGTTTTTTTTTTTTTTTTTGCCAATCTAAATCTAAGTTCAAAATGATTTAGCTACATGTCAATAATTATTTAGATACATATATATGCATATATGTAGCTAGGCACAAAATTCAATTTCTTACATCTATTGTCGGTGTGGAATGGAGCGACATCTGGCCAAGCATTATTATCGTTAACGTAATCATCTATCGAGTAAAATGCTTTCTTAATAAGATTTTGTTTTATGTATTGTTTAAATTTACGAATAGGGAGCTCAGTTGCTTCAGATGGAAGCTTATTATAGAAACGCACGCAATTTCCCATAAATGACTTCCCTACCTTATGTAATCTGTACGATGGTATAAGTAATTTATTTTGGTTTCTGGTATTTCTAGCGTGAACATCACAGTTTTTCAAAAAGTTGTCTCTGTTTTTATGCGTATACATTAAATTTTCATAGATGTATTCTGATATTACTGTCAAGATATTTATTTCTTTAAATAATTCTCTCAAAGAATCGCGTGGCTTTAATTTATAAATCGCACGGATCGCCCTTTTTTGAAGTACAAAGATAGTCTGTATGTCTGCCGCCTGTCCCCATAGTACCTAAAATACTATAGGACATAATACTATGGAAGTAACTGAAATAAACTAACCTAGCTGTATCTTTATCGGTAATATATCTAATTGTTCGAACGGCAGCTGAACTAAGTCTGCCTGCGAGAGCATCAATTTGCGGTCTCCATTGCAGAGAGGAATCAATAATGAGATGCTGATAAGGGTTTCAAGTTTCAACTTTGTGTTTACCCAAATCTGTCCAGTTGCTATGGATCGAATCTGGGTGGCACCAACCTTGATCAATCATCTCTAGGGGTACACTCTTAATTGCCCGGAGATAGCCGATGCTCGGCCGCGCCGCGCCGCCCTTCTTCAATTCGAAAATGCGTTTAAAAATTGGTGAAATTTTCTTACCATTTCCACCATAATTTTAAGTAAGTACTACCTAGGTACTTACTAGATCTTTCTTTATTGATTTGCATTTTAGACGCCAGGTTAACCTTACAAGCTTGAGCGTCTTCAGAACTACCTACTCTATTACATTTATACCACACCTATTTGTCCAGCGTAGGGAAGTTTGACCACACCTCGGTCGGAGTACCGTACCTAACAGACTTCCCATTCAGTCTTCGCCGGAATGCTCATCTTGTCATGAGCTGAACCTTTACTGCGTCCTTTTTCATTCCTCAACACCAAATACCGATTTGGGTTTCTTTATCTCTAACGATCCTTTTGCTCCTCAGATACCTTTCTTTTAAAAATCCCATCGCACACGGCCCAGTGATAGTGATTTCTTCACCATGCAAACTACCTACCTGACTCTGGAAAGCCATTCCTGTTTCCCATTCGGCACGCCATATCCTTTCGGAAAGGATATGGCGTGCCGTTTTCCTATCTTCAAGCGCTATCTGTTCTAAGTAAATAATGCTGCAATCCACACAGCATCATCTAGCCCCGAGAAAACGACAAAAACCGGAACTAATTTCTGCAGGTAGGTACTTTGCCCGAGGCAGGAATCGAACCCGCAACACTCGTCGCGGGCGGACCTTTGCCGACCGCGCCACAAAGTCATTATTTTCTAAAAATTCGAGTCTGAATTATCTGTAGATGTAGCATAAGGTACTTACCAATGTTTTGAAAAAAAAAGAAATAACTTCCTGAAAGCCTTTAATGAACCTCTTATAGCTTTGTAAGTGTTTTCAATTGGAAACTTCGGTTCTTTAATGTTCTGAACTTAAACACAGACGTAGTAATTTCTGGGGTTATTTACCTACCTCTTTGAGTATCTAGAACGTTCTAGATACTCAAAGACCTACCTAGACGCTATGGCTATGATTGAAACGTGTGGACTGAGGTTGACTTCATGAGGTTTTAGAGTACCGGCTACAAATTGATAGACTTAAGCTTCACGATTGAGCATTTAGGTAGGTACTTACTTACCTAAATCTGATTTTTTCAAATCCATTTGAATCAGAAAAGATTTCAAACGAGCTCTCGGTCGACACACCCTTTTCAGACACGGCGAGCCATGAAATAAGAAGTCGATAGTCAGCGCTCTGCCGATTAGTTGCTGACGTTGCTGACTACGAGATATTTTAAAATTTCCTTTGTCCAACGGCAGCGCTAATTTGGGTCGGGAGTAGCTCCTTACAGAATATAATGGTTGCGGTTAGTTTTAACACGTATGACTACAGTACCTACCTACTGATACTACAGAGAAACTGGTAAATAAACGCGTTGAAAACCCTTCAACGCAATAGCCCAGCCTCCCGACGCTACACGTACTTTGCGGAAGACATCTGCATTGTTTTCCATGAAAGTGTTAAATAGTTTAAAATGTTCTTATACCGGTGCTGCAGCAATCAACATCGAAGCTTGGGTTCTGCCAGCTCAGGTCCACGTCGCATCAGTCTTACAAGTCTCCAATCATCGCCAACCGATCAGGAACTCCAACCTACCTTCTATCAAGGGGATAACCAAAAACTAGCTACTAAACAAACTAAAAAGGTAACTACGAATCACAAGTCACGGTATTTTTGTACAGATTTAATTCGACAGACTGTTACTGCAATTACATATTGGCCATTGCTATTAAATTCGGTAAAGTGATCGCACAATAACATCCATGACAAGTTACTTGTCAGCATTACCAATTGAAATATGAAATTTTAAGTGCAACATGGCATTGCAGAATAGGGCGCAGTCATAGTAAGCGCGATTATGTTTGCTAGATGTTTGCCAACACTGCACAAAGTATCCTGCCCTTATTTACAAATCATCATTACTAACCGTCACAGCTATCCAAACTGATCCAACGACCCAATATAAAAAAATAATTTCGAGTTACCTAAACTTAATACGCTCAATTTTGATTCCATTTACAACAATGTTATCTCCATCTCTTAGCTATAAGGCAGTCGCCTTCCCCTCACTCGAATCACACTTATACTTTCCCCTTACATTGATTGGCAATCGAACTACGTAAGCGAAAAAAGCTTTATTTATGCGCAGTAATTTTACACAAGTTGGGTATATGGTTTTTAGCAAAGGTAAGAAAGAACGTGCGCGATTGGATCGATTCCTAATGATAACATATCGAATGTGCTGGATAACTAACGATTATGAATACATGTCACATTAATCTTCACTATAATTCTAACTTTTACTCAACAGTACCTAGTGCCTTACATCAAAAGATAACACCAAGGTAACATGGGGCTAGGTTACATAAGACACATGGTCAAACAGACAGAAAAAAAGTTTAAATTACTTAAGTATTTATTATACACCTCCCCTGTCTTTACATAGTATAACTTAGGTTTCTTTTATTAAAATAAAAACCTGATTATAAGCTGCTAAGCATAAAAACTTTACCAACAATAACGATTATGCAATTTCGGAAAAATTACACTAAAGCACAAGCTGTATTGCTTTTGTCGGTAATTTAATGAAACAGCTACGATATTCTACAACCTGAAATGTAAGAATTCTGAATGCTTAAAAAAATAGTTTACCTATAAGGGGCCTTACCTTAAGTTCTTACATTAATTTTCGTATAATCATATCGTCTTTGACAATTGATGTTTTAAGTGATAAGTCCACTGGCACTCAAGTGGAGGGCAGATCCCTTAGCCCTGCAAGGAACACTTGCTCAGGTGTGCGTGTGCCTCAACTTCTTATAAAATGGAATCTGGCAACCGTAAGCCACTCAAGTATGTGTAACACCGCATGTGTTCAAATAAGCAAAGAGCAAGGAAGGCCGGTACGCGAATAAAAATCATCTATTTTTACAAAATGCAATGTCGGTCTGCACCAAGACTTATCTAGGGAGACGTCCACAGTCAGTCTTAGGTCTTCATACGATTTAGCACGAGCTCAAATTAAAGATTCAGAGTTCAAAGAGCGAGTTATTGACGAGCTTTTGTCGATTGCTCCGATCCAAAGAAATCAGAAATTACTTTTATTTATTTAGGCTTACCAAAAGCTCTTTGTCAAATGTGAAAATGCGATGGGAATGGTGTAATTAAAGAAAAAGCTCGTCAAAAACCAGATAAACCTACAGTTCATTCAGAAAGCGCGGGATGAAGCCGCTCTGCGTCTTTCATAATGTATTGCGAGTTAGTGTAAAAACGCAGGGTTGTATGGAATCCTGTGGGAAGTGTGAAATGTATTTGAACAGATGGTAGTTACACATGAAGGGATGAAAGCCAAGCCCGCAGCCGCCGCGGCTGGCGCAAGGCGACTGCTGCAACGCCGACGAATCGTCGCACATCCAAATAGGACCAAATCACACACCACATTCAAGAATTTTCATTTATTTCTATTTTTTTGAAATTTTATCGCGATTTTTTTCTTGTATGTATTATTAATTTAGCATTAAAATAATGGTAATATCTTCAAGTTTGCCTCCATCTTTTCGTCTGATATATGAACCACTATAACAATATCCACCACAGGAATTTCTGTCTATCGGCGTACTAGCGCCGCGCGGAGCCGATCTAAACTTAACGTTCAGATGTCGAAGCGAAAAGAGAACAAACAAAACAAAAACAAACATGAAGTTTCGGCGGCGCCGCGGCGGCCGCTCGCTGCCTGGCCGCGCCCTACTATTACACTTACAATAAATAAATTAATGCATTAGCATATGGGGACCCCGCTAAATATTTCATTGATTTATCGCGTACAATAAACTAGCAACCGACATGCAGCAGTCGATCCAACTCTCCTTGTGTTTAAAGTTATAGCCTGCTGTGTGAGCGAACGCTTTTCACTTTCAACACAAGGACTAGAGCCCATGCCTAAACCGAAACCATCTCAATGGCTCTAGGATCATTCCATAACACAACAGACTTGATTGCACGACTATCGATTAACTAGAATAATTGCCAGCGCTTTCGTCAGTTACCGCGAGATCAGGCCAGCGAGCAAAGTCCACCGCGACACCTATATTTTACGTTAAATTATAGTACATAATATTATGTTTTACATTTATGTAAGAGTGTTTGATTGTAAAAAAATTATACGATGTTATAACCCTATAAATGCTGTGTTGGTTTATTTGTCGAGAGCTGTGTTTGCCTTTACCGCGATCACGCATTCCTCGCCGCAAGATTTCAGCACGGTGCACTGGAACAAACATAAACAATTGTTAGACACGTACAACAATGTAGAAAGGAGACATCAAAACTTTAAACCTCAGAATAATAAATTCCGAGGTCACTGTATCTTTGTCTACCAACATTACACACCAACGATGTTAGTGACATCACCCTTTGTATTTAAATCTAGGTGATCCAGCAGAAATCAGACCCTACTACAGTTTAATAAATTCTTATTACTTGTTATGACGTTCTGGTTGTTGTGTACTTGTGATAAAATTAAATAGCGTAACATTCTCTGCAGTGGTTAACCTTGAGAGGGACAGTTTGTCTGGGCAATGTAAATAATGCAACAGAAATAAATTGAGCATAATTCAAGACGCAGTTGTTGTCAATAAGAGTGTTGCATTGCAGATCAAGGAATACATTTTTCATTGTATTCAAGCGAAGTTATATTATGGGTGTGCATTGCATTGATTTAGCTACACCATTTATCAGAAGATTTTGATATTTCTGTACTGATAATCTTTCTTTCTCTGCAATTAATTCACAAGATTATAACTGCGACGACCAGAGTCACAACGAAGGGTTTGTTCCCGCCTCGGGACATGTTCGTATAACCTGCAGATATTTGTTCTGTGTGTTTTCCTCATCACCAGCCTATAACAGTCCACTGCTGGACATAGGCCTTCCCTAATGAGCGCCATAGATGGCATCATCATTAGGGGGTTATTGCCCATAATCCCCATGCTGGGCATGCGGGTTGGGGGATCGCAGTTCGGTGGAATTGTTCTGCAGAAGGCGCTGCTGCCCGCCCCCCGCTGTGTTTCCCTTAGTCGCCTCTTACGACACCCACGGGAAGAGTTGGGGTGGTGAAATTCTATGCCGGCACCACACGGCAAAGTGTTTTCCTATGAATGATTAAAAATATTTAGATCATAGTTATCTAGTACCAACGCTGTTTCTATAGCACAACTATGGTTCAACAGCAGGATCTAGTGACATATATAATTATATATAAATTATAGTACATTTATAGAACACAATATGTAGAAAAACTTAAGACAATGCGCTTTGGAGCTCATTAGTGGAGGCTTATAATATGAATATAAGAATATAATTTGTCCACAAAACCCATTGATATCCATATGACTAGCAACAGTGCCAGCCCAGGTAACGGGCTGAGGTTTTATCTACGAGTGGAATTAGCACCGACACACCATGGTGACGTGTCAGAGACTCTATACTCGATATCTACTTATAACTAGCCGTCCGTCTCAGCATTGCACTGGTGTGTACCAAAAATTCATGCAGATCCCGAAATCTTTTGAAAATATTCTATCTATAGCGTGTTTATCAGGGAAAATTTAGGATTCTAATGGTGAAAGAATTTTTCAAATCGGTCCAGTTGTTTCGAAGCCTATTCAATTCAAAACAATCAGTCAAATCTTTCCTCTTTATAATCGTTCGCTCTCGTTCGCCTGGTCTGTACCAGAATAACATGGAGTAAATGACACAAAAGCGTGGTAGTAAAAATAAAGTGGCTCTACCTACAGAACCCTGCGCCGAATTAGGGCTTGGCTCAGCGTGTCTACATTTTATGCTCAGCGCTGTTCACTATAAGAGCATGTCTGGTTTGCGGCCTCCGTAAGGGTCGCGTGACAATGTTGTGGAGAAGACTAAATGATATCAAGGTCGCGCCACATAAGTTCATTTGATGTGTAATTAAAAGACTTGATCACGCTAGGCGATTTTGTAGTGTAGCTGTTTTGACAAAAAAATGTGGCATGGTTTTGGTTATGGTTTGACCACTCTTCTTGTAATCAAAATTCCGTTATTCCAAATAAAATATCATAGAATATTATAGAAACGGTTTGCATATAAGAATGACCTTACACTGATGCATTATTTTTTTGGATAATCCACACACCATCATTGAGGCCCAAGCTAAGCAGAGCTTGTGTTATGGGTACCTACTATATCACTGAGATGCTTAACAAAGTATATTATATCTATTTTTTTTATATACAACAACCAGAACACCAAGAACAAATATCTGCTTGAGTAACTCTTATGCCATAGAAAAGCGTTACTCACCAATGCTACAGCGATCTCGGGTCACAAATTGTACTTAAAACAAAAAAACGTACAGACAATCCACACGATATTGACCAGTTGATCTACATACTTGTAGTAGTATTGTAATTTGTTTGATTTTTTTTATTCAACGACCAGAACACTTAGCACAAATATCTGTTTGAGTAACTATGTCGCCCATTGTGCAAATTAGTTAAGTTTTATTTTCCTGTTTTTGTAAATTTTTTTTTTTGGTGTGCAATAAAGTGTATTGTATGTCATAGAAAAGCGTTACTCAAGTATAAATCGATAACAGAGCAAGCTATACGAGCCTAGCACATGTAAGGTAGTGTGGTAAGTAACTCACCAGCAGCTCTTTGCCGCTGTCGAAGTCAGAGCGCAACTGTCCGCCGAGGTCGCCGTCGGGGATCTTGAGGTCCTCGCGAAGGTCGCCGTTGTCAGCCATCAGGGTCAGGTATCCGTCGTCAGAGATGTCCGTCAGCTGGTAGTCTTCACGCTTCACGTGGGGTACGTCCATGTTGTGAGTGGAGGGGCAGATATCTTCGTATCTGGGGAAGGGAGAGATTTATCGCTAAAAACATCGACAAATAGTTTTAAAACAGTCCATATACATATGTATATTTTGAAATGTTACTTCAAATTTAGTGCAAATTATATGCGTTGATTGAATTAAATAAATAATTCTGGACAAATCACACAGCGTCTAGCCCCAAGCTAGGCAGAGCTTGAGTTATGGGTACTAGATGACTGCTATAATACAATGTAACAGATAGATATTTTTTATTAAACATAGAAAACGACCCTGAAGAAACATCTGCAAGATCCTACAAACATTTGTCCCGAGGCGGCAATCTAACCCGTAAAACCTCCTGCATCGCAGGCGGACCTTCGCCCACCACATTATTTTCTTATTTTGAAATACATTTGTTTTTCACATTTTACTGAAAATTATTTATGAAATTAAAAAAATTCGATGAAATTATAATTTTTATGAATCGTTGAATAGCGCTAGCTGGCAAGTGATGATATGAATTGAAAACTAAGAATGCAATAGGTACACGCGGGGAACGCAAGATAAATTGATAGCAATAATTTGCAGTTACGGACACAATGTTCACCATAAAGCGAAAATGGCACAAGTGCGAAATTCCAATAATTGGAATTTCGCACTTGTGCCATTTGCCGCGGTTAGAATTATTCTAACCGCGGCTTGTGTAATCACAACGTGTTTTTATTAAAAACAGAAAGAATGTACCTTACAAGTTTTACTTTAAGTAGCTTTTTGGTCAAAGAAAGGTTTCTAAAAATAGTCGAAGACTTGGCTAATTATCATTTGAATGACGTCAGTTCATAAGTACAATCAAGTAGGTAGATACCTTTCAAAGATGTTCTTGAGTTAAAAATAATTTATTTTGCGGTATCTTGAAGTAAAATCTTTTGAATGATGTCTGCTTGAACTTGGATAAGTACAATCAGGTACCTTTGAGATTAACTTTCCTGAGTAAAACAATTTATTTTATATCTTAGTTGAAGCAAATATCAATTTATTACCATAGGAAGACTGATTTAAATAATTCTGCCTGTATATTGCTAATATCTAAAAGCCTAATATCGATATTTAAGAGTTCGAAAAGAAAGTTACACGTAAAAGCACTTATAGGTTGATCGTTTACGTGGTTTATAAATAAATTGTGAAGTTTTTTCTATGATAAACCCAACTTCGATTCAACTGTATTTTGAGATAATTGGAAAAATGATGTTTTTTTTTAACAAAATCCTTTTATTTGCCATCGTCTAGGTTTGGGGACGCTTCCGACTGGCATGGATATGGATCAGTATATACACCTGTATCTTTGCTGCAGTTTTTATCTTTTTGTTTTTATCCGATTTTTTTCAACAATAAATAGGTACCTACTCGTTTTAAGGTTATTTAATTGAAAATTTCAGTTTCCACCTACTTGTATACTTACATTTATGAAGTCGTCGAGATGTTGGAAGAATAGCAAAAGTGCATAAGACACCTATTCAAATCAATAGCTTTGAGTTTATAATTAGGAAACAATCACGACAGCCTGTTTCAAAATTGACTTAAATTCTCTTAAAACGTCTGTAATAAATAAATCATCAACATCATGTGGCATAATCAAAATGGCATTCTAAAATTTTTGATGGATGGCCCAGTGTTATTATTTTTCACTTTAAATATGCTTTAACCTAACGTGATGTGATGAGCACATTTTCACCAGATTTTGACAAATAATTATGATAGGTATATCAATCAATGAGGTGCTTCTATGCTGTTACAAATCTATATTGCAGCAATCTATAGAAGGAAGAGTGGACAAGGGTGGTGCAAGGCCAAAACAGAAATGTCTTTACTTTAATAACAGGTTTGTGTTATTTATGGTATTTAAGCTTGAACCTTCATATTTTTGTTGTTAAGATTGATAAGATGATGACGTAAACATAACGACGTAGGTTTGACGACCTCTGTGGCGCGGTGGGCGAAGGTCCGCCTGCGACGCAGAAGGTTGCGGGTTCGATTCCCGCCTGGGGACAAATATTTGTACAATCTGCAGATTCCTCAGAATCTGCAGATTGTACAAATACTTGTCGTTTTCTATGTCTAATAATAAATCAGTGATCTAGTACCCATAACACAAGCTCTGCTTAGCTTGGGGCTAGACGATGCTGTGTGGATTGTCCGGCATTACTTATTTATTTATGTACCCCTGTACGGTGATCCCACAACCACAGTAGTGTAGTGAGACGCATAGTCGGGCCTGGTGGATTCTGTTCGAGTACCCGCAGCACGACGACAATATGGGATTGACATCGCGACTCTATGGGCTCGAATTATAAATAGGGCGTAAGTATATTTATCAAATGACCAAGTGAGGTTCTGAGTGTAGATAAAGCATTACTTTGGTTTTATTTTATTTTATTTATGAAACAAAATCTCTTAGATCTAAATAATAAAAAGATAAACTTATAACATAACCTACAGCCAAAACAGGATTTACATTTTATATACCTAATCTAAAATTTACTATCACTAAAACTTAATTTACTAATTTAATTTTATATTTTTAATTTACCTACATGTGCATATTTATTCTTATTGGTGAATTTCTTCTTTATTGAAAGCTTGATAGGTTAGGTCTTTATCCAGTCATGGCTTTCTTGTAATATAGTTTTGGTTAAAGTATTTAATTTCTCTAGATAACACTTACCTAAACTTTTTGTGTAATGCTACTTCATTTATCATGGAAAGGTAAGTAACAGGTCTGAGATTCAACCAACCCTAGCACAGTATTTCATAAGGTCAGAGTGATAAATGATATGTATTATAATCTAGGAATATTATAATACTCACTTTTTTCCATTGAAAATATCAATTCCGACCATGTGAACTTTAGCGTGGCCGTGCTTTCCAGTTTTGGAGGTGGACATCTCAACAATCTTGCAGGGACGTCCCTTGAGCATGACAAAACCGTTTTTGCGGAGGGCAGAGCATTGCATGGGGAAGGTGGCGGAGGCTCCGGAGTCTCCGGTCTCGAAGTGAGTGTCCTCAATATCACCCATGGTTGTGCTGGTTATCTACGGTCGGAGGTGATCTGTAGAGACAAAAACATCTTATTATAACCTGTTTCTAGGTGATTTATTGCCAGTCACATAGTATGCTCACA
Source organism: Eupithecia pulchellata (assembly GCA_963931895.1). NCBI lineage: Eukaryota > Metazoa > Arthropoda > Insecta > Lepidoptera > Geometridae > Eupithecia > Eupithecia pulchellata. The sequence goes on from OZ007540.1 coordinate 1,927,636, forward strand.
ACTTCATCAGTGAGTTTTGTGCATGTTAAAATGTACCCCTGTACGGTGATCCCACAACCACAGTAAGTGTAGTGAGACGCATAGTCGGGCCTGGTGGATTATATTCGAGTACCCGCAGCACGATAACAATATGGGATTGACATCGCGACTCTATGGGCTCGTAAGCAATGTGCCAATAATGAGTAGTAGGAAATGTCACTGTAATAATATGTGAAACGCTATACAAGATAGACTGTCTGCCTTGATCTTGAATGATCTCATTATGACAACAAAATAGGAACCTTGGCAGTACCTAGCTGTCGTTTATGATTCACACATCATGAACAAATTTTGGGCAAGGCATTGACCTGATGTCAATAACCTCCACAGGTTTTATATAGAGTAAATTTTAAAAGTAAAAGGCATTGGATTTTGTAACCATATGTTGACTTGAAGAGAAAGTACCTGTCCTCATTTGGCAAAATTGGTGATCAACCTATTTTTGAAACACCACACCTTAAAGTGACTTTACTTTGTTTGCAACATATTGGATCCTTCACAAAACTAACAATAACTATTTACAATGTTGCTTACAATGACAGATGGTTTCTAAATGCCTTTCTCAATAGGGCAAGGTGTTGACAGCTATTATAATCATGCTTCCCTAGCAGATAAGCATGCTTCAAGGAAAACCATTTCGGTGATCTAGAAACTGGGTTATGGATTTCAATCACTAAAACAGGACAGTTAAATACCCAGGAGCATAACAAATTCAAAATCGTCAAGTCATACCTACATTAATCAGAGGCTTACAATCAGCATGTTTACTGCATGGAATCAGTTGTAAGACACATGGAGAGTATGTTAGGAACCTTACAAAATTTGAATAAGTTGTCACTAAACCTAACCCCACCTTTACAGCATGAAAGATGTCCAGTTCTCTGTACGAGTTTTCTACAACTGTACATAAATAGAGGTATGCTAGCCGTATTGCCCCAGATTACTATTTATTGTAAAAATAATTAAAAAAGATAAACCAGGTCTCAATCAGAATGAAGATAACACGGAACTATGATGTGTTGTTCGAACATGTGGCTCCCAACAAGAGACATCTTGAGGATTATTTTCTTGGATAGATGTTCACAAAATTAACTCACAGTGATCGATTTTCCACTAAACATTAAATAACACGATAATATCGCAACAAAGAGATAATAGCTTGATATCCAGTTACCGAGCTATTGAAAATAGGCAGTTTAGCAAACGTGCCGGCGGCGCCGCGGCAATTGAAACTTTATCAATATTTACACAATTTCCACTCCACGGTTTTTCCGTATTATCACCAAACTATGATCACCACAGAAAATACTTACAAAAACTGTATTTTTCACTAATTAATAGCGAATCACTGAAAAACTAAGATATTTATCGACACTTACATGTGACCGACGGGTTCTTCAACCGAAAGGTCAATTTGCGCCTGCGTAGCACCTACAACACTCACTTCCGGTTCGTGGGGTTCACAAAATGGATGAAATGTCACAAAACTGTAGCGGTAAATACAAATAGCGACAAAAGTGTAACATATTTATCATAAAAATTATATTTGCAGTGTGTAGTCTAGTTTTTAATTCATAATATTAATTAAACGAAAATTTTAAAAGATTTTCTTAGAGTTTTTTAATAAAAAGTAGTGCAAAAACTAAATACTTCGAGACTGCTTTACCGACATGGCTTAAATGTTACACAAAACTTTTTCTAGGTGGCAGCATTATTGCACCACAGATAGTAATAAAAAACCATAGAGTAAAAATAAGAACTCTAGTAGTCGAGCGTTTTAAGATAATAAATCGCATTGTTAACTCAGAGGTAAATAAAGAAATCATTCTCAGAAATAAATAAATAAAGTCACACAGCCCATCTTATTAGTTCCTATCGTAGTCGGGTAAAAAATTAACTTTCTTGTGGAAGCGACATCTAAGTTTCTCAACGTTTGGGGTAGCTTGGTGATGAGATGAACTATGAACGGCATTTTGTATAATGTTCCATTACTCGATAGATGTCACTATGATACATTACACAAACAGTTCAATATAAATAAATGTTAGAATAATGTTGTATTTATTTATATCTTATATTTTTTTTTATATAGTAAAAGTTGTTTTGTCGTCACCATAAGTCATCCATCACATGAGTAGCGTAGGTATCTGATTCTTTTAAATCTTACATTCCTTCCTACTTATACTAAAGTTAGTAAAACTTAGGTAAAGTTCATCAGTGTTAACCATACCCCTGCATAAAAATACATTCCTACTAGGTAAACTAAGTAGGTACTTACTTAAGTACCCACATATTTTAAAGTCTTACAAATACTTATTATAAAGCCGAAAGTTTGATTAGCAAATAAGTATTTATTAACAAAGAAAAGTGCAATGAAATAAACGAAACATCATCAACTAGTATTTATTACAATTGAAACAATTCAGCCAACTGCAGACTGTTTCAAACAATCTACAGGAAGCTCCACTGATCCAAATTCATCAATACCAGCTGGCTGCATAAATCTGCGCACCTTCGTACATTATATTTCGCTTTCCATAGTTGGTGCGTGCGTGATCATCGGCCAAATCTGCCGCCGCCGCACCAGCTCTCTCGGAAGACGGTAAATGACTTCGAATGTGAAAATATAGGAGTTAAAAAATTAAGGTTTCTTATTTATTTGCTAAGTAAGCTTTTAATTTGGAACCCCCCTTTTTTACTGTTTTCAGTCATTCCTGTTTCATTTGCCGTCACTTTATTGACCGGATCTCCTTAGATCTGATATAAAAGGGTATAAAGTAAGTTTCAAAGAGAATAAAACCACTATTAAAAGGACAAACAGCAACCCAAGGAATAAATCAAGTCTATAGCGTAAAAAGCAAGAAGCAGGGGAAAAGGTCGTGGACTCAGTGTGGTGGGTAGAGAATAGAAAATTTAGAACTTCTCCAAAAAGCCAGGAATTAACTCTAATTAATATTCGGATTCTGAATTCAGAAAACACCGGACCTTCATTCAGGTGATAGTGTATGTGTTGCTTTATTCCACAGTGTTAGATACGATCGATATATTAAAAATAATGGTTTCTTTTTCACTTCTTCTAATTGAAAAACTGAAGATGTTATTGATAGAAAATCAATACCTACCACTTCATTTATTGTTTATAATAATTTATTGAATTATATTTGTCTTGTCAGAGCTTATTTTGTATGCTTATTGCTTAAGGAATAAAGTTATGTAATCTCAAAATCTGTGATGTTAGAAAATGCACGCTAAAATGGCGATTGTTGCCTTTTTTTCTCGGAAACTTTTTACTTTAAACTTTTTACTCCAACGATCAACGGGGTGAAACTTGATTCACTGTCAATCATGTGGGTTGTGGGTCATATTGAATGCTCAGGATGCGACGCGGGATTTTATATTTATGATTTTTATAAAGAACAATGGCAGAATTTGGTCTGGACTTTTTTTGCGTCCATGGATCTGATGTATATGAATCAAATTTAATAAATTTTCTACGATTTTTCAATTATTCACTCCTTCACGTAAAGGCCGGAGTTATTTTATGATATTTAAAAGCTTATCAAATGATATTCGAATTAGGTACATTCGAAATGTTACCATTTTATTAGTGGTGCGGGTACAATTATTGAATGCAATGTATCATTTGTCTTTGATTTGTCTTTGATAGTGTCATGTTGTCAGCGGTTGTCTGTCAAGACGCCATAGAATCTAGAACGTAGTGGTTTTATTCTCTTTGACAGAATCCTTCCGAGACTTCGGCGTTTTTCATCTCTGCTGTGTTTTGTGTTCATATTTTGGTTTTCTATTTATTTTTACCCGAATTACGGAAGCCACAGGCGACGTATGTAACACCCCGAACTGGACTGTTTATGGACTGATTGATACTGCCCTGTGTCTGGCTAGTGCGTGCCCTTAGGACTCCGATATTGTTGTTTTGGGTGTTCTGGGCATTTTCTATGTAAAATAAAAAAATATCTATTAATGTAGGTATACCTATATATATTGTTTTAAGTAGGTACCTACATATATAAGTTATCTAGTAGGAACTCATAACGTCATAACATAACACAACCTTTGCTTAGCTTCGGGCTAGATGATGCTGTGTGGATTGTCCAACATTATTTATTAAAACCCTCAGTTTCTTTGTGTTTACGGGGCAAGTAGGTACATTTTTTTAATACACGCCCAGTTTTCGTAAACAAGAAGAGAAGTTTAGAATTGGTTTTGCTCATTTTGTTTATCATTTCTCATTTCGAATATATAAGGTGGCGTGGTCTAATTGATAAGACCAAACCCAAGACCAAACCACATTACCCATTTCTTTATGATTTGATTTCAATCTGCGATGTTTTATAGACAAATATTGTTTGACGTTCATTCATAACCAAAAAATTCAAACACTGAAATCTTTTTTTTCCGGCTTTCCCCAAAGAAAATAGTCTCATTTATAGATTCTGGAGCTAACGCCAAATCTTTTAACATTTTTTTCATTACGGGACGCTTCAATTTGATCTCAGACAATTCTTAGTATGGAGACCTGCCATTGTTCTATTCCACTCTTGTAATTTGGCCAGAGATGTACAAAATGGTTTTAAAAAAGCATTTAAATACAAAATGCAAAATACTTTTCAGATTTACTATTTCAAATGCAAAATACCAAATAGTATTGCTTTTTGTATTTCAAATGCTAAATGCAAAATAGGTATTTTCAAAATACTTTTTCAAAATAAAATACCCCCTGACCAAATCACAGATATTTTTTATATATTACACAGGAGAATAGATACACTCAATGCGATTACACTTTTTTTTTTAAATTAATAACAACTGGACTGGTATTGTTAAAAAGTGATAAAAATCAATATCATTTTTTATTTACAACACTTTTTAACAATACCAGTTGTTCGAATACATGGCTGCGTTCAGAGGCTCAGGGTGCGGTTGTTTGGTGTAAATTTTAACTCATCCGAAGGTTCAGAACGAGTCGGTTGTTAAACGTCAAAGTTGACATCATCATGACAAAATTGACGTTACAGTTGCCGGACGTTCGTTTTTTTGTTTTTGTTTTGCGGTTACTTTTAGGTAAATTGTATCTACTGACTGTGACTACGATCGATAACTGATAAAAACTGAAAATATTGAAATTTATTGTAGAAATATTGATATTTAGGTAGATAAAAAACAACACTTTTGGGTAAATATGACAGCTGTCAATGTCAGAGTGTTTTTCGTCGATCGAATTACACCGGTAAAAAGTTGCAACCGTCGCAGGTTGTGAACGCTTTAGTTACTAACAACCGAGTGTTTTTCCTGAGGTTATGAACGACCTAGTTGCAATCCGAGCGCGCTTGAGCGTAGGTTGTGAACGCAGCCCATTATCACTAATTTTTCACACTTTTCAGACATTGACACTTGTCAGACATTACTTGACATTGACATAAGACGCGCACTCTGACCAAAGAAGAAAAAGATGTCGTGCATGGTTAGTTGGCGCCTCTAGCGGTCGAATTCGGCAATACAAGCGTTTTGTTTTGTTTGACTGGTAATGTTGGCTCAACTGTAGTATCCCTTTATAGTTTGTGGCTCAACTTAATCACAAAGTATTTTGTATTTTAAAATGTATTTTAAAAATACAAAATGCATCTCGAAAGGCATTTCAAATAAAATACAAAATACTTTTCACTGAAAGGTATTTAAATACAAAATACAAAATAGGTATTTTGCATTTTCTATTTGCATTTAAAATAGAAGTATTTCAAATAAATCACATCTCTGAATTTGGCATAATACTTAGTACTTACCTACCGGAGCTTCGAATACATTATATTTTTTTTTAAATAAAACATTATTATATTAGGTATTTATATGTATATTGTTGATGCGTTCATATTATAAACATTACTAAGTTTTTAAGTTGGTACCTACCTACTTACTTTTATATAAAGCAAATTTTCGAAATTATAAGTCAAATAGTTTTTGTTAATAGTCAAAAGCGGCTTCTCTTTCCTCGGGTTTCAGATGAGCCTGTAATCGAACCCCCAACCGTTTCCTTTTACTATAATTTTCGTGAGCAAATACGACATGGATAAAATCTTTCGTCTCCATCTGGAAGCTAGGAATTATTTAATTAATAATTTACTTTTATTGACTAAAACCTCACAGTGTCATCTTATGCACATGTAGTAGTTGTTTGTATTTTATATTGTGGAAACTTCCTTGCTTGCTTTTAGAGTGATTAATTAGTTATAGTCTTTTATTAATTAGTTATAATCTTTGCATGCTGTGTCGGCCTGTAAGAGGTTGGTAGGTACACATACCTAACTTTACTTATTTTTAAAAATCCTAGTATCTTGTATTTTTTGGTGTACTAGCTGTACCTAGGCTAACCTAATTGTAAAAATAAATAAGAGAACGCGTGGACTTTTGGAACTGCTTTCGTGGGCTCCAACAATGATTACCTATTACGCAACGGTCTAATTAAACTCTATTAAATGATAAAACAATAGAAAATTATTTATTATATTAGGTAGACAGGATCTTTGCCCGCCCCGCGCCGCGCCACGCAGTTAATTACTTACTCATTATTCTATATATTTCTAATGACTGGCAGATCACACTATTTTAATAACAAAATCTATGGATGCCTAATTCTATCGTTTCCTCAATTTATGTTGCCTAAAATAATGAAAACTAGACAAGGGTGAGTTAGCTCGCGTGGATAGGGTTCCGAACGATGGCTTCATGGAGGTTTTCCCGTTCTCGGTCTTATAAAGCTATGTGCTACTCTAGTTCTTTGTGACTTTATATATATTTTAATCTGTGGTCTTAAATATTAGAATATTGTTACATAACATACTTCACCTTATCACATTGGCATGCAACAATTTGTTAACGTTAGGAATAAAAATTAAATTTTAAAAGTGGTAGTTAATAGTCAGAAACGAAATACCTATATAATTATAATCGAAAATTTACGTCAATAACTTCGAAAGTGATATAAAAAATTAATGAGCAATATCTTGCTTATTTCACGGATAATTGTACCTATGAAAGAAGAAAATGGGAATGGGAATGAACCATTAAAAAACCCCACGTACCTATCTATCTCTTATAATTTAGGAACGTCGCAATAAGCTCTTCCGAATGGGCTGTGGGTATGACAGACGGACAACGTGACTCAAATAATTCTATAAATAAAAAAAAAAATAATGCTGGACAATTCACACAGCATTATCTAGCTCCAACCTTAGCAGAGTTGTTGTTATGGGTACTAGATAACTGATATACATAATAATATACGATATTTTTTATTATACATAGAAAATGACCAGAACGCCCTAAACAAATAATTGCAGATCGTACAAAATATTTGTCCCGAGGCGGGAATCGAACCCCCAACCTCCTGCGTCGCAGGCGGAAAATGTGTAAAATTTTTCGTTCGGGCGCACGGAACCCTAAAAATGGGAGGGTGAGTCGGTTGAGGGTGACTTTCTGTGATTTATCGATGAAAGCTTTTAAACCCTTGCGGTGGCTATTGTTGTATTGTTGTATGGATCATTACCGTTCGTGATTCAAGTGCTTATCATTGTTGGTTTTCTTAGTTTGTAAATGAATAGTGTCTTCGTAAATCGTATAATAGCTTTTTGGTTGAACTAATTTAATAAGTCAGTTATTTTTTTACATGATTTACCTAGGTAGTTGGTTTTTATAGTAACCAAAATTATAAATGTTAAGCATTGTAACAGGAAATAGCTCCTACTTAACAAATGCTTACAATTTTACCAGCTTAAAAATACAATTACAAATACTTAATCAATAAATCCTAACGTTACTTTAGAACTGATGCCTTGTCTGTCAAACCCCTTCTTTCAAATCTTCTTTCCAAATTTATTTTCAACCAACATAACACGAATGAAATATTAATAAAATAAATCACATCACGAGTCATTAATAAAGCAGCAAGTGAGTGAACCAAACGTAATAGTTTTCAAATATAAGGCCGGATGAGAGACCCATTAGATTATGTATGCGACTGTATAAATGGCGATAAAACCCAAGCACGGCAATAAAACCTAGCAAGATAAATTCAGCGCGTAAATGAAAATGGCGCGGACAATATACCGGCACCAGCCATGGCCCATTACTCCATTTCAAATGAAATCATTTACCATATTATTTTCATTTATCGCCCCCCACTCCCACTTCCGCAAACTCCATTTTCCCGCCTAAACTCATACGCGGAGTCAACCATCAAGCAATTTTTTAAGTGTACCCGCGCAAAATAAATTATGTAGAGAGCGGGAAGGCAATGGACAAACAAGGAATAAAACAGATGGGCTTTCGCGGCCGCTAGAGGGAGACAGCAGCTGTATGCACGCCTCCTCTCCGTTCCACTTCAAGACGGCCCGAGCTAAGCTCTCGTTTTACTGTCACTTACACCGCCTAAGATTTGTTAACTGTTGAAACTACCTCCTCCTCTGCAATTGTCATCGTTTAGTTCTAGGGAAAAAGGTCTATTTTAGTGTGAAAGTTTCAGGGTACACGCAGAAGTAACATGGCGTAGAAAAGATACAAAACAAGTAAAGAAACAAGGCTGAATTAAATAATCAGATGCTGAAATGATTGCATGTAAGGATTTAGCGTCTCATGCTTCTGGATGTAGCTTCGCAGACGTTTTTCCTGAAAAAATAACATTAGAAGATAAATGTCAATTAAAATACAGTTCGTTGTTGATTCTCGCCTCGCCTCATATAAGCATATAAGTAAATAATGCTGGACAATCCACACATCTAGCCCTAAGTTAAGCAGAGCGGAAATCATTGGTCGTCAAAAAGATTTCGACTCTGCTTGGTTCGAGTCAAGGGTATTTTTTTGTCTCTTGTTCTATCGACTACAGGCTAATCAAATTTTCGCAGTTCTATCGATAGACCTATGGGTAAATTAAACTACGCTCAGTTCTCTTGATAGTACTAAGAGTACCTATCTACAACTATTTAAGAGCTTTTAAACTATGGATTCTTTTTATAATTATTTATTTACACTGTAAGGGTTTGTTCGCTAAGGCGAATAAACCACCCTGAAATCTAATGATTGCAAGCCGTCTACATGGACGTAATCCCGCATTCTTCTTCAAACCTTCATTCACTATGCCATAGACGTTGCCAATTTACTTTCCTTCGGTCAATTTAATTAGAGCTTCCGATACGATACATTATCAGAAAATAACTTCTTAATACAATAATAATTAATTAATCAGTTAACTCGGGTCAGGTGAATCGTCCTCAGGTTTCTTATCAATCCAATAATACGAAATTCCTCTGGGGAACGGCATCGATATTGATCCCTGAAAGTAACTTGCTTTGGGAATTTCCACCTTGACTAAATGGATTTAAAGAATATCTACGGTACGTTTTATCTTTTGCTATGGTATCTCTTTCAGTGACGATATTTAATACGAATCTAACTAAAGTCTGAGAAGTTTTGTGGATTAAATAAAATCTAAAATATTGATGAATAAAGTTTCGATCGTATTTGTCCTTTTTGATTCGGAACCAAATTTTTTAATTTTTTTTTTTGTTGTATAGAGGCTTATAATAAATATTAATCATTTACAATACGCATCATTGCCGTGTAGCGAGGTACTGCAGCGCCATAAGGACGCTTACGTAGATTGTTTGCAATTAAAACGCTCTGCAGTTAGCTCAATTATTTTAATAGTAAATACTAGTCCTAATTAGGTTATATATTTGTATTTTTTTAAAATGTATTAAGTTAGTTTAATGGGGCTAGCCTTTCCAAAGAAAATAAAGTGATTTCTCTAAAAATGGAGGATTAACTTTATGTAATAAACTAACATAACCATTTCAATAAAAATACTTAAAAATATTTTTGCTCAGGCCTTGAGACTCTATTTTAATTCTTGTTTCCTTTAATTTTTTTATGCCAACAATTGTACTCTAATTTGGTATAGTAGAGTGCATCAATTGGCCGAAACGAAACACGAATGTTCACGTTGGAGAATGAAATAGGCCCCTGGGAAACGAAGATTGTATTTCGAACATAACTAAGGATTTTAATTTCAGAAGTCATTATTGATTTGTTTTATAAAACTATTAATTCTACTGAAGTCGGTAGAAAATTAGGTAATATTAGACATAATATACCTACTTACTTTATATTAAATTAAGTATCAAATTTGAGTTTCTTAGACTTTCTGGAACCGTCGCGTCGTAGGTACCTGGATAAGGTATGCGAATACCTAACCTACTCTAAAAGTAATTATTTGTAGTTTCTCATTTTAAAAATGTAGAATACTCAAAGTCAATACAAAAAACAGTTTCTGTAATTGTATAATACAAATTGCGCCCCATAAACTTCATAAAAATAATAAAAGGATATAAAAATCATGTTCATCAAGAACTCCACCTTTGTTGGTACATAATCTGTGAGCAAGTGAAATGTGATTAGCGAAATCCCGCGTGGTAATCCACCGGTCCACTCACTTAATTCAGCTTGTTTTTACCCAATCTTTCCGAGGCCCAAGCATGCCGTTAAAAGTATTTCCAAACGAATAAATAATTTACGAAACGAGGACATAAAGTTTGCGGATCCGACCCCCACATGCAAATCGAGTTGAAAGAAAGAAGTGTCCGCGACCGCACCCGTCTCTTTCCAACTTTTGATTTCTGAACGGATTCGAGCGAGAGAGCTGACGCGGGGTAAGGTGGCTTTCGTACGGGATGGAGAGAGAGAGTCGGTAGTTGCGTTCGGCTAAGTGAATCAGTGCCCGCGCTCGCTATTAAATCAAGGCGCGCGGGTGCGGGGAGGCGCGCTAAAATGCTCTTTACGGGTGGGGTTTTGTTTGCCGAGGGCGGTTTCAGAACGTGCGATTACAGTCGCGAGTCAGTCTTCGTTCGTCAGTGGCGAGAGGAAGTGCCCGCGACGCGCGTCCCGAACGGAATGACAGTGACAGCGCGGTGACCGCGCGCGCTTTTTCACGTGAGAACGGCGGGAAAAGTTCCCGCCCACAATAAAGCAACATATTTTCGGACGCTAATAAGGTTAGTTTTACATTTTAATATTTGATTTTGAAAATTATTTAAGTGCATTTTTCAGGTCACAAATAAAAATAAATGAATACTTACACGGTATAGCGCGCTTTGATCAAAGCGATTTAAGCTTAACTAAATTTACTATAATGAACTAAGTAATTAGATTTTTCGAAACTGAAAATTGACTTGAAATCCCGTAATTTTACTATTGTTACGGAATACGTACTGTGTCTATGTCCGTATGTACATACGGACATAAAGAATGAGTACGTAAAAAACATACACCCGAACATAGAACCTTCTTCTTTTTTCGAAGTCAGTTTAAACTCAATCTATTAAGGCTCCGGCGCCACAGATGAATTTCCCAAATATATCCAAACCTAATGACATAATGTTTTGTAATTTGAGCATATTTTCACCATGATCTGCTGTTATTTGTATTAAAATTGTATTTATCTAGGTTCCTACCACAACATTTTTTCAAAGTACTTTATTGAAATTAAATTAAAACAAATAGATTTTTTTCAAAGAAAACACGTTTTCTTATTATTTGTGTATTGTGTACATACGTAAGTATTTTCAAAAAATCTCGTGGTAGGATTCTAGCTTAATATTATAGTTAAGTTGTTTGTAGCTTAATAATTATTCTATATCTGTACTAGAAGTAGGTAGACTTGAAATGTGGTTTTGAATGTTTTAGGAACAGTTTAATCATGTTTTTACTACAATTAGGTTTTTCTTTGCTTTATAAATAAGTAGTTGTAACCAATGTATGCAAATAAAAATAAGAGACGTGAACTTTTGAACCTTTAGCTGTTCATAAAATAGGAAAATAATTAAAGGGAAAATATCGTGTTTAGGACGATAAAATAAAATCTTACCTACTAAGACTGTCACTTTGTAGAAGAATTAATAATTGATTTAGAATTTATAGAAGGTTAGGTACCTACTATTCTGAATTAATTAAAATAAAATGCAATAAAAAAATACCGGGATTTTAAAAGCCGGGAAAAACCTAAATGTTTTTATTATGAGATTTATTAAAACTCTAGACCAAATATTAATAACTCAAAACAAAAAACATATACTTGCAACTTAAATGTTTAAGTTATTACATTATAGTAAAAAATAATGAAAATCAAAAGCTGTTCAACTTTTGCTGCTGACTGTACCCACCTGCGCTCACAGGTAAACAGAACTGAAATTCGATGAACAACTTACAACTTTAACTCGAATCACTAACTCGCTTCGGGCAAATTAACTAGTTAACTATCAGCTTATATCTCTAACTAAATATTGGGCCGGTGGGCAGAGTGGGGGTTAAGTATAAGTACACCTCTGTACATTAGACACTATAAAATTAAATTACTAAGTATTGAGTATTAGTATGTTTATAAGTACAGAAATTTTTAAGTATTAGTGTATGGATTTTGTTTTTTGATTTTGTATTTAGGAGAATAGCAGCTAGTATAGAGTATACTAGCGGTCCGCCCTGACTTCACACGTGTATTTAACAAAAGTTTAAATTTTCATGCGGATCCCTAACATTTTTGAAAACAAACAAACAAACAATCAAATCCTCTTTATAATATTAGTATAGATGGAAAACCGGTTAAACATAAAAAATAGATTTGGGATGTTATTTAAAACAGTAAAAGAAGGTTTCTATAATAAAATTGGTTCATGGAATATAATTACTTTTTCAAATATCGAGTCTACAAACATCCAGACTTCGTTTTGCCGTCCATTCAATAAACGAAGAACTATAAGTATATTTCGTTCCGCACCAAATTACTGCTACTGCTACGAATTTCGTAGCCGCGTAGCTCTTTCGTTCAAAAGCTGTAGCTTGGCTATGGTTTTTGAACTACTTTGTAATCGCTCGTTCATACACATTTTTTTCACATAAATGCCACTATTTTTTGCATCAATGATTGGTTTTTACTATAATTGTTTGGCTTATTTTCGTGGTGGTTTACTATGTTTAGTGAAAAATATCTATCCAGGAACAAAGCTCTGCTTACTTTGGGTAGTAGTATTATGTTATCTGTGCATTGGGACTGGATGATGCTGTGTGAAATTTTTAGCGTTACTTATTTTAAATCCTATAAGATTTTATATAAGTTAACGCTATTAAATATTTTATAAATAATAGCCCTGAAAAACTGAACGTAGAATGTATTTTCTAGCAGGAGATATATATTAAAAGGTCAAGAGGATGAATAACTAAAAAAATAGAGCATTGCTATCAAATGTGGTATTACTGATAGCATTCTGGACATTCTGGCTTAGATTCTTAGGAAATAGATACAAGTTTAAATACTAGTTGTAATAGTTTTAGTCTGTTTAGTACTGTAATTTTTTTCGTTACTAAATTCCCAAACAAAAACATATATCAAAACAAAACTACGGATAGCAGTTTGTAGCGTAATCTTATAGCAGCTGGCAACGCACGTCATGCTGCAGTCTCAATCAGAACACCCAATAAGGCGTCCAATAAGTCCAATTACCAGTAAATATGTTTACATTGATATGCAATACTGTCGGCGCCCCGGCAATTGAATTGACTGCGTGTTGTGCCATCTAAATGGTTAAAACATTTGCAAAAAACGGAAAAAAGAATAAATTAGCTAATTTTTTTTATATTATTATTTTGGTAGGTAAAGGTGCTACCAGCAGTATTGTTAAATAGGTGTTGTCGTGTGAACTTTAATATTAGCGGAATCTTTGATAAAAACTTGGACTTTTGGAACCTAAATATTACTTTCCTTACCGGAATTTCCGTATATTTGCAATTTAATTTTAGACCCTGGTTTTGTATTTCTGTATTTAATTTTCATTATTTCCTTGTTAAGTTTTGATAAAACCAATATACAGCCCCGTGAATCAATAAAATGAAAAGCAATTAATCTCAAAGGTACACCGTCGGATTTGATTACCGGAATCGAATGAAATTATATTTAATTTGATGGCTGATATGAACAGAATCTGGGTAATGTAATTTCGTAAATTATTTTACTCTACGGACATAAATGATGAAAGTAGTATTTTCTGTTGGTTCGAAGTTTGTTTTTGCTTTATATTCCAAACATACTTTTTTGTTTATTATTTCTATCTATGTATGTAGTAAGTATGCTAAGTAAGTACTATATATCAATTATTTAGTACCCATAATACAAGCTTTGCTTAGTTTAGGGATAGATGTTGCTGTGTGAACTATCCAGCATTAATTGGAGGTAGGAAAAGTCAAATCTTTTTAGGTGACTTTACTGACATATAAGTTTCTATTTTCAAAACAGTCAAAGGACCCGTCTAAGTATTTCAAAAAGAAGGCCATATCTTCGTGTAACATACTTTTTTAAAGTCGTTTATCAAATAAAACCAAAGCGATATCAAATCAAAGTTCATTCGATACAAATTGTTTCAATTGTTGTTATACCGAAGCATCCCGCAACTAAACAATCAGTAATATTTAATCAGTATCGGATTCATATCGAACTTTTATAAAGTGTAATGGAGTTCAATTGAACCATTTAAATTAACTATTATAGGAGACGGTTTAAATTGAATCGAGAGCACGTCTACACAATAAAATTGAGACCAAGACTCTCATATTAATCTTTCTAGCTGATTTTTAAACATTTTTTTAGATACCGATTGTTTGCAACAGTCAGCATTTAGTTTTATTGTTTTAATTGTAAATACTAGTTCTAATTTGGTGATATAATTGTTATTTTCTTTGTTAGTAAAAATTTTTCAAGGTTCGGTTTTAAGATTACTTAATTATGTAGGTAATTATTCGTTCATCAATTCAGTTTTTAGTCTTTTAAAATTTATTGTGACTTGTCATTGCAAATGTTTTGATTAAGTACCTACATAGTATAATTTTAGCAGACTCGGGTATCTAACTATTATTTTTTTACGCCATAAATAGAAAAGTCAAATGTAGATACATATTCGCGTGTGGCAACCCTTTCCAATTGTCTCTGCCTGTCATTAATCTATCTGGCCCATATACGGATTACAAGATGACTTTTTATTTGTATTATACATGAATAATACTGGGTTTGGCCATATTTGCAGTCAAATTAAAATTAAACGTGTTTTACATGTTTTTATTAAGCGAGGCGTGTAGATAAATAAATTATAGAAACTAAGCATCATGTAGCCATAATGTAAGTTATAAAAAGTAGGTAAGTATCCCTTACACTAAAATGTCAAAAGTAAAAAATAAGTCAAAAGTAAACTCAGTGTTTTAAATAAATAAATGTTTATCTTAGAAAGAAAGATTCATTAATTTATTACTCCATCAAAATGAGTTAGGTAATATCTGATAGATAGGTCAAAAAAGAAACAATACTTTATGTATTCTTTATTGTACACGCAACAAGACGTAGAACTAAAACTATTTTCTGGTCTCTTCGCCTATGTACCGTACATAGGCGAGCTTAACCCTGAAAAGAGTTTTTCTTCAGAAATGAACATGCACCAAGAATAAAAAAGCAAGCTATGTTCGATGGGTTAGTCAAGAAGAGCCAATGCATGATGATGACAGAGCACCAAAGCGTTTTAACCGTGACAAACCTGATGATTGAAGGTTCCTGGGAGACACAAACTCAGAATCCACAAGATCTGGCATTTGGAGTGAACAGCTCGAAAAAGCCGCGAATTAGATCGAATGGAGAAACTTACTCTACTAGACAAAGGCCCAGTACAGCCGGGATGATGATGACGATGATGAAACCTCGAAATAGTCCATCATACAACACAAACACCCTTTGCCCATAACAATTACAGGCAATTACTGAGGGCCGGCGAATGAAGCTGTTGATATTAAACTACTTACGGGTAATTGAGTTCACCCACACAAATATGTGGTGATGAATGTTGCTTGTTGGTAACATTTGCTGGGTGATTTTTCTTGCTAGAATAATCCTAATAACTGGTCATTTCAGTCTGCCGTCCAATCGGTTTATGAGGGTGAGGGAATAGCGAGTGCACCAGTGTTCAGTTCGCGCATTAGTGCACTATAATATGTCCTGCGCACTTAGCTAGTCTCCGTTGAGATTGGTTGAAATTCTTTGTTGGGTAGTTTTTGCATTCTGAAATTATAATTGAAAGATTATTGGTAATGTCGACCATTCGAGTTTTTATTAAGTTTTTAATAGTAATAGGTAAGTGCTTATTTATTTTTAATTGATTGCTTGTATTTATTATGTAAAGTATATGATTTATGTTCAACACAGCTATAATAGGTAATGTTGCGCTCTAAAAGTCGAGGACGAAAACAGCCTTGGTATTTACCGACCAAAAAACTCCTCATATTAAATGTAGATACGCTTTTTAAAATCATTAAAACTGATAAAATAAATTCATCAAAGCGATCCATAAAACACCGAGCAAATCCCATAATAAGCAGCTAATATAATAAAATATGAATGAGGTTGCCAGATTATGATCTTTCCCACACTTGCCGGGACAAAAGTCCCTCACACTTCCTCTGCCGGCGACAATAATCGCGCCGGGCAGAATGGAGCAAACACTCTCGGCATTAAAAAAAAGCAAATTGTCTGTGATCAAAAAGATTAAAATTCGATTTGTGGAATGCTAATTCAGTTTGATTTGTAAGACTCGAGGTGATTGCTATCACACTCGGGCTTCGAATTTTAAAATAAGAAGTACCAACCACATAGGTAATCATTTATCAATCCAGGATCACTTGATAAAAGCAAGGTAGGTTAGGCCATGTTTTTGCTTTTTAGGGTTCCTAAAGGAAGGGTAAAAGCGGGACCGTATTAAGCCTCCGTTGACCATCCGTCAGCGGTCTGTAGAATATAATATTCATTCATATTATTTTAATAAAACATTCTTTCGGTGTATCGGTGTATCTTAAGAACTGTAAACTAATACAAAAAATATAAACTTTTCTATGTTGATCCATTAAAAATCCTTTTCTAGGGCTTCTTTTGAGAAATAGTTTGGTTTGATGGTACGGAACCATGAGCTAGTCGACTCACATTCACATTTAGATTCATAAATAAATAAGACGTTTATTTTCCACTCACAGATTACATTGAATGCAGCTTCAAAGGTCTTAAACGAATTGTAGTACATTCGTAAAAAATTTTGCTATACAAAACTTCAAGTGCTTTTGCCACCCAAAACTGCTTTATCTGTTTTAGACTTTTCAAGACTCTATAACACGACAGAAATCATCGGCTCTAAATTATTAATAAAGATCACACCGCGAGTGTGATCATAGTGCGAACCTGCCACGGCCTACACACTCGCTCGCGAACTTCTCGCGAACCACACACCGCTTACGTTAGTTGCGGGAAAAAAAGCCGAACGATACGAGAACGAAGCGCGAATTCGATGCGATTCCGCGACGAACATGCTAAATGGAATCCACACTCATGGTTCGCGGCTTCGCGCGCGAGAGACTTCTACCTTTTTATGATTTCATTATTGTTTTCCAAGCGCATTAAAGATTTCAAGCTAAGCTGGGTATCTAATTTGTATCTTTGGCTTCATAGTAACGCGAGTTTTTGTGCCAATTTTTGCATACACACAACAGTAGCTATAGCTTGTACATTATCACGTCCTGTCTGCGCGCGTGGGGTCCGATCCGGCTAATCCTATTTATACTATTGTGATTACCGCATTATGACACCCACGGCGCTGCACCGACCTTCCGACGGAACTGGCAGACGTAGTGTTGCCAGACTTGTCTACACCAGACTAGGGGAGAAAACTGCCAGTGCTTTTTGAAGGGAACCTGAGTATAATTATTTTCTCCTCTCGATAGTATCGAAATGAGAAATGATATTGAGTATTATTTCTCAATAGGTTGCGGGTTCGATTCCCGCCTCGGGACAAACGCAAGCTTACTAAGTTTATTAACTAGGACGATTACATAAACCAATTACACTAGTTAAAGTAGGTACATATACAAAAGAACAAATAAAAACTTAGAAACTATACATAAAATTTAACAACATTCATTCTTCTCTCTCGCAAAACCTCAGGCACACCAACATAATTTCCTTCCATTCGTCCGCAAATATATCACATTCCGGGTTCTGTTCAAGAAGTCTGTTGAGGGCGGTGAGAGTGCGAGGCAGTGGAGAGTTGGCGCGCGCCACGGTTCTACAAAAAGGCTCTGAAAAAAGCCCAAGGTTTCTGTGGCGAAGGTAGTTATCAGGTATGTAGAGCCGAAACAGAAGGTTGTGCAGATCTGGAGCATCGATCAAACCACGGAGCATTTTGCACATAGTTCCCGTCTGTTCGTACGGGTATGATCTGCAGATATTTGTTCCGGGTGTTCTGGTCGTTTTCTATGTATATAAAAATATCTATATATGTAATAATATTGTGTTATGTATATCAGTTATCTAGTACCTATACCACAAGCTCTGGGCTCTCTTAACTTGGGGCTAGATGATGCTGTGTGGATTGTCGGACATTATTTATTTATTTATTTAATAGTCGATAGAGGTAGGACGATAGGTCACGTTGAGAGGTTCCATTTCTAAGTCCGCACTATAGAGGACCTGTATATTTTTTTTTACTAACTATAACAATTAAACGTTTTCTGCTTGCCCAATAAGATAAGAAAAGATCATTTATTGTCAATAGTTACACAAATAACAAATATACAAAATATGCTTAATTAGATGCATAGGCATGTGACTTGTCAAGAACATTAAATACAATTTTGCTGTAAAGGGACAAAAATCGAGTGATTTTAAATAACAATTATGGTCCTTAAATAACACTCATTTCCGACTCTCTCTCGACTCTCAATGCATTGACAAGGTCTTTTGCAGATCATAATCATATTTAAATACATTGCTATCCACATCTTCATTACCTTCCAGATTCATGTGAAACGAAGGTCTAAGATAGATTTAAAAAGAACCTTCATTCATATTACCATAGACATTGACAACTCTATAATTGCACACAACTCAATGAAATCCCGGCTGACGGCGGCATAACGCTATTTGCGAGAGGAAAATGGCAATGAATCCAATTGATATAGACCCACGTGTTGTGTGCGTTTAAATGACGCTAAATGGCGGCATGAATCGCCGGCGCGGGCGCAGGCCTGTGACGTCACGGTACCGATGGGAACATAGTTTTGCATAGAATTAACCAAGAGACCTAGAGTCCAAGATCTAAAGGAAATAAAGCTCTTTAATTTTGTTTCTTGATTTTGAACGAAAATCAGTTAGTAAGTGAAATTTCAGGTACCTACGTACGTAGTTTAGTATATTTTCTTTAGTATCGTAAGTAGTACTTATAAAACGTAAACTGATTTGAGATAGTTTAACTTTTTAGTGCCGTGTCCGTTTCAAGCAGTTCAACATCATCAGCCCATATTAGTCCACTGGGTCGGGAGTTACACGGGTGAAACCGCGGTCACCCAGCTAGTTGATAATAATGGTTTAAGAAAAATGTACACTGGATTTATATTACTATTATTTGTTAAGTTCATGAATAAAAATCTTTTAAAATTGAAAAAATAATGGTAAACTCCATCGATATATACTAGATAATATCGTATAAGATGTACTTAGTGATAATATTATCAATGCATTTGATGTTTTTAATAAGTCGGTTTGTATTCTAGCAACCTGTTAATAAAAAGTTCGCATTGCGTTCCCTAGACCGTGCAAAGGACACTCACATAAATCAATTAATTTCGATGGATAAATTGCTGGATGCATTGCGGAAGCGGTGCAATGTCGCGCTTGTAACTAGCTGATGTCTGTTAGCAAATGTTGGCTTTAGATTTTTCTAAAACAAAACCATTGGAACCATTTATTCTTTAACAATACCAAGGTTTATAACTAAATAAAAACTAGTATTTACAATTGCAACATTTGAGCTAACTGCAGACTGTTGCGAACAAACTACAGGTAGCTCAACTGATCCATTTATTCTTTGTGATTGTAATCGTTATACATGAGATCTTAAATATATTTGTTTGCTTAATTATTAGTGCAATTTTAACGGTTATTTATCGAGTTTATTTTCCCGACGTTTCAACAGGTTTACACACTGTCGGGATGACTGATCACCCCGTGACCATTACAGTGTGTAAATGTAAATATATGTGTTCAGATCGCGTAAGTTTAAAAATATTTATAATTATTTTTTTGCTCTACACAATTTACTCTTTCGAGCGTACAAAGAGTTTGTATTTAATTAAATAAGAAGAAAGCAAGTGATTTTAGGCGAACGTAAAGAAAGGTTATGGTCAGAACTAGAGTGCATGGTAATACAGGACGTTGACCTATCTCCTAAGTGAAATCTAAAGAAAAATCCTAAGTGAGGGTACTTTAAAATTTGTATTTTTTAGGGTTATAATTCCCTTGGGACTATTAATGGTGAGAGAATTATCAATTCAGTTGTTTTTTTTTTAATTACAATGAGTTAGCTTTCTGATAACCTACGAATAAAAAACAAAAGAATGAACGGATGGACGGCAAAAAAGTTATCATTATAGGTATTTATTTTTTATTTATTTACGAATAGATAAACCAAAACGTCCTCATGAATATATCTGAATTGACCGGGAGTAGGTTTATACCGTATTTTTGTCTAATATAATATGCCATATATATATTATATGTCAAATATTTTAAATTTTTTTGATAGGACTATAATGCTGTCTACCTATGTATTATTTCATAGCACTTAGATGAAAATCAGGTCAAATCAAATGCTATAAAATTATAAAGCAATCACAGTACACAGCAATAGCAATCTTATTCCTATTAGCATAGAAACGATACCGCTAATCATAAGGCATGCAGATATCAACGATGGCGCCATAGAATTTAAATGAATAGGCGATGAAGGATTGTTTTAAATGAGGCAACTTTATCTACGCCATACGATAGAAGTAAAAAATTGCCGAGAGGAGCCGAGTATACCCGAGGTAGAGTAACTGACCCGAGCGTGACAATTTATTAGTCTACGTTAAGAACTTGTTTGAATTACGAGTGCCAACATGCAAACATAGATATTTGTTAATAAAGCAAAATACAATTAAATTTTCAAATTAGAACTCGTATTTTACTCATATTTTTATTGCAATAATTGAGCTAACTGCAAACTGTTGTAAATAAACTACAGGTAGCTCTTTTGCTTATAAACCACCAAAGTGGTTTGAAACATGTAAAGTCGCCCCGTCTAAACCTAGCCTTACACCGCATTGTTGTCAATACACCGGCGTATGATCAAGCACGCTATTAAGTGCGAATCGTCGGAATATTAAGTTGTACGATTGTCGGCAGGTGGATACCGACACTAATTATAAGGGGGTCTATTCTGTGATTGTGTTGGTAGAATAGAATTGTTTTGTTTGTTGTGTGATTATGATTAGAAGTTAGATCACCCGTATCAACCTATAATTTTGACGACTTTTGTGGTGAAGCGGGCAAAGGTTTGCCTGCAATGTGCGGGTTCGATTACCGCCTTGGGATACATTTTTGTACTATCTGAAAATATTTGTTCCGGGTTGTCTGGGTATTTCTATGTTTAGGTAGGTTAATTAAAATATCTATCTTGTCGGTACTAGTTGACTGATATACATAATACAATAGGTAAGAGTACTTACCTATTGTATTATGTATATCAGTCAACTAGTACCGACCCATCACATGCTTATATTGGGGCTAGATGATGCTTTACCTATGCTGTGTGGATTGTCCAATTTTATTAATTATTTAATTAATATTATACTTATATAAGTTCTAAACAGTATACTCGGATTGTGGCAACCCATAATCATCCGAGTGCGTTCGGGTTGCCACAATCCGAGTCGCATCTGAATAGGTTTCCTAATCCACTCGGTCCGCAGACTCTGATCGTGTCAACGCGGCCTTAAACATCTAGTTCCCTTATCCAAACGTTCGATTTTAGAAATTTTGAATTTCATAATCAAAGGTGTTTTTTTTAATCTGTGGTCTGGTAGTCTGTCTAAGTTGACTAGTAGACAGTTGTCCAACCGCTACAATAAGGCTCCGGTGACGGATGACTTTCCCATACAAACGTAATACCAAAATGATTTGTAATTTGAGCATATTTTTACCATGTACTGCTATTATTTGTATTAAAATAGTATTTATCTAGGTTACTACGTTTATTTATTTTTTTATTTATGTGTATGTCTACACTAGGCTTGAAAAGCCTGTGTTATTTATCTATGCCATCCCTCATTAATAAACCACAAGACTTAATAAAATAAAAATGCATTGATATTAAAATACATAAAATCATAAGGACGTGTTCGTGTTGTAAACATTATTTTATTGTATTGTGTATGTAGTGTTGTATTTTTATTGTATTGTGTATGTTTCAATGTATTTGTGTTTGTGACATAATTTTATTAACTAACATTACCTTTATTTATAATAACTTTATAATTGTACCACAATTCCGACACAAATATAAATTTGTTTGAGAATAAATGAAATGTACTTTCATGACAGTTGTAAGTGAATATTGTTGTCAGCTGGCGAGCGGCGGGGGCGGAGGCCGAGGGCTCTTCTGCTACCACTGCCCGCCGAGTCTGCCGCCGCACCAGCACCGGCTGCCGGCGCTGGAGTACCCCTTCACAGCATCACACCCTTGTGAGTATATCATCACCAGCCTATAACAGTCCACCGCTGGACATAGGCCTCCCCGATGAGCGCCATAGATGCCATTATTAAATTAAATTAAATAACGCCGGACAATCCACACAACATCATCTAGCCCCAAGCTAAGCAGAGCTTGTGTTATGGGTACTAGATGACTGATATACATAATACAATATTATTACATAGATAGATATTTTTTATTATACATACAAAACGACCAGAACGCCCTGAACAAATATCTGTAAATCATACAAATATTTGTCCCGAGGCGGGAATCGAACCCGCAACCTCTTGCGTCGCAGGCGGAACTTCGCCCACCGCGCCACAGAGGTCGTCAATCATTATATTGTGAGTATACCTACTTATCACCAAGACTTAAAAATAAACTTATCACCTAAACTTTAAAATCGATTAAATGATTATATGAAAGAGGTAGGAATCGCGGCTAGCTCTTCCCGGGATGATATATAAGTCGAGTTTATGGTACAAAAGCTGTCTATACCAATATTATAAAGAGGAATGGTTTGATTGTTTGTTTGAATAGGCTTAATTGAAGAGGCTCCGAAACTTCTGGATACTGATGATGCTAATGATTATACCTATGTGATCAATTGTATCGAACAAGAGAGTTGAGTTAAGTAGGTATATCTTACGCTCAGCGACACGACGCAGTCTAAAAAAACATATTTAAAAAAAATCAATAGATGTGATCGCTCTAGAGCAATCTTCGTGTTACATTTTGTAAGTACGTATTTGAACCAAAAAAATTGTTTTTGGGAACGAAGGAAAAATCACTATTCGTAAGTACTTACAAGACAATAAGTAATAAGATCTATGTACATTTCAAAAGATGCGTACCTACATTATTCACAAAAAAGCTTAAGCCGATCCACGTTTCCAATAAAAACCCGCCGAAAGGGTTACAATAACCGCAAAAGGCAAAAATCAGTTTCTTCACGTTAACCCATCTCGCGTGGGCAAGGGGTGGTAATGTGCTAATGAATAGAGAAGGCGGGCGGGGGTGCCGCGGGGTGCGCCGGGGGAGGGGCGTGGGCGTGCTCCCCCGGGATTGGTCGCCGGCGGCGCCATCTATTATTCATAAAATAGTTTTTGAGTCACGCCACCGGTCGCTTTAACACAGTTACACTCTAACTCAATAAGTATCATGTCACTTTTGATTAGTCTCTCTCATTTTTACAACGATCAAAGGAATTACGTTTTTATTTAATTTGGGATGTCGCAAAATGACAGGCCTTGGGAGTAATAGCGTAAATGTTTTTAATTTTTAAAATCTATTAACGTATTAAGGGCCCGCTCTCCCGTTTGGAAGTTTTGCGTGGTTAGTGGATAAAAAAGCGGCTTAAACGAATTTATTAAAAATGTATAAAGCAATTACGCGGCTCTATTGGAGTACGAGGTTTCAGTGTGTAGCGGCCTTTATTTTCAACGAAGGTGTTTGCAGGTGTTGATCGAATGCTAATTGGACAGTTGGAATTCGAAATTAGAACATCCGGATGCCCAAACCAACTCGAAACGGACATACAAGTTACCTAGTCAATTGAGCGATTGAAATTTCAAGATACCTACTCTTTAGATTTGTAAAATATAGAATCTCTATTAATTATCAACATTTGTATTAAATTTGTATATTTTTTTCTAAGTAGAAAAAAAAACCTTGAAATAAGTAGGTAGATGCACATTATTAGTCTCGCGGAACTTTTTGCTGCAAGCTCAGAGCAGGCCACTTCCGGCGGAAGTTGAGCACTTTTTAATTTCCGCCGAGGGATTTTTCTACAGCCTGATGGACATTAAATTATTTACGTACAATTAATGTAAATTATAAGCTCTTAGAAAGGATCGGCTTAATCCGGTTTTTCAAATTAATGAAATTCGGATTTTCTGTTTCTGAAAGCTTGGGTTTTGAATTACCTTCATTGCAAAATTCATAAAGTACTTTACACACCATAATTCTAATAAGAAAATTTAAAAAAGGAACTGAGAAGAAGTTTTTTAATGAGATTTACCAATAAGGTTTGTTGCATCAGATATATCAGATATAAGGATTAAACTTTTTAATTTAATCTTTTATAATAATAAACTTTTTAATTAAATATTTTATAGTTTCATACAGAATAAATACCTACCTACATTTGAATTCAGAACACACAATAATACATCATTCCCCTTATATTCGTAGTGTAGGTATACAAAAATGTGGGGCCCAATTCCACTAAAGTTTTAAAAAATGCGAGGATGGCGCCATACTATTGGGATAGAGATTCAGTCTTAAGTTTATTTGGTATTCTACTAACGTTTCGTTAAAAAGATTATGATTCAAAATAGCGTGTCAATGGAGTGGTAGGATAGTGTGGCCATATAAATCATAAAATAAATTGGTCGTAACCATAGATGCTAATTATTCTATGATGACTACATGGTCGTGACGGACGAAATATTTTTGCTACTCTGCCCTCTTATTTAAGGAGTTTTAATTATCAAGCGTTGTAAAAATTTACTTTAACTTGTTAAAAATCAATTAACATCGCTCTTAAACACAATAAAACGCAACAAAATCACGATTTTAGGATAAAATTGTGTGTGACTATCCTTAATGACAGATAAGAGTTGAAGTTGTCAAAGTCAACGTCATTGTCGGTAGTACTGTCATATTTTCTGTGCTAAATGTAAACCTGATTTTATGAGCGAGCGCAAACCATGGAACTTGTTTATTTTACATAGAAAACGACAAGAACACCCGAAACAATGTCAGCAGATCGGATAAACATTTGTCCCGAGGCGAGAATCGAACCCGCAAACTCCTGCGTCGCATGCGGACCTTCGCCCACCGTCTCACAGAACTAAAAATCAAACGAATTGTTTCTTCGTAATGCATTTTATTATATTATGTTTATCGGTCTATTTGTGTGAGTTTGACGACAACCAACGGTGCCTTTAATAGTTTTGTTGCATTGCACTTCCACTGTTCTTTCTATTCCGTGGCCCAAACAGTTTTTTCTGAGTTTTTTTCAGATTTTATCAGTATTGAAAGTTTTCAATAAAGTGAATTCTTTCTTCTCTTCTCGTTTGCCAAGGACATCAAAACAATCATTTAAACATTCTCTATAAGATTCAGCTGAACAGATTTGTGGTCGACCTTGTTCAGTGCCTCGATTACCTCCCTCTCAGCTCTAGAAACAGCAGGCTGCGAGATTTTGCGAAGAGCACTCTGGCATACTAACATTTGATAGGGTCTGGTGGCAAGAAATTCCAGTGCACTCAATATCTGCAAAATAAATTGTTTTGATTTGTAGGTAGTCAGTTTAATACATAACATAATGCTAAAAAAACTTATGAATATAATCAACAAAGATACAATACAATACAGTACAAATACTCTTCATTGCACACCAAGAGAGAAAAAGCAAATAGAAAAACAAGTTGCTACATGGGCTTATTGCCAAGGTTTTTTCCAACCTTTGGATAACAGCATCCGATAACAGTGTGCTATGCCACTCATTAGTGGTAATTTTTAGGACTACCAACAAGAGATAACAAGGAAAAATTATTCAAAAACAATAAACAATTTCTTAGGTCTAGTACTCTCTAATTTATAGGCAGCCGCAGCAGCATATAAATCAAGTAAGCATATAATACAGAAAACTGGCATACAAATTAACTTAAAATTAGTTTGAAAATGAAATTATATTTTAGGTATTATTATTGATTTAGGTAGCCTAAAACAGCCTAAAGGAAGAGATTAAGCTTGTTTTATTGGGGCAGGTATAGACATTTCGTAGTTTTGTGGCATGTACGGTGAACGATGAACTGTAGGCATAACAGGGAGTTGGCAGGACAAGGGCTTCAGTGAACGAAGATCGACTTGAATAGTTCCTTGACGTACCGAGGAGTATTAGGAATAAAGAGGATAGAGTATAGGAGAGAGAGGAAGTGTGCGTCCCAGCAAAGACAGATTGGTAGTAACCATTTTAGCCTATTGATGATGAAAGATGTTTGTTTGTTTTATTTACCTTCGTCAATATGGATATTCCATCAGAACGGCGTTCCTTGCCGATTTACGGAGTGAGGTCTTCAGCTAGTGTTTGTACTGTCCCTTTGGCAATACGATTTTTCACAAATTCCCTTTCCGTAAGGTCTCTCGCAGAAGAGCTGTATCCTGACGGCAACATGCTGATGAATGTTTATGATGCCTCTTAGGCTCGCCAGGCGTCTTGTAATGAAAAAAATCTTTCTTCTGAACTTTTCTCATACGCGATTTGTTTACAAAAACACCAAGGAAAGGTACCTTTGTTCAATGGAGGTTCAATGACACGATAATGCTAACCATAGACTAAATTAGCTGTCAAAAAAATAGCAGAATACCAATTACGTACGCGATTGGAGATACATTGAATAGTAGAATACGAAAAAACAAGTTCAATGGTCCAATGGTCATAGACAGTCATAGATAGGTCTAAACAGAAAAAGATTGTGATAGTAGAATACCAAAACGTGTAAAAAGGGACAATTGATAGGCGATATCATTGTCATCGAGAGGAGATTGTATTAGTGGAATTGGGCCCCAGTTTGATCGACAAAATAAAAGGTGGTTATTCTGAAAAAGCACGATAAATAACATCAAATAACATTCGATATTCTCGCTCGAATTCAAAGCTAATGGAGTGAGCTAATTGAACCAATTCACTAGCACATCATATCGCATGATGCGATTAACTAGATTTATTTATTTTTGGTTTAACTTATTAATGGGATTTAAAGACTTAGGTATTTAGATGATTTTCAATAGGGTAGGTTAGTTTACATAACATGGCTGATCATCACTACATAGTATGAAACAACCCGCTGTCTGTCTTTTTGTCTCTATGTATGCTAAGATCTTGAAAACTAAGCAACGGATTTTGATGCAATTTTATCGATAGTTTTGATTTAAGATGAACGTTTTTGTATCAATTTTGCTCCCGTGCAAAGCCGGAGCGGGTCGCTAGTATAAGATAAAGCTTTGTGTTCTACTAGCGGTCCGCACCGGCTTCGCATGGGTATTCAACAAAAATGTATTTCAAAAAAAAGTTCATGCGGATACTTAACTTTTTGGAAAATATATCCTATATTTTCAAATTCTAATAATGAAACAATTTTTCAGATCGGTCCAGTAGTTTCGGAGCCTATTCAATAGAAACAAACAAACAACATTTTTTTTTCCTTTTTATAATATTAGTACCTATAGATATAGATAATATATGACGTTCAAGGTTAACTTTACTACTAATTTGTGGATTTAAAAAAAAATCCTAAGGTAGCCAACGTTAGGTTTTTTTTTTAAATCAATGCATATTTAAAAAAATCAGATGTGCAAAAACTAAAAAAAATATGATAAAAATAATAATAAAAAATAGAAGAACAATTAAAAAATAATTTTCCCATCAATGATGATATCAACCGATAGCTATTAAGGGTAATTCAGACGATGACATCCACAAGACCGGCTATTAAGGGTAATTTTCGCCAGTAATGTATGGAACAGCATTATCGAGATAATAGAAAAGAGGGCGACCAGCCCTAGCATTTGTCACCGAATCTATTAGTAGTAAGTCACTGGGGTAACAAGACTTTCTTATATTTGCAAATATCATTCTTCCCTTAGGTTTTTTTTATTTTTGGAATCCAGCGTAGTCCGTTTACGACCCAGATAACGTAAAAAAACCCTCAAACTATAGGGAACCACAAATTATGGGTCACCTAAAATGACTTCCTACAAGCTTATGACGTTCCTAAGCAGTTTCTGCTTATTGAATCAAGCGATTGTGTTTACCTTTTCTACCATTTAGATTCCAAATATTTGTTTCTATGTATGTCATTACTATTTAACTAATTTATAATTCACAATCACATTATTAGTTAAATGGTGCAAACGCAAATGGTGTAAACAGCGTGGTATTCCACAGGAGTAAAATACACCTTGTAATTATTTTCGATGCCGTTTCCAAAATCCGCATTTAATTGATGGGGAAATCTTCAAAAATTTAATAACATACCGCCATTATTATTATACGTAAAGCCCAATGTACAACCTCCTTTTTTCGAAGTTAGTTACTAATAAATGTTTGATTGCATTGTCACCCTACGCCCTCGGAGTCTCCACCTCATCAATTCCCATAGACACTAGTATCCGACAGACGTTGGGCGTAGGGCGCAGGGCTTAGGGCTGCACTCGTACTTAATGGCGCGACCTTCCGGACCTTTTGTAGCTGTTTTACAAAACAATATGTGCATTTGAAGCGTCGCAAATCTTAATAGAGTCATTATTACCGTTTTGATATTAACTTCATGTTGTTTTGCATAAAAAATTAGTTTGTGTTCGCTTAGTGACGTATAGTAGATTAGAAAAACTCTGACTAAAATAAAGGTCGGATTTAACCACGTAACATAAAAAGCGTAACACTGATCTACCAAAACATAAAGTTAATTGTGTATTTATTACAAATAAGTTAATTTTCATACAAACCCCGTTGATAATTATGAAGAATTAAGAACATCACATGTAACTTATAATTCTTATCAATACCTGAATAAACTGAAACTAACTGAAACTGAAAACTAATTACTTAGATGAAGTTGATAATTAGGTGAATTTAAAAAAATGTTTGTTATTAAGGAAAAATAACAGTTATAATTAATTAACGGTTTAAAATTAACTTAAAAAATCCTTTCTTTTTACAGACACGAGCTACTCCTACCACCCCGCAATACACGATGACACATTCGTGCGGCGGAAACAAAGGCGAAACCGGACCACTTTTACATTGCAACAGGTAAAAAAAAATCTTCTCACTTTATTATAACACAAAAGTTGTTTACTCGTACATACATACATTTTTTTTACAGTCATTCATCGCTATTGCAGCACAGCAGATCAATGTTACGGAATGCCATTTCTCAATTTTCCATCTCTAGTTTGAAAATAGAACGCATGATGAAAAGTATATACCAAAAAGTTTGTTTAAGATTATGTACTATACTCTTTTCACAGTTGGAAGAGCTGGAAACAGCGTTCGCGCAGACGCACTATCCTGACGTGTTTACGCGGGAAGATCTAGCGCTGAAGATCAACCTTACAGAGGCTAGAGTACAAGTAAGTTACTAAAAATACCTATAAATCGAAGTCGGTTTTTCATAAGCCAATTTGGTTTATGATTTGCAACAAATTATTTGTATTTATATTTTATTCCTTGTAGAATAAATAAAAATTTACCTCGCGCCAATATCAAATGCGAAACCTTAGGATGCGTCCACAAGTTGATCAAATTAAGTACTTATAAAAAAAATCTGCGTCGAAGGAGGTCGCGGGTTCGATTCCCGCCACGGGACAAATATTAACATGATCTGCAGAATTTATTTCGGTTGTCCTAGGTGTTTTTATGAGCTATTAAGTATAAAAAATATATTTATACATACAATTAATTCAGTTTATCAGTTATCAAATTCCATAACCATAACCTCTGCTTACATATACATGGCTGATGTAGTGCAGTGTGATTGTCTCTGCATATAGTATGACTGATCGACCCAAATGACGTTCCTCAGAACAGGGAAAATAATACTGCATTACTGTTCTCATCAAATTGGGTACGTAACTACCTAGTTGCTAGTAAAATTTTCGTTAATCTCTCTACCCCGTGACGCGAGGTAACCGACCAATCAAGCGCAAGTCAGCGCAAATTTGCGCAAGGTATAAAAAGGTTGGTAGTAAGTGAAAAAATTTTGTATAAATTGGTTTATATCACATAAGTCTAGTACCTCTCAGAAGTTAGTAGTCCCACACAAAAAAATAAAAAATAAGATTGCTTGGTCCGAAAAAAAAAGTTTTTTAATACTTACTAAATAATGGTAATATTAACTGACAGATTCAAAATAACACCACACAACAAACACGCCCCTCAATTTCAACCACTTATTTCCTAACCGCCATAAAACCGCTAAAATCTTCCTCAATTCCCGCGTAAAAATTGATCATCATGCATAACATTTTACGGTTTGACAGGACTTTGACAGTTACGCAATAAAGGTTAAGTTTACGATGTCACGTCGCGTTGCCATGTGCGTAATGTAGCGAGAGGTAATGCGAACTGGCAGAATGTATGTATGTACGGAGGGGTTGTAAATTCTCTTTTTGAAACGGGA
The DNA here is from genome assembly GCA_963931895.1 of Eupithecia pulchellata. Taxonomy (NCBI): domain Eukaryota; kingdom Metazoa; phylum Arthropoda; class Insecta; order Lepidoptera; family Geometridae; genus Eupithecia; species Eupithecia pulchellata. Next base: position 1,958,576 of record OZ007540.1, read on the forward strand.
ACCGGAAGCTCGTATGAGAAGTGGTTTGGTAAATATTGGTCGTTTACCGTCTCTTTCTTACATTTTCGGTGGTTCGTTAGATTCTAGGTATTACCATTTGTAAAAACAATAGTATCGAGTTTAGAGAGCAAAAAAGTATCTATTGTTTATGGGTTTATTTTGCTTTACCATTGGGCGTTTTTCTCATGTGGTCCTCTTGCTTTTTGTGCTGTCGTAGTAATTTTTATTTAAATCATCGTTTTTAAATAAACTGGTTTAACCGATAAATTTATTAAGTTTATGACACTCCATGTCCATTAATGACGCTGGCAGAGTCATAGCAAACTGCACTATAAAAAAAAGTTGAAGTTGGTTTTACTATTGCATAATTACTACACTTAACCTACCTACCTGTTTTTTTAAATATCGAATCAGCTACAATAATTAATCTTAAAGAATGGAGCAATTAGGAAAACGTTATGGTTAATAAGTGTATGGATGTTTGTTACCTTTTTACTGAACGCATTGAGTTGAAATTTTGCGTAGGTACAGGTACTTAGTTCTAGGCTTGAAATAAAAAAGGAGGGCAATTTTTTATCATTTAAAAATTAATACCGATGAGAGAGAAATAATCTTAAAATGTTTTCATAGAAACAACGCGTGTGAAGCCGCTGGCAGAATCTAGCTAGAAATGAAATTTGCGATTCGATATTTAAAAACATTAGTTTACTCAATCCACGTAGCAAATAACCGTTGCTAGAGAGGTTTTAGGGAAATTGCACCTGTTTTATTTATGCTAAAACAAAAATGGCCGATTCAGGGACTCCGTGACGTCATAACGAACGTGCTCGCTATGACGTCACGAATCAGCTAAGTGGTTAAATGAAGGTAGGCTTGTTATGGTTTTTTTTGTGGTTTTTATAGATGATTTTAAGTTCTTGTTATTTTTTATTTGCTGATAAGCATTGAGCTGGAAAAGTAAGATTAAATAGTTAAGGAAGCCTCTTGAAACTAGCTTTCATTTGGAACTGACAAACTTTAAAATATGAAGTGCATGTATTGCAAGCTATAGAAGTTTTCATTACTACACGACTGCCCAAAAAAGGAGTAAGTATAATTATTTTCTTTTGGGTTCAAGTAGGTTAGTATTAAATATATTTTCTGGTTCAGAGGTGTGTATATGAATGTGAGTTTTCCTAAAAATATTTCGCTACTAATGAGGGTACCCCCGAGGGTATTTTTTATTGTATTTGGCAGACAACATTTTTTTTATTAGCTTTTGTTTCAATACTTAGAAATGATATTTATATACTTAGGCACACAAAGAAGTGCATCAAAATTATCCCAATATAAAGTAATCAGAGCTACCCACTCTTAAATTAACCTTCATTTCGTTCCATCGTCAGCCTATATCAGTCCACTGCTGGACATAGGCCTCCCCTAATGAGCGCCATAGATGGCATTATTTATATTTGGGGGTTATTTCCCATAATACACCTTAATAAGTAAATATAAAACTGAAAATAATAAAACTGTAGAGCAGTCATTCCTATCAAATAACTGTCAAACTGTACATAGAAACAAAAGGAATGGAGACGTCATTCGAATTCGAAACGATAGAAACGTTTTAACCAATCCAATTACTTATCCATCCCCATCTCGACCAGACACGTAAGACAATATCCAATTTCATTCTGTCAATCCATTAGTTAACTAGTCCATTGTCAAAACCCACTCTAGTTCGCAAAACCGCCAAACACTTGAGAATTGGACATACAGTGGCCAGTCAAGGCTGGTCTGTCTCTCCCATCAATGTCGTTTCGATTCGGGTTCTTGATTAACTGGAGGTTGGTATGAGGTACTTACGAGTACGTACACGTGTGTGCGCCAGTTAGAGAGATCTGTAACCTTTATGCTATTCTTCCTGATTAGGGGTCTGGGTTTATTGGTAGTCTGTAACGTGTTTAAGTCGCTTCATCTCGGAATGGTATAAGGCAAATGTCACTTTGAAATAGCTGCAATGTAGAAAGAGCTTTATCTCACTGTATTTAAATTCTATTGGAGCTCGATCCGGTATTGCAAGGCTTTATTGTACTTACCATGTTATTCTAAGTTATGTAAAATTGATGTAAAACCTAACATATAAAAGAGCACTTTAACTAAAAAGTGTAATATACATTTCAATGTTAATAATATAAATATTGCTAAACAAACCACACTGCACCAATTATTTATTTTTATTTTATAATTATACTATTTATTTATTATTTTGATTATATTATCTATACATCGAAACCATCACAGAAAATTACCTTTATCCCGGCGGGAATCGAAGATTCCCGAGAATCGGCGATTTTAATTTGCATTTATACCTACCTACAAAAAGGCAACGCGTTTTTGATAGTTTCTTTACTAATTATAAATCATCATTGTATTTCGCGCGTCTACATGCATTCAAAAAGTCGTAGGTCACTATAGACTCAAACAAGTACCAACATGATGATATTTTCGTCTGAATCTATACCTCTCTCCCTCCCACCCTGGTCACGTGCTGTTGCGACTAGGGGTGTCACCGCGCATAGCCAAAATAATACTACACCCGTGTGGGTTGAAATCCTAGCCAGTCCCGTTCATCATAATTTGATGCAGTAAAATGTGACTTTGAATCATTTATTTCGGGAATCTGATACGTCTGAGAATGGTAAGTTGATTTGGTTGAATGTGGTATAGTGAGATAACCCTTTATGTTTGGTGGTAGAATAACTGGATCTTTAGCTGCATAAAATTACAAAATAGAGTGCAAGTTTTTCATTTTAACTTTGATTTATTTTAATTTAATGGATAATGAAACTGAAGAAAAATCTACTTAGCATAAGAATCTTAAGTTTTTAGTCAAGAGATCACAACATGACAACAAGAGATGACAACAATGACAACTAGACGAAACTCATTGCAAAACAAAATCAAATTTTCCCGCTCAAAAAGTACTAATAACCTCAAAATCTTTCCGTTTTTCTCTTCAATCCTGAAAAACCTAGCAAAGCAACCCTTATTCGTAAAATAATTGAGTCTGCTTTCAATTTGATTCGCATCCTCGTCCGAGTGTCGCTGATAATTCCTCGGAAAATATAAAAAGGAAGCAATGGCAGCGGCAGACATATTGGATTACTACCTACGTGGAACATACCTTTTCACAGAATTGAAATATGATTTATGAAATACAGTTTTTATTCGCGCAACGAGTTTTTGGAAGTGGTAGTTTGTAGTATTGATATTGATCGTCCAGTTTTGGTCGTTTTTATAACTTATGCATTGTTTTCATATAATTATACATAATTCCTACTCTAATTCGGTGTATCAGAGTAACCCGAAACGAATTAAAAATGGTAGAATAGATAATAATGACATCACATCGTCATAATATCTCGCATAAAAGCGCATACGTTAAGTTGAAGGAATGAGTTAAAATATTTTTATCGATTTGATATAAGTGTGTTCATTTCTATTCTACCCTCAATTATTGTAAACAATAATCCGCGTACCTAATATACAGGGCTAGTCTTTCAATTTCTGAAATGCATTTGCAATGCATCTCTAAACATATAAATCAAGAAACTCGATAAACTAAGTGTGCTACAAATATGTAGGTAAGTACCTAACTTACCTACCCTTGGTTTTTTATAGTCTATCCTCTATTTAATTTTAATAATTGCACTTTGCACTCGCAAGTCCTCCAATCAATACGTAAAATGTTTACACGCCTTGTTTAATTTAATCTTAAAAACACTCGTACAACTCAAGCGTGAAAAACAAAAACTTAAAACAATTCCCCCAATTTGACATTGACATAGAGATCCTTGAACCGAGTGCTAAAACAATAGGGCTGTCAGGCAACAAAGCGCGACACTTGTCCACTTGTCACAGCCCTAGCACGGAGCTACCAACATAACAAAACAATCGGCTATGGCGCTAGCGGCAAATATTTTAGTACAAAGTGAGGGTATTTTTAAAGGGATTGCTTTGGTTACAATTTTAAATACCCGCACTGATAAGTTGGTCGTGTACAGCGAGTAATTGTGTGGATCATTTATATTGTCATTGAGATGGATCATTGGAGTGGTGTGTAAACTTATGGAGGGGTTGTTAATCATTGTTGAACCTTATCGTAGATTAATAAGTGAGATTTTTATAACAAGAGTTGAATTTTCTTATTATTAAATTCACAACCTGAAACAGTGCCGATGCCAAGTAGTTTGGTTAACGGTTAGTGTTGATAGAAGGCAATTACAAAATACAAAAATACTTTACTATAAAAAAATTAGGTAAATCTTAATATATTTAATTTTTAGACAGATATTTGTCTTTCTTTGTCGCTTTGGTGCTCAACTGTACTGACAATGTAAATAATTAAAATAAATAAATAAAATTTATTGAACAAGTCAGTTACTGCAAAGAACAAAAAAATTTATACTAGTTATAAACTAATACTAATAGTTATACAGACAAACAAATTAGGATTAAGTAGGTATTTAAAGTTACTGTCAAAAAACTTACTTAAATGTTTGTGCGAAACTTTGGGCGCATATTTTTTATTTACTAATCGACTAATAAAGCCAAAAGAGAAAAAATGAAATAAAATTGTCGTTTTCAGAAACTAAGAAAAAACGAAAACAATGCCAAATAATTATTCGTCTCTTTTAAGGAAAACAAATTTTATTTCAAAATCGAGGACGTTCTTTACAAATTTTTACAAACTCATTTCACAACATTTCGATGACTTTCACGGTTTCAGACTTCCCCATAGTAGCCCTGAAAAAAACCTCAACCTGTATATAAAAAGAGAATTTTAATATATCTAATCGCTACCGATATCAGATAATCTCCAAAAATCGATACGCGAAGGTAATTCCAAGTAACCACGTTTATCGTGATACGTCCTCCATTTTGTGCGAATTACACCACTCAACTGGGATCTAATTATTTATAGGCATGGATGTCAGAAAAGCTGATGTGAACTCTACTTCTTAATGTTCCAATGCAAACACAGAGTACAGATTTTGTATCAACACAAAAGTGCAAATTTCCAATGATTATTGTAAACCAAATATGAATAAATAAATAATGCTGGACAGTCTTTACAGAAACATTTAGCCCCAGCCCTTTTGAGTATATGACGACCAATATACTAAATACTACTATGTATACATAATGATGAAATTTTGGTTAAATTATTTTTTAAATCAGTCCTGTAGTTTCGGAGCCTATTTAATTCAAACAAAGAAACAAACAATCAAATTTTACTTCTATATTTAATATATTATATATAAATATGAGTATAGAAGCTAAGTTCAGGTTATAGAAAAAGAGCTGCGTTCGAGTATTCGCTGCTGCTACGCTGGCCGTAGCCACAGAGCTACGCGGCTACGGCGTAGGCAGCTACGAAATCAAATAGCCCCGAACATTGCGTTGATAAATCGACTTGCTGTCGACTCGGACACAATTTAATGGATATTGTTAAACTTACGCGATCTGAAACAAAAAAGTAAAAAAACGCGATAAATAAAAAAAAGTACTAATAATTAAAATTTTTTGGGGCACAGTCTCCCAATCGACATTTGAATTTTAATATTTTCTATGATGTTGATGAAAACTGTTGAGTACAGTCAAGTATAAAAAATTCAACCAAACTATAATATAATGTTATAAAGCTAATCATATTGCTTTGCGAGTGCGTGACTTAGGATTAATGTTAAGATAAATGTCAAATGTTGACTGTTTTCTAAAAATGAATAACTTCAGAGATAGACGAAAACTGTAAGTTGATTCCAATTTCTCGCTTCTTATCGTAAGTAAATAAACGAAAGAGTTTTTATACCGCCTCTACCTCTTTCTCGCATCAAATCCAAGAAGCCTCGGATCGTAGCTGAAGCCTCCCCCTAGGGGTGTGGGGGTACAATTTGCCCCTAATCATGTGATGAAAAACTTAACGCCACATTCTATCCCCGTCTTATACATTATGTATGACAGCTTCACATAATCTCTTTTGGGAGAGTATAGCAATAACTTAATAAATTACTGTTTGAGAAAACAGGGTTACGATTAAGTTGTTTTTACCTTTGAGGGATGGTGGAGGGGGAAATGATCTACTTAGCTTAGATTTTATTTTTGTAAGTGGTAGCTTTTTAAGTAAGGTTTTTGTCTTTAGTCACACTTTGGAAAAACTAACGTCATATTTTTTTGGAATATTAAATGCAAATAAATAAATCGTAGCCATGTTATGTTTTGTTCAGAAAGGAGTTGTTGATGCGCAGTTTTGAAAGGAATATAGTTAAATATCATTTATACAATATATAAGATTATTCTTTACCATGAAAAAGCTACCCTCAAAGTTTAAAAACAACTCTCCAACCTCAAGCGTAAAACCACTCAAGACCTACTTAATTAACCAGCATTATACTAAGGCCCCGGCACACGAGGCAAGTGTTACGAGCGAGTTTATTAAAAGACCCTAATGGCACGGTAATTTACTGGTTACTTTTTAATACTTGATGCACTAACCCACTGGATTATGGGATAAGCACTTATGTTATATCTACACTTTGACGACCTGTGTGGCGCGGTGGGCGATTGTCTGCCTACGATGCAGATTGCGGGTTGGATTCCCACATCGGGACAATTGCGTTTGTTGTACGTTTGTACGATGCAGAATCTCAGTAATTAGAAATAAGGTTACGTCTTTACTATTTAAGTGTGTTGTGTTTCTTATTGCTTTAATAAATGATATTCCTCATATATTATGGATGGATGGATGGATCGATTTGCAAGACTAAATTGGTTGATCGAAAAATAAACCGTGTGGTGCTGGCATAGAATTTCACCACCCCAACTCTTCCCGTGGGTGTCGTAAGAGGCGACTAAGGGAAACACAGCGGGGGGCGCGCAGCAGCGCCTTCTGCAGAACAACTACACCGAACTGCGATCCCCAACCCGCATGCCCAGCGTGGGGATTGTGGGCAATAACCCCCAAATAATGATGCCATCTATGGCGCTCATTAGGGGAGGCCTATGTCCAGCAGTGGACTATTATAGGCTGGTGATGTTGTTGTTGTGGAAAAATAAACCATGTCATTTCACGTTCTGAATCAAACCAGTTAAAACTGGTAAAGCGAAAACTCAAGTTAAATTCTAACTCACCACTTCAACTTTAAAAGTTACTCGAGTTAATGTTAACTTATCACTCAACTAATAACGCCATAATGTTCAAAAACGTACGTTCTAACGTGAAAGTTAAGTTGACGTGAAAATATGTTAACGGATGGTTATGGGTGGGACTGTAGATAGCGGATCCAAAACGTATTCATAATAAGTGTTGGGCATGCCTGTTAGAAGCACATTCTTTAAGAAACGTTGTAATTGTATTCATTGTTATTGATTTATTATTTTTATTGTTAGCATTCAAAATTATATAAATAAGAAGGAAAAGTCGTAGCGAAACTACTGTTAAAGTCCGGTAACGCTGTCATGGCCATCTGGGGTCAACAGCATTATAGTCCATTAGAAAAAAAAAAAAAAAAAAAGCGAAACTACTGCGGTTCCGCTGCTATGATTTCGCGGAGTTGTGCTTCGGGCCTGAGAATCGTTTCAGTAAATATTTTTTATAGAATTAAATATTGATAATTAAACTATCCATAACATAATTATAAATGTAAGAATGTGTTTTATATACGCTATTGGCGTTCCTTGATATATAAATAAATAAATATCCATAAGGTAAGATATTTTTACAGTTTTATATTTTTTACAGTAAATGCTACTAAGACTATAAATTGTAGATACCTGATATAGATGATTCTGTCTCTGATTTAATTAGCCTCCAAATAACAAAACTTTACATTTATTTTAATTTAATTTTTGTAATAGTTATGTTTGAGGATTTCAAGGAATTCGTGCTATTGAATGTGGTTCTACCCCGAGCGTGTTTAAGGGAGCTTTTAATGTGGAAGCAACTTATTTTCCACTTAGGTGTTTTTGATTTGTTTCATCTTTCGCGTTTACTTTATTTCGCGGAGAATGTTTACGTATCTATTATAATTTTTTTATATACAAGTATGTACATAACTAACACTGTTATCTCAATATTTTATCTTACCAATCCAAAAGCGTTATAAAGCTAAGACAGGGGCGTGAAATAGAATAAAAGCGCTATGACGTTACACGGTTTGAGCATGGAATCTGTTATGTCATAGACAATAAGGCCCCAGAGTAGAAATGGAGTCTAATCCAAGTTTCCAAATTTAAAATTAATGCCCCAAAAAGAACTGAGTTGCGAATAAAAACTCTTCATACAGCAGCAATGGGGATTATAATCCAAATGATAATGCCATCTATGGCGCTTATTATGGGAGGCTTATGTCCAGCAGTGGACTATTACAGGTTAATGATGATGATACAGCAGCAATAATTTTCTGATCGAACTTGTTATTATACAAGTTTGTTAATGATTAAAGTTGTGTCACTATTAATTGGACAAAAAGCAACAATACCTCTCACATTATCCAACAACAAAGCTAATTACACGACCGCCCGCTGTTTTGTTATACACTTCACACAACAATATTTGTTATTGTTTAACTTGAGGGCGCTGGGGCTTGCAAACAATGGCGATTATTGAGTCCTTTGGTAGGGTTGCCAGTATAGAATTGTGGAGCTTAAGTAGAACTTATTACAGACCTGTTGGCCAAGCACGGGGATTGTTCTCTCGGGTAGAATAGACAATAATGACATCGCATCGCCATACATTGCGTACATTATTGAAGTTGAAGAAATTAATTTTAAATAATTTACGCATTCGATGTCAAAGTGACGTAATTTTTGTTTATTCTACCTTAGACAAGAAGGCCCGTGCTTGCCCTACTGCAGTTTAAAGGTAAGTTAGTAGTTTAAAGGTTGGCTGTAGGCGGGAATTTATTGTTTATTGGATTTTATGTTAAATTGCTTCTTGCAACTTCCGAAAGGCTCGATGATGCGTGTGGATTGTCAAGCATTATTAATTTAAATAAAATTGATTTAAAGCCATTTCAGCTGAATGAATTTTACCTAATTTAAAGAAGGGAGTGTTTTTTAGTTGGTAAGCATTTTCATTAAAACCACATGTTCTTGAGCTATTATAATGTTTTTTTTCTTAGTACATACATCTAAGATTGTAAGCTATATAATAATACATATGGATTTATAAATCAGTCTCGTGTCTACTCTTTTTTACTTTTAATTATAGTTTGACAACCCTAAATGTACTATATCTAACGAGCCAATATAACAAATAACTAAAGAGCCCTTGAACGAGATATTTCCCTAACAATAGCTGAGTGGGGTCAGCTCTACTTATAATGGATGGTTAGCGCAACAAAGATGCAAGTTGACATCTGTTCCTGTGTTACAACCTTGTCGGTTTAAGTGGATGAAATTCTTCTTATAGTGCCTTTCCATTACTAAAGGTCGGCGGTTATCCTCTTGATTTTTTTTCCTTATCCTGTTCTAGCCTAAATATGTCTTCTGGTTTCTTGATACACAGTCCATTGCCTTATATTGCGCAGTCAGGAAGTTGTAAAATGGCTGACGAGTAAAGGCGAGTATTTTACACTAAACTAACGAAAATAAGATAAACGTAAGTCTAGGCAATATAGATATAACGACTTTCGCATCATTTTTAAATAAAGAATTTAACATAAAAAGAAAAACATCGAGCACTTAACTGTCACTTTATCGTTTAATTCGGACTCAAAGAACTCTTATATTTTTCTTGGGTCTTTAAAAAAATTATTTGAATTTATAAAAGTCCAAAATACGCAAGTTTAAAATAGATAACATTGTGTAATCCCCCAAACAAGAAACCAAATCATCGTCAAATGTAGGGGCAATCCTCTCAACGCGTTCAAATATTAATACTACCCTTGTAAGATAAAAACTATTAGGGTGGGATTACGGTGGATTATTATTTTAACTAAATTAGCTTAGTATCGGCGAGGGACCGTGTGGACCCTTGAGGTCAAAGAGTGAGGTCCAGACTGATCTTATTTTGGGCTTAAGAGATATTTTAAATGTATATGTGATAATTTCTCTTGGGGTTGTTAATTTATTCTGTGTTAATTCTGGATATACATACATAATAAAATAAACTTAATATGATATAAAGTTTTATAATTATGCTATGTCAAATTTAAAGGAACTAAATAAAATAAAAGAAATATAGGTATGCATGTTTGTTATTTATTATATGAATATATGTCAATAAATTGGGAGTACTTTATAAAATAAATAATACAGATATTGTTATTAATAATTTTGTGAATATATCAACAAAACAGAATAATTTTCAAATCCAATTTAATTATCACACTCGATCGCAAGTTTTAATCACATTTAAACGCGATTTTTCAACAGTTTTTAATTAAAATCTGAAAAAAAACGATATTCAAGACATTTTTAAATCTGTGTTGTTGAAATAGCTACAAAAGACTTGTCTCATCTACAATCTCCAACCTCCTAATCTATGTCCCTCACATTTCGTAGCACTCACCGAGGGCTTATTAAAACCAAATTGAGAAAATTGCACTGCAAATGTGGCCCTGTACTTGGCTAACCGGCTTACAACAACCCAAAACACCTAGACCTATCCACCCACATCTCTAGCTTTGATTACCAGCTCTTGTATTTCTGGTTATTGGTGGAGAACGTCCAGTTAATGAAGGTCTGGGGAGTGGCAGTCTGTTGTTGGTGGTGGGAGGTCGTTGTAAGTTGGTGATGTTAACCCTAGTGTGGCGAATGATTTGTGATCTTGGTGAAGTAACGAGGGGGGTCTAATGAAGGTGTAACGGCGTTGTTGACAGCTCGTGAGGATTACTGTAGTTATGCTTTTAACGCATTCACTGCCCATGCGTTCTGCAGGGGATAGATGTTAGGTATTTAGATTTCACGTTAATTCGTTAGAATGAATGAACACTTTGTTGTTCTTAAAATTTACGCAGGTAAATATTTTTTATAACAAAATAAATAATTTGACATTTAAAAGGCGCTGCGAGCAATTTAGAGCAGGTAATTTTGACCTGATTGTTTGACTGTATTTTTCTTCGTACAAAAGCTCTCCAATTTATTTATTTTATATATTTTCTCCAAGACCACGAACGTGATTCTTTATAAAAAACAACAAAAAAACTACAACTATATTTTGCCCTTCCACAGGTTTGGTTCCAGAACAGAAGAGCAAAATGGCGGAAAGCGGAAAGGCTAAAAGAAGAACAGAGGAAGAGAGAGGGAGTCGACATGGTGACCAAGCGGGACCCGGCTGATGATAAAGTGAGTCTTGGATTTGATGACACACCCTTAGCTCATTTATTAATAATCGTAGCTCATCTTTATGAGCCGTGAAAACCTTCCTAACCTTCCTAGGATATGTGATACACCAAGGATCGTCTTGGCTCATTTATAAATAATTGTAGCTCCTCATGTACGGCTTTTGTTTACGGATTTCTATCCCAGTTGCCATTTTTAAACTCTATTTTAGCATCTCTGCTAAACTAAACTGTTAGACTATAAAAACTTTTACAAATGCATTAAAATGCTTATAATGGGTAGCACAAACTGTACAATAGTATATTTAAAATAAATATGTATAAAAATATAAAAAAAAAAAAATGAGACAACTGCTATTCAGGATCTATCCTAATCTTTTGATTGGCTATCTCGGCTACCTGTAACTCAGCAATTTTATTTATTTTATTTTATATATTTTGTATTACTTTTTTTGACATTAATAAGCTTACAAATTTTGTGTATTATACCGATCTCAACTAACAAATTTCAGTATTAACAACATGTAGAATAAAATACAATTTGTGAGAGAATGAGAATGTTGCAACACCCTTACATAATTCATGTAGATTCTACCTAATAACACCTTGTAATGAACATGAATACAATAAATAAATTTTCAAACCAGGCGTCATCAGAATGCGGCATGTCGCGGGGCTCCGCAGAAGCGTCCCCGGTTTCAAACGGGGGCTCCACGCGCGGCTCGCCCCCCGTCACTCCAGGCTCGCCGCGACGCTCGCCGCACCGCTCCCCCAACCGCTCTCCTAACCGCTCACCAAGGCACGAGAGGTATTTTTATCACTTAATTTATCTACAGAAGGAAGCTTATTATCTCTTGAACAAGATAGTGTGTAAACGTGTTAAACGTCGGGAAAAATAGGTAAATTAAACGCGATATATACCTACCCGTTAAAGTGGTACTAATAATTATAGGATATAAGCTGAAGCATAAAAATTACAGTATGTACACTTATATATCTACATATTGCCACGAACATCCAACGTGGCAATGGATATAATTTAGGGAGCAGACTACATTAGATTAAAATTAGGGAAAATTCTACACCAAAATTGATTAGATAGTACCTGAGTAGATTTTTTCTGATTTCAATTGAGAATTTCATGTGAAATTAGAATATTTCTACGACATAGGTTAATACTTGTCATGTAATAAATTTACTGCCCTCCGCTTCTCAGTAAAATTTGTTTTAAAATCCCTCGTAGAATTCCCCGTAAACCAATCCCCCTCCTTAACCCACCACGCCGTTCGACAGTCCTCGGAAAAAACTCCCCTATATCCAGGATAAGCAAATCATTTAACATCAATTGCGCTCAAATCGATATTTTTTCGATAAAGCTACCAATATTTCGCAAGTTCTTAACTGTGAACTTGTCAAGCAACCCTAAATAAGTCACTTATTATCACAAACAATTCTATTTTCAAAAGTAAATAAATAATTAAACAATCCACCTAAAATTAGCAGATAAGTCTTTCTTTAAAGTTATCTCCAAGAATAACACCATCTCAATCTATTGTTAATTGTTAAACTTACCGTTATAGTTCTATTATTAACCAACTTAAAGTTTTAATTAAAGTTTTTATAACATACAAATATTGTATTGGAGATGGTGTAATTGTAATTTGGTTATTTTTAATGTATTTTTATTGTTACATAAGTACCTAAATACTATCTTTGTTACCTTAGTTGTTCTTCTGTACATTTACTACTAAGCATGCAGTGTTTACCTATAATTGGTTGTACAATTGTCTACTTTAAGGAGCTTGTATTTATTATTGTAACATTGTAACACCCGTTGGTAAACCAAATAAATAAATAAATAATATACATAGTATATGCATTTGACTTGATTATTGGCACAAACCCTTGAACAAGTGTCTCCAGCAGGTCTGAAACGAGTTGCGCCTCGCCGGCGCCCTCTGTCGGCAGCGTGGGGTCGAGAGACGCGTCCGCCGAGCAGCGCCCCTCACACAACATCTTCTCGCCTTTTGACCAGTAAGTCATTATTAACACAAATAAATATGTACCGCATTATAATATCTCTAAAATAGGTACCGACTTCGCAAGGGCACGCTACTAAACAACACCAAGCGAACGAGAGCGAGCGAACGCTACGTGGGATTCGCGACGGTACCGAACGTTCACTCGCTTTAGTTCATCGAGTACCTATTTCAGGAGCATTCGCGCGTTTCACGCAAGCGAGTTGACGAATAAGTCCTTGTATTCGACTTTACGAGGCCCTTGACGTTGTGGAAATGTTTTGATGATTGTTTTTACCTACTTTTACCGAAGTTGGTCTTTACCTTGTCGCTGTCACCACATCAATCACACAATATTCTCCAACACCAGGTGGTCCACACACTCTTTCCGTCGTCTCCTTGGAGAATATTGAACGGGTGCGCAAGCGTTTTATATGATCGCGCCCTTCGTCAGATTTGAACATGGCATTGGTCCATGGTTAGTAATTTTACCGCTTTTCCCATATTGAAAGCTACAACACCGATCAATAAGTATCTATAGATCGTTATCGAAAACATTTTCAATAAATTATTTACGAGCAACAAATAAAATGGCCTAAATACTTCAGCGTTGGTAAATTACAATAAATTGAGGGCATTAAATCATTGTCAATCAATGCCGGCGATACTGACCGATTTGTTTTATTATACAAGTTTGATATCAGTATGCAGCTGATAATTCCTCCATTTTGTAAAAACAAGTTCATCAAAATGGCGGCGTTTAGAAAATCCTTCTAATCCCAAGTAGATCCTAATACTATGTAATTAGTACCTACCTAATTTCTACATATTTTTATCTCATTTTCGTTTAACCAATTATCATTGCGTAGGTATTTAGGCGTACCTACCAGAACTTTAGTCACCATATTTGGCGGCCATTTTGGATTAGCACATTAGCATTAATGTTGCTTGTTTTGTAAACAACGATACCTACCCCACCAATATAAATAATAATAGCACATTTTTGAGCAACATTATTCCCATAGGCCTTAGACAGCTAAAATACCTCTTTTGATAACACGTGTATGCATAATTTTCTCCAAATATCCACACAACTTAAGCTCAAAGCCTACAAAATTGAGACCGAACCATAAAACCCGCTGAAATTGCCCATCCGAGCGAGTTGAGAGCGCAATATAATTAGCGCTGATGAGTCCGGGGCCTAAATGGTCTAATCGAGTAATTGTCATAAACTCCATCTTCATATGACGACACACTAATCAACTTCATTATGGTAGAAACATTGCTTTTATACCGTACGATACGATATAAAAAGTCCGTCTCTATTTTGGAATTTCTAGTAAACAAGCTTTATAGGCTACCTATATCTGGCTGGAAGCTATCTGACAAAGAATCAAAGTGATCCAAATTAGCATCTTTTTATGGTAAAGTAAAGAAGCGAACAAGAAACCTTTACCTTGTTAGATTGTTAGTTTTAGAGTTGGAGCAAAACTTGTCCCAAACTTTTTTAACGTCTAGACAATCCAATCTAGTCTAGACAATACCATCTTGAAGGTAGACAATCTGATAACAGTTTAAATGTTACCTATGTACATATCAATTGAACCCATCTTGAAGGTCCACGATATCGTATCGTAGAACTAAAGCGCTTCCAACTATTTAGTGCTACGATGGTCTAATTAATTACATTGAACTTTACGAGTGTGGTTTTAATTTTTTTGTGGGATGTAGTCGGTAATTTATACGCACTGATCTGCGCTGAATTCTAGTGCTTGTTTATGAATTTTTCGATGATCTCATCATAGTAAATTTCGTAGTAGAATGACAATGGCTAACAACCAGTGGCTAACAACCAGTGGCTACCATCAGTAGCTGCAGCTCGCCTAACATGAGTAATCTCGTAGAATGACAGTCAATTCAATTTCAATTTCAAAAAATATTTTTTATCACCTTGTCAAACAAAAAATTACATTGGTACTATTACTAGTGTAAATTTTAATCCTAGAAAGTACTTTCGAACCTTACAAAAAAAAAGTTTTAGAAGCTAGGGTTGGCGCTTGTCAAAACTTACGTAGGTATTTTTTTGCACTTTGCATTGGTAAGGTAGTTTAAAAAAAAGTAAATAGAAAATTACGTTAAATTACATACTTACAAAATATGCAAGCTTTAGATGCATTTGCATTTAATAACATAACTCTTCGATAAAAAAAAATGCATTGCTTATCCAAAAAGTTGGTTAAATAAATGAGAATGACAGTGGCTCGCCTAACATTTATTTATTTATTTAATTCAAACAGTTATTAAAACCAATTACATTAATTAACAGAAATTAAATATACAATTACTTACAAATAGTCAATAGGAATACCTACTTATAGTCTTATACACACAAAGAAAAACTTAGTTAACCATGACGTTCACAAAAAAAACCTGAGTAACTGGCCACCATAAACAATAAACTTTAACCCTGAAATCAATATAACCAAATAAATCTCATTACATCTCGCACCGCCGATCCTAACTCGAGTTTACAAAGTCACGAGATTCCGTTTAATTGAATAAGCCGAGTTTAATTGTCAATACCGATACCGAGGTTAAGCCCACTTTGGAAATCAACTTTAAACTTTAATTTGTTAAGTATTGATCGCCTTAATTATGATTGAGACTTGTTTAAGTCTTCGCAAGTTGGCTATGATTTTAGCTAAATTAAGACGGGTTCGACTTTCTTAATTTGTATATACAGGGTGTTTTTTGAGATGTGAGGGGATGTCTTGATCCTAACCCATGAAAGAGAAAAGTCGAGAAAGGTGTCATGACGTCGATTTATAAAACAACAAAATCTGTATACGATATTTTTAATTTGGTCCAAAACATGCTAAATTGGTCGATTTCTTTCGATTAATCAATAACCAACAGCCAATCATCATCAACAGTTAAAACGCGTTAACAGCAAGAACAAACACGTGTCGATACAATTGGGTGTAAGGATTATGTCAAAGTGACATTAGCGTCGACAAAATGCCGTAACGAGTTTATGTCGACGGCGCGCGAAATCGAATGACAATCGACATTTACTCGCGTTTATGTCACAGGATTAGGTCTTTGGGATTTGGAAATGCGGGTTAAAGTGGATAAACTCGGTTTTTGGGGATGGAAGAACAAGATTTGCGTGATTAGCCATGATGTTGTTAAAAGCTGTCGTGATTGTCGTTCTTCTATTTGGAAGTTTTTAATACATATGTACGTAAGTACTTAGATAAAGGGGCTGTAAAAATCCACGTCTTCTAATTATTATTATAGGAAGAGCAACGCTGATTTAATGTAATGTTGTATCACGAGGCCGTCCCATTTTCCCATCTTGCAATATTTTATACATTGGTTTCTCTAAGCTGTAGCCTGAAGTTTTAATAAAAATACGGCTTTAAGTGCATAAAACAATTACAAAACCATCGCATCAAACATCAAACGCGCTCTACACAGAGCAAATAACCCTTCTGTATCACATCGCGGGTACAACAGGCCCGTAATCTATTTGTCATATTCATGTGGACAATTAGACCGGCGTGCATGCGGGCAAGGGTTGACGCGGGGTTCGTTACACCACGGAATAACGCGCACGACTGTATCGGTACTGGTGAGCACAGAAGTGTTCGTTCTTCTACTACCTTCTATGTCATACAAGTAGATACTTACCGCTTTTCATCTAATAATCTAGTGTAAAGATTATCTAAGTACCTACTAATAACCAAATTAACATTTCAAGTTCTTTTTACAATGGTAGGAACATAAAAACTTTATGTCAAAGCTAAATATCATTCAAGTTTAAAAATATTTATATACTTTGTAAGTCTTTTTCTGGAAATAAACTTTACTTTACTTTACAACAAAATCTGTCCATACGTAATTGGAGTAAGAATTTATTGAAATAAATTAATAAACTAATTTAAATACATTAAGTTAGTTAGCTAGGCCAGTATTTGATTAAAATTCATATCAATCTTCATTCAACTTTTTTTAACAATTATGTTTAACAAGTATTTTTTTATGAAAGTGCTGTTACAATTCGTACCAAGACTTTCAATATACTATAATATAACTTCTGGTTGTGAGCTAGCTTATACCAAAACGGATGGTTTACAAATAAGGTCTCTTAATATGTTTTAGCTAATATGATATTTCTAAACGTATATTTAAAATAAATAATGTGCGACTGTAGTTAAATAAAATAAGAACTTTCTCCAATTTCCACCAAAACTCATAAATTACGCTCGTGTATTTTACCTTTTAGTAAAACCTTCTTTAATAATACACATGCCCGCAGGCAGACGTTAAATAAAATTATGTAACCGAGTGTACACAGTTAATGCAGTTTTAATCAACGCTTTAATTTGATTCGACGGTAGCGATTCCGAAATGGTGTTGAATTAATGACCGTAATGAGAGTGCCGGTTAAATGTGTAATTTTAGCAATTATACCCTCAAAACACTTTTATTATAATTAGTCCACTAAAACGTGTTTATTATTGGTTTGATGTATCAAGATGCACCTTTACTTTCGGAATTCGGAACATGGCAAAACACGAAATATAATAATAATTTAATATATTGTTATTAAAATACTAGTTCTTATGTGGTTATCTAGTTGTAATTTTCTTTCTTAGTAAAGATTTTATTAAAAAAAATATGTGGAAATATAATATACCTAATTTACATGCGCCTCTAATAAGGTTGAATCTTCTGGATTTTTTCTCTTTCTAGTTAAAAATTCACCGTGAAATTGATACTTTATTTCAGGTTGTAAGAATTTATTTAAAAGATTTTCTATATCAAGGTAAAGGTATACTGGACCAATGTTTGTGCACTGAGTAGAACTAAGGTCACCCGCATCACCCTAAGAGCTGCCTGAGTATTACAAAATAATAATAAGTTTGGGATAGGTTTTTAGTCATCACAAAGGTCGTCGTATATAATAGAAAATCACTGTTTAAATAAACTCAAAAAGTGAAATGGAAGGAAAATACGCTGAGAATAAAGCATACACAAACTCACTGACGCACATCAATGATTCAACATTTTTCAGCCACTTGATTCAGTTACTGGTATAATTCAATAACAATTCGGAATACAAATTGCCGTCGCGACTCTAGACAGTTGATACATTTATTATGATAATTCATTGCTGTAGGTAGATCACAAGAGTATGTGGCAACAGAGAACCAACTGAATGCTATACACACTAGGTTAGGTTAGTCTATACCAAATAAAACTAAAGTGTATATACAATTAGGTATTAACAATATTATAGATTTCTTTCAACTGGCATTCAACTCAATGAAATCACTATAGGTTTCATTCGGTTGGTTATATGTTGCCATTGAATTGTTATTGAAAGACATCTAGCAGTCTGCAAGGGTTCTTAGCCCACAAAGCATTACTGTTCCTAGTAGCTAGGAAGTCACCTACTTAAAAAAGTTAGTTATCTAGGTAGAGGTCTATCACGTTAAATATTCCCATTAATTCTTCTTCGTTACGGAGACATACTTTAATGACAAAATTATAGAGAAATTGTTCGCTGCTATAGTAATTCATCTCGAATTTATTTCATACGTTTTTTACAATATTAAGATTAGATAGAGATAGAGGCCTTAAGATAATAAACCATTTATTTCAGGCGACATTCGTCAAATACAAGATGTGAAATACTTATTATAAACTACGGCCCCTAAAACTACTTAGAGCGGAACAGCACATTATTAAGTCGAGGACGCGTTATGACGCGATTCTAACCACTCGACCCCTCGACCTCACCAAGGTGTTGGTCTTCCCTTTCACATATTCCAGGGTCTCCTGGTAAAACCACAACAAAACAACCATAACCAACCAACTAAAACCAACCAACCACAAACTACCAACAACAACCAACCAACCAGGCTCTGAGTCTTCCATTTTTACAAAGGAACATCGACTGGACCTGACTTTCTGCTTACTATATCTTTCGTCCTTATATGAAGAGCTTCATAATTGTAGGAGTAAAACCACTCTCATGTACACTCGGTTCAAATGGAATTTCGTCTGCAGGTACTAATGAAATTCGCGTTAATTCCACGCGCGGAACTTATGTTAATGGTGACGTCATTTGATGCGAATATTTTATTAAAGATCTCTTTGGGATGTGTTCTTGAATTTATTATACTTATGTTGTAAATTAAGTAAAATGATTTATTCAAGTAATGAAGACTGCGGAGGTATTGGCGCATGGTGTTGATTGTGATTTCCAAATTGATTGATGTGCTAGTCATAATCAAGGAATGTAGATATACTTTACTTAGGGTTGAAATTTTATCCTAAAGATTATGCTTCGTCTAGGCATGCTATGCTGTTTCTACTTTAGAAAAAGTAAACGATACTTTGTCAACATACTTGTAGACATAAAAGTTCACTATTCTGCATAAAGAACGAAGCAGGTAACCTAACTTTACCTAACCATCTTATATGCTGTTTCGCCACCAAACTTTAAATAAAAACCTATTTTTCTTATCGAATTTAAAAAAATTGACTTGACTTGACTTCTTCGATATGGCAATAATTTTAATATATTTTAGCATAAAACAAACACGTCTATCCGTCTGTCACTCACCCAATAATAAATAGAGACGTCCAAGCATTGCGCGCACGCGTCCCATTCAAATTGTACGTCATTGTTCCTCTATGAGAATCTATGGTTATTGGGGTGACGGCAGAGGTTGCCTACGCTACTTACCTTCTTTTTATTAGTTTTAATTTTATATGATTTGTATTTGGAACAGTTCATGCTTTTGACCTTGTTTAAGGAAACACCACAGAGTACAAACACGGAAAATTCTATTTTGGAGCTTTATCGCACTGGCAATTTGCAAGCGACTCCAAAACAAGCCGAGTACGCAGCAAGCGCGATTTAAGTATGTGCGATTTGGATCGCTCTCGCTACGCATTCCTCTTTCTTTGTAGTAGCTTGAAAATCGTAAGTGTGATAAGGATCTTAGTGTAATACATAAATAAATACGCTGGATAGTGGACCACTACACAATTTCACCCACCACGCCAAAGAGGTCGACATTACATTGTAGCCTCATTTTTAAAAGCATGAATCTTTCTCGCAAGCGAAATTGCCGATTCGATAAATATCTTCGTTAAAAATCCAGGTTGTTAATAAAAGAATAATTATTATTGCAAAACGTCATGGTTGCAAAATACTTATAGTGACGTAACTTGTCTAAGTTGCAGAATGACTGAACACTTATCCCTTATTTATGAATTGCTTCGTGTAGAATAACCAACATAATTACAACAAACGAACAGCCTTCAAAGTCTTAGATTAGAGAAATTCCTGAAAGTGTAAATTCCCATAAATTCCCTGATTCCAGTGATTCCACGGATCGGACCGTGCAATCCGGCTGATCGCACGTGTCGGCGCGATAAGTCGTATATCGCATTAGGGGCACTTCCGGTCCGGCCGGACGCGCCGCCATCTTGCCTGAGCTTGTTTTCGAATTGAGAATTTGCGATTTGTTTTTCTCAGTTTAGTTGTTGGAACGACTACGTAAGAATAAGGATTTACTGCATGATCATAGATTGGTTTTATTTATTTATTATATCTGAGGAATAAAATCATTTTGTTATTACACCTGTATAAATCCTTTCAATATTAATATACAATTGTGCAAATCTTAAACGACATAAAAGATGGTTTTTGACGGAATCGAATCAGAAACTAGCAGGTTTTCCTTTTCCGAGTACAATTTCAGGAAATAAATACTTAAAAAATAAAGTGTTCTAGATTTTCCCTTCACGTAAATTTTTTGTCCTCTAGTGGATGCAATGAAAGAAAGAACTGGTAGTACTTATGTGTCTCATACAAGTTTGTTTTGCTAAGTTAAGTTTAAGGGATTTAGATACATGTCAATTTTTATTTTTATATGCCCAAATTTAAGCACGACATTCAATTTCTTATATGCCGGTTCGGATAGGAGCCAACTCTTGCCAAGTATTCACATCATTGATATAATCTTATTCTTGGAGCATCATAATACATATGTATAAGTAAAGTAACTAGTATTTAAGAAATCCAAAGATTCTAAGAGCCTACATTCCCTGGGTATACAACTATAGAAAAACCTTAAAACTATTTGTGAAAAATTACGATACTTGAAAGTCAGGGCCCTGGTATTAAAGATTCTGCAGTGTAGGGCCTTATGACGTCACTATGGGTAATGACGTCATCAAAACTGTGTTTCACAGAGAGTGCAGTGAGTCACAAACAGCGGCGCGGATCGACGTTCATTAATTATATTAATTAATGTTTAATTGAGCTAAATAGAGTATCAATTTAGCGGACGACAATAGGATCATAATTCATAGCGGACGCGAGTTGGTTTTGTGATGATATTTTCTCATGTGTACTATTCGATTAAACGACCTCTGTGGCGCGGTGGGCGAAGGTCCGCCTGCGACGCAGGAGGTTGGTTGCAAGTTCGATTCCCGCATATTTTTACGATCTGCACATATTTGTTCAGGGTGTTCTGGTCGTTTTCTATGCATAATAAAAAATATCTATCTATGTAATAATATTGTATTATGTATATCAGTCATGTAGTACCCATAACACGAGCTCTGTTTAGCTTGGGCTTAGCTAGATGATGCTGTGTGAATTGTCCGGCATTATTTGTACTGGATAAACTTATTTATAAATAAATTTACAATTCAATAATAATTTGATTATTCAGACGCTATACTACATTTACATTTGAAGCAATTACAATAATTGGAACAGTTTTGGTAACTGCAGATTGTTGCAAACCATCTATAGGTAGATCAACTGATCCATATCATAATAATACCAATGGGAAGCGTTCCCAATGCGCTGGCTGCATTGCCTCGCAACCAGCGCCTCGCCGAAAAATTTGGGTGAAGAGAAATCAATAACAACTTATTCTTCATTTATTAATTAACTGCATGAAATTTGACTTGTCTAAGTGCTTATTTTGTAAGACTTGTCTAAGTGCTTAGCTATCATCAAAATTATGTTAACCAAAGTAGTATCCAACAGGAAGCAACATTGTCCAGCGTCTCCACGGTTCCATTATCTCCATTAATTAGCTGAATTGACTTAAATAGCGCAATTAGATATGCCTGTTGCGGCTCTTATAATTGGCGGCAATGCGCAAATATGCTACAGGAATGATAGAAGTAGGCAAATGAATTGAAAATATCTTAAATGATCAACCTAAATTATTATAATTTAATAATATCTCGAAAAGAAGTCAAATCCCGCCAATGTAAAATTTTTTGGGGATAATCATTCTTGTAGCCCTGAAATAACGAAAACCTTAAATAAAGATATAATTAACTTAAGACTAGAAACACTAAAGTACTCAAATTTCGCTAAAACAAACTATGTCTGATTTTTGACTGATTTTTTAACACACAGAGAATGCCATGGGAACCTTCTTACCACTAAGCTAACAAAAACAAAATCAGTTACTTTAAATGTTATTAAACACCATTATCACGGTTAGTTCAGCCGCAATCCAGCCCATTAAGGCCCATCGCCACTGAATCAAAGCGCCATAAAAATTAAATGTCACCAACACTTCAGTTCGGCGGAACTAATGCGTATCAACAAACAATAGGGTGTGTGCACACTCGCCGTGAATAATCGCGCGGCGATCCGGTGCGATTGTTAACTTTTGGGGCGAGTTTTCTAAGTGACTTCTTTGCTCTTGTGTATGTTTTTATTAACCTATATCCCGTAATCCGTCATTTACTTGGAACTAAAAGCTTAAAAAATATGCTAATAATACAGTCTCACCAAAATTGCGTTTCATTGATTTTAGAATATTCATAAACCTCATTTTAATTACCTATTTACTCCCTTTTAATTTAAATTAAACTTACACACAGTAAAAAAGAAAAAGGAAATAAAATAAGGGTAATTCTCTCAGTTAGTATCAGTTTAATTTACCTAAGATTTATGTGTTTTTTGGGTGTTTTTGATGTGTCTTACATGGAAATACCATATTTTTTCCAAGATGGCGGATTATCCGGGCATTCATACCTCTGTAATGTCACCCCCACACGATCACGTAACGCTAAATTGCCCCGATTCTAGATAAACAATGCGAGCGAGACACGCGACCGGGCGAGAGCTCAAGTGGAACTATTCATGTTAAATGTACCGTAATTGGAACTTGATTCCATTGGATTACGTTTGATGACTCATTTAACATTGATAGGATCTGATTTGATCGAGGATGAATATCAAAGTGCCCTGATAAATTTTGGTACCAATTAAACATTATTATTTCTGTTCGTTTTTTGAAAATATTTGCCTTATAGAAACAATACACAGCTATAGAAACTTTTTTGAAATAAAAATTGGCATAAAAATTGTACGGTATAACTTGATAGGACTAAAGGTTTTTTTTGCCAATAGATGTGTATATTCTGTTATTTCTCTTTTATTTGGCGGGAAGTAGTAAAAAGTTTTAAAACATCTACCCTAACTTTTCAAATGTCCTTTGTCAATCAAGAGTCCAACACTGTACTCCTTATAACTACACCAATGTTTGAAATCGTTTTTTAAAAGCACCAAAACCATTGACTTTTTATCGTCTATTAGCCCCAAATGATATAGGGGCGATGATTTTCGATTCATTAACGTTATTTTAACACAAACCACGGTCAACAAGGCGTGTGTACAATATTGACCGCCCGCCGGGTCGCCGCGGGCGCTCCGCAGTATTGCGCGATATTATCCGCGCGGCACGTGCGAGCGTGTGCGGTGCTTTATAAAGTAATGGTATAAAAAACTGTTTATTTTGATATTGAATTGTAAATAGCTCAACTGCTGCCAATGATTTTGTAAAACATAATTATATCAATGGAAAGTCATCAGATCTATTATAGTTTTTTAGAGATTTGTGAATTCACTTCATTCCTGAATCTTTTTAGCGAATTTTTATACTACGTACCCGAACATGTCTCTAAAATAAAGGTTTTTTTTAAATATTTGTAAAAATATTAATTTAGTTGTAAAATGACTTGCCTAAAACGTACATACATAGGTATCTACCTAATCTAGAATTGTGAGTGCCATTACGACATAAAAATCATAAAGATTCTCCCACTTAAATCTGTTACCAAATTCAATCCATTGCGTATTAGACACGCCTGCATACCGAGGCCATAAAAAATAAATCAAGTGTTCACAGTGCGGCGCGGAAAGATTGAGTGTAGCGCGGCTTTATGTTAACCCTTCACTGACCGCTGCGCGATGCGGGTGCAATGGACTAATTATTGCTTTAAGGGTTATTTTGGCCTAAATTCAATTAACGATACCAAAGCAAGCCATGGGTTGTTTTCTCACATACTCATAAAAATATTTCTACTATATGCGTGTTTTTTTATATGGCGGAATATGGCCTACCGCGCGAAATAGAGTGAAATCTTAGTGAATTTTACCGCTACCGCTCTTTGTAGCGAATATTCCACACTATGTATGGAATTGGCTTAAAACGTAAAACTAATTTAGCCACTAGCTGTAACGACCAGTACGTTACGATAACGGCGTTACGGCAGCCGTATCTTTGTTACGTTAACGGTCAATTTGATATACATTCGTTACCCTACTAGAGAACCATCGAATAAATAGTTTTGCGGTCTAGGTCCTTTTTCAAAATAAACTGTGCCTACTACAACAATCTTTTCGACACTTACCTACATGAAAAAAAAATGCATTTAATTTAGCAAAAATACTTGAGAGTACCAACACCACAATATTTCACAAAGTAGACTACATAGGCATTACCATATAAAAACCTAGCGAAAATAAAATAACGTAAACATCTTCATAAAAGGTGAATAATACGAAGGCAGTATCAAAGAGAGCTATTATGAAAAATCGTAACACGTTTACTGGGCGGACCGCCCTGCATTATTCATGACTACTACCTGTACCTACCCTTATTTATATCGTTTACGGAGCTTGGGGCGGCTCCGCCCCGTGAGACGTTTTTAATCCATGATTTATTAGAAAATAGTGTAGGCAAGGAACTATAACATGTTATGTTATATTTAGTTTTTCTTATTTTAGTTTTATGTGGAGTGGATGGGTCGTCTATTTATTTCAAGGAAAGCCATAGCTTTATAGCCAAACTAAGAGACGAATTGAAGTTGAAAGAGTATAATAAACAAACTATGAACATGATGTGGATAGTCTATATGCATCTACAGAGTTAGTTAAGTATGTTAATTTTTTGCTGTTTATTTTCTATCAACATTTATGAAACGATAACGTCATGGAAAAAGAATCTTTGGTATTGGACAGCTATTGAGAAGTTTCGAGGAGGCTTCAGTATTTGGCGATACGTGCTAGGTTTCCCGGTACGTGGTGAATTTATAATTAATGACTATTGAATGATTATTATTTAGTTATTTTATCACGCACCTTTTGTTATTATTGCTTTTGTTATTGGCTTTGGTAATTGATGCTATTTAATTTGCGGCTTTTCTGCGAAGGAAGCCGCGAGGTAAGTGTTACTATAAACAACATAGAGTTTTATGTCAGGTTTAGCAGTCTGTCCAAGATTACAATAGAAATTACGTGAAACTTAAAGTTTAGACCACTGAAAACTCCTTACACGACCACTTTGAATTTAAATTAAAACATTTGCCCAAAACCACCCAAAACAAATGCGAGCACATAATAAGCTCATTTCCATCCGAAAACCAACTGAAATCCTACAGTTCTAAACGAGAAACAGAATACAAGTTTATCATTCGTCTTGTTAGAACGCAAATGAGAAAATATCCGAGAATCCAATCCTCCGTATCCCCAGGCACTGCCGTAATTGCTTAAGAGAAAAATCCAAATGAGAAATGAAAAAGGGATTCTTTTCAGAGGAAAAATTATATAATTGAATATCTCCTCCGTAAGTATTATGAGGTATAAAATATGATAATTGAGTTTTTGCTCACGGCGAGTCGGGGGTTATTTTGTACGGTTTCTGACGCTAATGAACGTGAGGTTCAAACTAAGATATTGTGTTACTGGCTTTTGAATTTATATGAGCGGGTTTGTATGAAACGTTCACGTGTATGCTGGTGTGAATTATACAAGTGGAATTTAACGCATTTATTTTTCGGCTTTCATCCCTGTTTCGTGTATTATAACGGGAAATATAAACTGGCACCCATCTGCCACGATTTTTATGGGCGCTGCTAATAGATCATAACTATTTATGAAAATCATCGAATTATTCCAGAACTCTGGACATTTTTCTTTAGCTTATTATTTCAATTGAAAATAACTTATTCTAATTTGCCTATTTAATTGTAATTTTCTATGTTAATGAAGGCTTTTTTAATGATTTCACAAAATATAAATTTAAGGATTCAATTACGAGGGCCTTACTTATTTTTGTTACCATATTAATTATTTTTGTTCACAAAGCAAATTATTAATTAAATAACCAAATTAGAACTATCTTTAAAGTAAAAACATGAAACACTAGGTATCTTTAAGTTGAAGCGAGTGATCTAAATTGAGCATTTGGTAAGTTTTAGTAGCTTTTCTGTTCCCTACTTACTCATATAGTCTTATAAAAGTTAACATTTTGCACAGTCCCGTCTTCCTAAGAAACAACTAAATCTGATCGTAATTTCAACCATGCCGGAGTCGTTAGCAATCAGTATTTGCGCCGTAACGTCGTTAACGTTAACGTCGCGACGGATCGTGACCGGCTTGGCTTATCAACTCTTTGTGAACCTCCTTGTGTCCTGAGGGAAAAGAAGTTCGGTGTCTGTGGGGTTAGGTGACGAAATAGAAACTTTAGGGTTTAGGTAGTTTTTATTTTTAGCAGGGATAGCCTAAAATCCGTCGCAGCTCTAGATTCCCATTGTATACATTACCCATTTCCCAAAGTCTTATTTTCCAGAGTTTTGTATCGTCTGCATAAATAGAAACTTACAAATAAAATTTTTGTGCATCGGTCATTTACTAATGAAGAGACCCTCTATGTATGTATATCAAAAAGCTAAAAGGAAAAGAAAGTGTGGAGGATTTTATACCTGCAGTAGGATAATCTAAGCTAGGAATAAATATAGATAGGTAAGTCAAATTATCAATTTCGAATAATTCAGTATTCAACGTTTGAGGCCATGAATAAAAATTGTGCCCGTTTTGACGAAAAGCATCAATACAATTCCTCCAAAAGTTAGCCAACAATGATATAATTCGACAATACCAACCTAATTCCGAGTTACAATCAAATACATAATTCGAACTCAGTTCACTCGCATTATAATCGAACAAGCAAAGTTTGATCTCGCTCAAGCGCTCCCAACTCGATTCCAGCGATCGGATTCTCAACTCGTAATCGAGTCGCGGCCCGGAATTATTCCGACCGAAACTCGTAACTTCGTCAACCCTATAAAGGATAGAAGATAGAACAAAGCGGGACTCGCAGTACTTGCGGTACTTGCTACCACAATTGGCCGTATACCTGACTCGATGGAAGTTTTAAAAATGGCTGCTCTTTGAGGGAAAACTCGATAAGCCGAGCCCGCGGGACGCGTAAATTTGATTCTGAATCGCTCGTGCCTTTGACGCCGTGTCGTTTGAAGATTTGACTGTTTGTCCGTTATCGGGTACCGTACATGTAAATAAGGTTTCTTCTAAAGTGGGATCCAATTTAGTTTTGCGATCGACTGTAATGTTCAACGGTATAATAAATTCACCAATAGGTACATTGAGAACAAATTTTTAGATATGAAATAATTTGGAATCTCTTTCGAATAGGGTAGGGATGTATATGACTAGTGCAGGAAATATGGCAATACACCCTTTCTCATGAACCAATAAGTTTTACCAGACCTACGTTCAGCAAGCATACAAGGAAAAAACAATGCACTGAAAATAGGCTAATTTACCAATAATTTACTAAAGAAAACATTAGGTACTTTGCAAAACAGAGAGCAAAATTCAATTTTCCCCTCTGCATACAGATGCAAATTTCTCGGAATGAAATGATAGAGCGTCTTCTCTCAAAACTCGAATTACAGTTGAATAATTTCAACTTATTTGTATCTGTAGCAATTAGCTACGGCGTAGCACGTAGTTTCGTAGCTGTGACGTAGCAGAGTATAGGTTTGTCAGACGCGACTTTGTTTTGGCTTTTTAAAAATGCTGCAACTACAAGCAATTTCTTAAAAGTCGGGTACTGACCGGTGTTATGGGGCGTATCATAATGTGTTTCTCAGTGTTCGTGCGTTCGGTGCGGGGAAAAAAGTCGCTCGCATCTAGCAATGGAAATTTTGATATGTCCTGCTCGCTGCGAATAAACCACCCCGGAATACCAGTCGGTACCCGGCCTATAATACACCTTGGATACATTATTAATATAATCCATAAATATTTAAAACCAATCTGTTCGAAATAGGTACTTTAAAAGAGTTCTGATTCTGACGCAAACTATAATAAGGCGCAAGCCTATCAGTAATCAGATGTCGAGTACAACGCAGCTGTTTTCCACGACTTTGGAACGCGACTTTGTAGGTCGCGCCTAAAAGTCGCGTCGTTAGGTAGCGTCCGATAAAATAAGCTCTCAATTTCCGAGATTCACAGACACCGTAGAGATAATAGCCTTCATAATTATTAATGAATAAACAATGTAAAAGTAAATGTTTAATTTCGCAAAGTTGGCCGGAGGTATTTCCATTTTCTATTTTAACTTTTTGCGTTTAGATAATTTGTTATATTATTTATTAATGTTCTTTATCAAAACGGATCTAATCTGTTATACTTATCTACCTAATTATAATAAAAAGAAACTGCAGAAGAATACACCTTTTTTTAAGAAAAAAAAATTATTCTTTCCAATTGTGCCCTTAAATTTCTAAATTCAACAGTAAATCTGCAGTTGAGCTTAATGCAGATTGTACTAAATAGTGTAGTCTTCTAGACTACATAGGTAACCTGAACCCAAATAATGTCTGGAAAGTACATGAGACAATTAACACAGGTGTATTAGCATAACTCTAAGAACCAGCCTTTTGTATTTATTCTCCCAACAATGACTTTTATAACAATAGTTTAAAGACCTTAAATTTAGGGTTAATTAAATCTGGCGATATCTGGCGCAGCGCATAAGCATTGCCATACAGCGAGACAATGCAGCCAGCATCTTGGGTACACTTCCAACTGGTATTGATATGGACCAGTTGACCTACCTGTAGTTTGTTTGAATCAGTCTGCAGTTAGCTCAATTGTTTCTTGTAAAGTTCTAGTCTAGTTCTAATTTAGTTTTTTAATTTATTAATTACAAAAATGATAAAGCTGGGTTATCATATCACACCCTTCATAATTAAACGTGTTTTAATAACCATAATCAATTACAAAGTTTATCTAACTAAATATGACATTAACATTAAACAATTATTATTAATTTAATATGGTAATGACCCCTATGTAACTGAGAAGTTGAAAACAGAGTTCCGCAGGCATATAAATTTACATTGAATGAACGGAACCCTTTAGCCGCGTATTAATTAATGCAATAAAGCGCGTAATTAGAGCATGTGACTAAGAGATTAGTGATGGCGAAAATTCTATCGAAATTATAAACATCCAAAAACAAAAAAAAAAAATATCGAAAATTCTAATTAGTAACTGAAAGAAATTAGAACTAGTATATACAAAACAGAGTTAACTCCAGACTGTTGCAAACAATCTACAGGTAGATCAAATGAAAATCATTGGCAATGAAATTAAAATTATATCCAAATGCATTCGCTGCCTAGCCTTTGTTCGACATGATGAGACAAGCCACAGACAACGAATTTAAGACGGGCATGATCGACATCGGCATTGATGGTGCTAAAAATTCAACTCGTGTAAAACTGTGCTATTTTTGTCTCCTTGCTCTAGGAGTCACATATGATCAAGCCATAGCATCGGTCCATCCTCCCCATCGGTGTAAGACCAGTTTAAAATGTCCAGCGACCATGGCTAGTCTCCATTGATTTCTACTGGCCAACGTGGTCGAATTTCGATACGTATTCATCATTCGTAACGCTTCAGTTGTTTTCGACGTAAGATCAATGTTATGATTTCTAAGCTAGGTTTCATAATTTACTAGCGATCCGCCCCGGCTTTGCACGGGTGCATGATATACATATAATCTTTCTCTTGAATTATTATATCTAAAAAAAAACTGCATGAAAATCCGTTGCGCAGTTTTAAGCATACGTAGGGACAGATAGCGGCAAGCGACTTTGTTTTATACTATGTGATGCTGTGTCGACGTCATATTGTAGCTTGTTATCTGAAGTTATTAGAATAAGTCAAATTGTGTAATGCTACAAATGACTTTACCTTCTCTTCTCTGAAGTCCATAAATAACTCCCACCCCTACTCAACAATTACTAGAATTGCGTCTCATCCAAACTAATTTATGCCTTTTTTACGCAATAACGCTTAATTGCCCTTTATTTATCTCTTTTAATTTTTTTAATTTGATCACTCGCTTTTATCAGAATTTATGATACACGATGCTGACTCTATTTATATGCGTAATTCGAACAAATGGCCTTTCAACGAATGTGTTTCGGTTATTAGAAATGATAGCTTTAACTCGATTATGGAATTGATATTGATATGGTTTAAAGTTTTGATGAAGTAGAGATTGAAATGATCTAGGGATTTTAAAAGTATTAGTTACTGCTGTGTATAATATTATACACTGACGAAAATGTACTTAAATGCTACATAGTAATACTTAAAAATGTTAATTTGAATCTGATTATGACAACTCGTTGTTGAATAAACTGATCAATTACTAGTTTAACAAAAATTTAAAAAATAATCATCCAAAGTAATTTTTTCTTTTAATCGCATTTTTTTCGTTGAGGATAGTAAAATATCCGATAGTGCACTTTCTGCTGGTCAGGCTTAATCTGGCTTCTAACTAGTCACTAGATTACACAGTTTCATCACGATCTACACAAATCATTGACCAGGAAATCATAAACAAAACTTGACTTAAACCCCACAACATTATGAGCCAACCCTCATAAAAATAGAAAATGCCATCAAAAATTCAGCTTTCCTTACTTATTGTTGAGCTCCTGCGGCTGAGCGGATAGTCGGATTTTTAAAGAAACGTAAGCAGTTTAAAGTCCACAGGGAGCTAAGAGTACATTAGCGGTCGGTTGTGGGTTCGAGCAAATGTTATTGTTTTCTGTGAACCAATATTAAGAAACGAGTTTTTTAAAATAATCTGAGCGTTTGGTCAAAGACATCCTAGAGCTGCTTTGGTTAGTATCTGGCAACGCACCAGCATTGCCATATAGCGAGGCAATGTAGCCAGCATCTTGGAGACGCTTCCGACTGGTATTGATATGGACCAGTTAGGCTTTTTGTAGATGGCTTGCAAAAGTCTGTAGTTAGCTCAATTGCACATCATATTCTATTTCTGTTATTTAATTGTAATATTCTCAGGTTTGTTAAAAAAGAATCAAAATGTTTTTTGATTCTTTTTTAACAAACCTGAGAATAAAAATGGGTAAACACGTCATCCGGTAATTCATTTTGTAGGATTTATTAATTAAAATTATCCGAGATCCATTAAATGTAAACCCTTTATCAACAAAGAAAATTACAATAAAATAACCAGATTAGAACTGATATTTACAACTGAAACACTTGAGCTATCTCCAGACTATTGAAAACAATCGTCAGGTATGTGCATTAAAGTCCTGAGAAATTATTACATTTGCCAAATCAAATCCGTATTCTGGCTCCTATTATGTCTACTCCCCTTCAGGGACCAGCCTCACCTCGACTGTTGTGTCATATTCTTATTTAGATTTTATTAACCAAGCCTATGGAGTGGATTATGGTCATACTTTTTCACTGTTTTGCTAATGCATTCATATTTTTTAATATTCAAATCTGCAAAAAGAGTATTTTCCCAAAACTGAACTACGAGACTCTAAGTTCAGTGTCTTTAAAAATTTTACTTACAAAAGAGAGTTAAGTCAACAAAGAAAATTACAGTCAAATAAAAAACAAATACTGGCATTTACAATTAAAACAATTGTACTAAATGCAGACTGTTGCAAACAATCTACAGGAAGCTCAAGTGATCCATATCAATTCCAGTCGGAAGCATTCCTAGTTAACATAATCTGTAACCTGTATTTATACGGATATCTATAGTTCTACGAATATGCTGCATAAATAGGTGATTGAATAATTATAGAAAGTGACATCTAGCTTTAGGTTAAATTGACATTTGACTGCTTAGAAGATAGAGCTTTCAATTCCAATTGTATTACCTGTCTCTTTAATTAATTATGATCCTAGATGATTGTTTATTCTTTTAATGTCAAACTTATGTATAAGCCAAAACTTATGTATAAGCCAAACAGATATTTATGTGAGAGAAGAAAAGATAATCATTTTATATAAATTATATTTTAACTGAATTAATTAATTAACTGGTAAAATAAAAGGATTGTATTGATAATTATGAATTTTATTAATAAAACAATCAGATAATAAACTAAAGAAATTATCGTTATTCAATAATTAAATTTAATAGGCGACAATATGAAAGGAACAATCAATTAATACAATATTTTACCTGAAGGTGTTGCAGAGCTCTGTCCATGCCGGCGGTCGCACTCAGAATGCCATGCTAACGTACTGACGCCTATTTATATAGAATGACCGTGGTGGGGTGTGACGTTTCGTTACTAACTTCGTACTTAGTCCGTAGGACACAAAGTTCGCACTAGTCGTTAACAGTCTTTTATAAAGAGGAAGTCGTTGAATATCAAATATAAAATTTTGAATTAATTAAAAATGAATTATCTCCCACACGGCCATTCTGACAGGCAGCCAGCACAGACAGGCTCGCTAAATATACAATAATTCTCTTCAAACTTACACTAAATATCTAGTTAATATTACATGACAATACTATCGTATATAATACTAGGTAATCAGTTTTATGTACAATTCGATTGTTTTGATTATAATGAAGACCGTAAATGCCACATTTGGCACAGTCGTCGCTAGCCTCGGTAAGTAAAGCCATATTTATAATTATGGCGCGGCTATTTATTACATAAGGCCTCGGTAAAAAGAAGCCTTTATAGGCGCGGCCGATGTATACCGTACTCCTATTGCTCAGTAACCACAAAAAGCGTTTGGCCAGAACGCCTCGCGTTTACTGGGCAATAGGTTAAGTATAAGTACTAGTCGTCACATACTAAGGACTCGGTTAGAGTCGAACCCATATCGGGTGAAACAAGTCTTATATTCTCGTGAGCTACATACAATTCATTTCCAGTAGAATGAACTTTTACAGTGTATCGTTCATTTTCATGGACATTAGTGATCACGCAAGGTCCTTTATACTTGCTGTCGAGTTTGGTGATGACTCGTGGATTTTGTTTTACTAAAACAATATCACCCACTTTCAATGGAGTAATTTTAGCCTTATTTTGGTCAAATTTATTTTTTTGTGCTATGGCACATTGATCTATTTTTAGTTTTGCCAACTCACGGCAAGTATTTAAGTCAAAGCGCGTTATATCATCTACAAGGGCGGCAAGGGCAGGAGGTGACCGATTGCAACCCATGAGAAGCTGGAATGGAGTTTGTCCAGTACTTTTGTTAAAAGTGCAATTGATCGCCAGTTGTACTTCACCAACAGCATCCTTCCAACTTCTCTTGGTCGTGTTTTCGACAACAGTGAAACAGTCAGTCAGAACTTTCATAAGCCTTTCGACCTGGCCATTTGCACGGCTGACACCACTGGCAATAAAGTGTAATTCTATGGACCAGAATTCACAGAAGTTTCTAAGTTCTTTACCGGTATATGAAGCTGCTTGATCACAAATTATTCTTTTAGGGGTACCAAAAGTATGAATAAGATCTTTAAGACAATTTACGGTAGCAATAGCTGTGAGATTTGCAACTGGTTTTATAAAACAGAATTTAGAAAATGCGTCAATAAATACTAGCGCGTATTGTTTTTTGAGTTTTGTTCCCGTTAATTTCCCAGTTGTGTCCATGTGTACTGTATGAAAAGGGACAGGTACCTTATCAATAGGATGGAGGGAAACTTGTTGTGACCCGGATTGACTTTTGTTGACCTTGCATACAAGACAATTCTCAACATATTTTCGGGTATTTTTACACATTTTAGGGAACCAATATAACTCGCGAATTTTCTCTAGTGTTTTTTCCCATCCTAAGTGTTTGAGTGCGTCATGGTATATTTGGATTATATGCCACCTGTAAGCTTTCGGGACAAACAATGATTTCTTTGTTTTGTTATTTTTTGTTGTGTAAATGCGGTACAGCAAATTATTACAGATCTCGTAGCTGGGAGCTAAATCTTTTTCGATTGTCTTATTACGAATTGAATCAATTATTTCTTTGGTCTCGGAATCATTTTTCTGCTCGACCTCGAGCCAATCTTCATAGTTCATAACATTATTTACTGTTACAGGGTTCCTACTCAAAAAGTCTACGTGAGGTATACGCTCCCCTTTGCGATACTCTATCTCAAAATCAAAGCCCTGCAAGTATGACCACCATCTATGTACGCGAGGAAGGAGTTCTTTTTTGCTACGTGATGCTTTCAAAGAGTTACAATCCGTTACGAGTTTGAACTTTCTGCCATACAAATAGTGTCGGAAATGTTTTATTGCTCTAACGACAGCTAGCGTTTCAAGCTCGTACGAATGGTATCTCTTTTCAGTATCAGTGGTTCGCATGCTAAAATATTCCACTACTTTGAATTGAGCATCATGTTTTTGGAGTAAGACTGCGCCGAATCCAGCAGAACTGGCATCGGTATGCAATTCTATGTTTTTTGTTGGGTCAAATAAAGCCAAAGTTGGTTCTGAGGAAAGCTTTTGTATTATTTTTTCTCTTGCAGCGTCGTGTTCGGGAGTCCAATTCCATTTGGTGTCTACTTTAGTTAAATTGTACAAGGGGCTCATTGTTTGTGAGAAGTTAGGAATAAATTTCCGAAAGTATCCTGCAAGTCCGCAAAATTGACGAACTTGTTTGACTGTCTTTGGAATAGGGCATTTCTTCAGGGCTTGCACTTTACCAGGACTGGGTCGGACAGTACCGTCAGATATAATACGACCAAGATACTCTATTTTCGTTTTAAGAAAGTGGCATTTTTTGATATTTAGAGAAAATCCGGCTTGTTTCAAGGAGTCCAAGACTTTGTTTAAGTGGTCGAGACCTTCATCAATAGATTTGGAAAATATTATAACGTCATCTATGTAGGTTAGGACGAATACGTCAATGAAGGGTTTTAACGCTGCATTGATGGCTCTTTGGAATACTGACGGCGCATTACATAGCCCAAATGGCATACGCATCCATTCGTATTGTCCGTCAGGGGTAACAAAAGAGGTCTTTTCGATTGAATCTTGAGCGATAGGGATTTGGTGGAAACCAGCGGCCATGTCAAGAACGGTAAAATATTTCGAGTTAACGAGTTTACTGATGTGATCATCAATAAGAGGGAGTGGAAAATGGTCTCTGACAGTGTTGCTATTTAATTCTCTGTAGTCGACGCATAATCTGTCACTACCGTCCTTTTTTCGTACGAGTAAGATAGGGCTTGCGAATGGAGAATTGCTATCACGGATAATACCGTTGTTTTTCAAATCTTGAATAATATTTTTAACGCTTTCACGTTCAACCGGAGCCAAGCGGTAGGGCCGTCTCTGAACAACTTTGTCTGGATTTTTAAGTCGAATAGACATCTCTCCGGTATTAATTTGTGTAACCGAATTTCCGGTTGTGAAAAGGTCAGAATAAGATTTTAATAATTTGAGTAGTTGATCTTTCGAGTCAGTATCGACATCAGAATCTACACAAGACTCCAAATGGATTTGGTCAACAAAATTGACATGGTAGATGTTTCTTGAAATTTTGGTTTCACTTTTGGAAAATATCACCTGAATACCAGGAACATCAAAAAGATTTCCCCCCAAAAGTGCATCGTATTGAATATAATGATCTGGGACCAAAATAAATTCTAATTCCAAAACTAAACCATCGAAATGTACAAGACTAGTTTTGCTGCGAGATGAGCTAAACGAATTTTCTCCTACCCCCCGCAATAAGGTGGTCTTATAAGAAGTTTTACCGCTTATAGAATCTCCGACGCTTTCACGCATTAATGAGCATTCAGCGCCGCTGTCGACTAAAGATATGAGATCACGGTTATCGATTTTGACGATTATAGTACGACTGTTAGTTACTATCAAAGAATTGACAGATTTTTCTTGTTTTTCAGTTTTTGGTTTTTGGTTGAGGCGTTTGAAGCAATTTTCAAATTTATGACCGGGTTTTTTGCAAAAGCTACATATTGGTCTTGTTGGGTCTTTGTAAGTAGTTGCAGACTCGTTTTTTTGGGACTGTGTATTGCGGGAATTATTATTTTGGGTTTGAGTTGCTGAGTTGTTGCTTGTATTAGCGTGATTCTGATTTGAACGGCAATCTCTTTGTAAATGTCCTAACTTGAAACACTTTTGACAGCGTCTTAATTTGAAATCTTGAGGTCTGAATGGTTTTTTGGCAGGAATATTGTGATCAGCATCATTTACCGGATTTTTGCGTTTATAAGAATTTAAACTTTGTATAAGCTGAGGTAAAGTTTTGGGTGTGAGCCGTAACAAATCTGACCTAATTCGAAAGTCCGACATACCTGAAATCACAGCGTCCACCAAATGCATCTCGGTCACCTTGACGCCCACAGCCTTTTTCGCCAGCTCCCATTTACGGGAGGCGTACTCGGCTAAACTGCTCGCCTTATCACTTGTATAGTCCATAAATGCGGTGAGGTCATCATAGTACCTGGTTTCATCTGCAAATGTTTGAATAAGGTTAGTTTTTATATCTTCCCAGCTAGTGAGAGTACTGTAGTTGCGACGAGCCCAGTCTGCGGCGCGTCCTTTCAAATTTCTTCTAGCTAGATTTAATGTTTCTCGTTCACTGAGCTGGTATTCGATTTTCAATTCGTCTACGTGGTGACACCAGACTTGAACAGTATCGGTTCGATCATCAGGATCAAAAGATGGCAAATAAATGCTTTCGAGATTTCTCGTACGTGGTATGGGTTGTATTGTTGGTGGCGTGAGAGGAGTGCTTGTAGCATGCATAAAAGTTTGCATCATTTCTTGCATCATAGATTTCATAAATTCAAGTGGAACAAAGTTACCGCCCTGATTGCTCGGTCCTGCAGCAGTGGATCCAGAAGTTCCAGCGGAATAATGATCAACACTGGCCGGATTTTGCGGCTTTTGGTGCCCGGAACCGAGGATAGGGGAATAATCCTCCTGCTGTTCACCCACGGCGCTGCTCGAAGTACGCGGGACGCAGGACGGCGGTGAAACATCTGCATCATCATCATTGTTGCGAGGCCGTGACATTTTATCTGAAACTCATAAAATACACGTCATTTAAACAAGCTTTTTATTATCCCACTTCTGATGTGAGAGAAGAAAAGATAATCATTTTATATAAATTATATTTTAACTGAATTAATTAATTAACTGGTAAAATAAAAGGATTGTATTGATAATTATGAATTTTATTAATAAAACAATCAGATAATAAACTAAAGAAATTATCGTTATTCAATAATTAAATTTAATAGGCGACAATATGAAAGGAACAATCAATTAATACAATATTTTACCTGAAGGTGTTGCAGAGCTCTGTCCATGCCGGCGGTCGCACTCAGAATGCCATGCTAACGTACTGACGCCTATTTATATAGAATGACCGTGGTGGGGTGTGACGTTTCGTTACTAACTTCGTACTTAGTCCGTAGGACACAAAGTTCGCACTAGTCGTTAACAGTCTTTTATAAAGAGGAAGTCGTTGAATATCAAATATAAAATTTTGAATTAATTAAAAATGAATTATCTCCCACATTTATATATCTATTTTATGGTTTTATACAGCCAAATATATTAATCTCTCTGTATTTCTGACTTTTAACGTAATAATATGTTTTTGTTTAGACCTATAGAGAAAAAATATTTTACCATAATTTTTGATAGTTTTTTATCAAAACTTTTTGCCTCACCATCATACTAAATGACTTTCCAACCCCTTGATTAGGGTAGTCTTATCGACTTCTGATATGACCTGAGGGTAGGGTTGCGGTGCAACTGTTACAAAATGTGTTTACTTTGTTTCAACAAGGGGTTCTTATGATCCACTGATGTTTCCCTTGTTAGTTCCCTTGGGAGTTGCTTTTGAAGTGTTTAGTTTTACAACTTGTTAATTTAGTTTTTCTTCTAAAATTTAAAACAAATCTTGTAAATAATAATAATAATTAATAATATAATCTTGTCGTTTTCTATGTATAATAAAAAAATGTCTATATATGTAACAATATTGTATTATGTATACCAGTCATCTAGTACATCTAGTACAAGCTCTGTTTAGCTTGGGGCTAGATGAAGCTATGTGGATTTTCCGGCATTATTTATTATACTTAATAATAATATTTGATATAATGGCTGGGTATTTGATATCTCCTCACGAAAACTATTGACGGCACCAGGCTAAAGTGTGGTTCTAGAGCAGGAAAAATAAGAAAGGCATGTTTTAGATAAGTAGATACTAATTTTACTCCTGAGATTGATCAATTGAGGTCCTCAACGAAATTGCCATTCAAGAATTGGTTAACATTTCATTGAAAATGAATCGTAATTTCAACCTATGGCTTGTGCCATAAATTCTTATTTCCATGAATTGGATGAATTTTACTTTAAAAACATGAAATAATATTTTAGTATCACTAATTCGTCTATTAAAATATATTTATTTAAAAAAGTTTTACAGTTAGCCCTTGACATGCTAAGTGCAATATTACTTGCAAAATTTTATACAAAACATTCTTTTTTTTATTCCAACTTATGTAAAAACATAACTTGTCCTGAATTTGTCCAACATAAATAAAGCACGTTTGCAATTCCCGCTGAAAAATAAACTCAGTCAAATTTTGTATTGCGAATCTTACGAAATGCACGTTCTAAATCCGCGTCACGTACGGAGTAAAAAAATTGCTTTATAACGAATGCATGGAAAGAACAATATTGTGTAAGTCGCTTTAGTACAGTCGGTAGAAGGGGAATAAAAAGTCGAGTACCAACTTCAAGAAAGTGAACCTTGAGCGCAGATAAATAAAGCTGGATAATTTTATTTACACAACAGCAATATTCATATTCAAACTCAGTACCTCATTATATCAAACAAAGCAAATAATGTGCCGATCTTAAAAATAGTCACATTTTCCCAAATAAAGTGCACACCGAAAAACACTGTCAAAACTGATGCTGATCATTCGAACTAGCATTGGTGTCGGTAAAGTTCCACAAAAACTTACCGTTCTTCCCGTTTTCCTTTGCTTAGGATAAGGACTCTGTCCGTCTTCCTTCTGACACTAGGTTGTCCAGGACATGGCTTCTTTGCTACAGCTTCTGGAGAATCTGACTAATAAGTCAGATTCTCCATTCAGGTTACAGAATACAACTGTACACTAGTCTGTTTACTGATAAGCGAGGTCTCGAGCCAGTAAAGCCATAATTTTTCCAACTAAACAATAAAACAATGTTTCCAGCAAGTTGACTAGTTTTTATTCTCCATGAGACTACATCAGGACACCATGCACCTAGACGAGAGAACACCTAGCAACAACGATAGAGTCCTGTCAGTGATTTTGCCTCTTCAAGCTCCACATACCAAGCTCTCTTCGCGGACTACATTTTGTTAGTCTTTCCAAATTAATCTCTAATTGAGGTAAATCCAAGGTATTTGACGATATTTTTATCTGGAAGCTCTTCTCCGTAGAGTTTACAGTAGAGTGGACAGTTGCCTCATGTACGTTGTTGATTTCTTTAAAAAATCTAGCTGAAAGATCTATGTGAATCTAGTGAATCTAAGATATATCATATCTATCTATCATTTTGGATCTATCTATCTAAGATATATCTATCTATCTATCATCATCTACCAGCCAGATTGTCTCATCTCTCTATCGAGCTTTTTAGCTACGTTATCTTTTATTATATTTTTACTTTCATGAAAACATTTTCGTTAAAACAATTTCCATACATTTCATGACGACTGTACCACAACTCTACAAAGATCATGCAACTAAACTTGCTTATTTATACTCTGTCGCGAACGCATTACCCGATTAGCTCTCTCAGAACAATCGTATTCCCAACCTTATTCCCCTGAAATAAGGAGAGAGGCTTTGCAATCTCCTAAATGGGTGTAACCTGAGCCGCCGGGTTTAAAATTGAAATTTATATGTGCGCATTATGTATGAGAAGGATTATGGCGGGCCCTGGAGACGAAATAGTTTTGGGAATGTTGCGCTGTTTAAAAGACTGAAGATGCTCGTGTTTGTATGTTTCTTGCAGGACATCTTGGTAGGTATTCGAAGATGAAACCTTGTTATGTATGCAACCGATATAAGACTCGCCGGATCAATCCAATTCGGTTTTAATATTATGTTGTATTTTGTTTTGATCTCCCCGTTCAATGTCTTTTTGTGAATACGTTAGACATGGTTGGCAAGTAAAAATATTGTTAGCTATGCGAAAATATTTATTTGATATTTGTTGGTACCTTTTAAAAGATCCACTTTGATTTTAAATAAAATATGCCATGTTTCTGCTAAAAATCCATCTAAACACGTCTATGATGTAATTAAAATCACGTTTTTCAGTTTAAAAGTAGGTAAAACATAATTTATTTTATACAAAACACCATGAACCTAAAATTTCTATAAAATTGTACAAACTTTGTAAATAAGAAAAGAAATATATTTCCAGTCTCAGACGGCAGGTAATTTCGTGAGGGAGAGACGATTATAGCTATTAAATATGCATTAACGAATTTTTCTCTTAAAAAGCTGAAAAAATGGCGTAAAAAGAAAATTGCCAATTACTTGCGAGGAGGGCTCGTTTACCTACTGAAATTAAATTTATACCTTAAAGATTGACGTACACAAATTGAATGTTGAGATGTTTTCGTATTTTCCTTTTGAGAGTAATGGTGTAAAATAGCTGATTTGTGTGTATTAGAGCTACATGCTTTTGATGTTTAACAGGCATGTAATTCTGTGAGATGTTTTATATTAAAAGGTAGGCCTAAGTCTGTATGACACTTTAAACGTTTATTGAACATTCAATTTTGATTCTTTAGCAATGTAGTATTTTTTGAAATTTGTTTTAAATGAATATAATTCCAGAGTTTAAAACTCTCATTTTAAAAATTGATCACATTTTTATTTGATCGTGATGCACCTAGATTCCTATTAAAAGATTTTATCAACATAAATAGCTAAGTAAAGGAGCTTAACAACATACGTTTTAAGTCATTATGTAGTAATTATTAAAATTTATGAATTATAGTGATATTACTATCTATGTATGTACGTACCTAGTTAACTTGGTGATCTTCCAACTCAAACTAGGTTCTTTGTTAACCCGCTTACATTCATAATGAATTCGTCAAACGACACTTTATAGTAAAATAATTTTACGTTTAACTTTTCTATATATTCGCCGTTAGTCTTTAAGACACAAAAATATGACTTTTGTTACAGGAAGAAATTTAAAAATGCTATGATAGCTAAAAATAGATAAAAAAAATATCAAAAGAATTGCGTATCAAAACAATTTACGCTCATGTTTGGTAAAAATTATTGTAGTCACCATACTTTTCTCAACTTACCATTAACATCCAATAAAATCAATCCAGAATGCCTACCTGTTCACCGTGTAGATTGTTCTTGAGCGGTTAGAACGCCAAATGTCACATATTTTGTATTTATTACTTGGTTTATAATTTTTTTTCATAGTTAGTTTGCATTTAAGAGTTTTCATTCCCTAACACCAATTAAATGACGATTCAAACCTACATTTTTGATATCACTATCGCGGACCAGTGTTGCCATAAGGCGACATCTATGGAGGCGATGAATAAATGATCACAGGCGGCAAACTTGCCTCGCGTAATTATGCGCTGTCATAAATTGACAGTAATTACTGGATGTGTTCAATGTGTTGATGTTCAAGGGTCTCGTAACATCAACATCATCAACATCACCAACCTATAATAGTCCACTGCTGGACATAGGCCTCCCCTAATGAGCGCCATAGATGGCATCTTTATTTGGGGGTTATTGCCCATAAACCCCACGCTGGGCATGCGGGTTGGGGATCGCAGTTCGGTTTAGTTGTTCTGCAGAAGGCGCTGCTGCCCGCCTCCCCCTGTGTTTCCCTTAGTCGCCTCTTACGACACCCACGGGAAGAGTTGGGGTGGTGAAATTCTATGCCGGCACCACACGGCTCGTAACATAGGCCTTATTAATTCAAAGCTTTTAAGATTTTTATTGTCATGTTTTATCTGCAAAATGAACACTATTTAAAGCTATTTATAATATATATAAGCTATACATATAATGCTATCAAGGCGTATTTAAATTGCCAATGACGTCTGTCCTTGAAATTTTATCGTTTAGTCATAAAATCTCGCAACAGATAGATTGTTTTACTTTCGGCACAGAGCAACACGGGCCCCCGGCCGGCGGACCACTTTCGGTGCAAAGTCGGGTTAGCAAATATAGTATTAACGATTTTATGACAGACATCTTGACAGCAACTTACTTTAATATTGGGCCTGTTACTATTTTTACAATAAAATTTTTGACTTAATCTAAAATAATGTTACCTACTCGTATACAGAGATTATCTTGTGTTATTATAAGAGAGTCGTTTGACATTTAATTTCTGGTATAATATATTTCTTTAATTACTTCCTTTTAAAATTCACCTACTTGCTAGAGAACTCAATTCTGTATTTTTCCAAAAATTACAATATATTTTGTACTTAGAATACATAAATAATATAAATTTGAACTTACAGTAACATTTGCATGCCAATCTTAGTAGAATATAATTGAAACCAAAATATAATGAATGACTGTGTAACCTACATTACATGCAGCAAAGAAACTTTATCTTTATGTCTGATGAAGACCATTATAGTCTAATACTAATTTGGATACTTTACAGTTCAGGCCACCGTCCACTACACCGCCACCACTAAACATACATATTAGAGTGTATGGCGGCGGATAATGACGTTCA
Source organism: Eupithecia pulchellata (assembly GCA_963931895.1). Classification (NCBI taxonomy): domain Eukaryota; kingdom Metazoa; phylum Arthropoda; class Insecta; order Lepidoptera; family Geometridae; genus Eupithecia; species Eupithecia pulchellata. The sequence goes on from OZ007540.1 coordinate 2,002,179, forward strand.
ATTATGCATGCAATTAACTGATTATAGCAACACGACACCCCTTCATCCCTTCACTAGGGTTGCCACTTTGTAGAGATGTTACCTATTCTGTGATAAGTCATTTTGATATAACGCAAAGATAGCTGTATACTTCTGGAATGCAAGATACTCGTACTTGACATTTAGACATTTATTTTAACTAAATAGAAGCTCGCAGTTTTCACCAAAATGCTATCTGGGATAAAAACTAAGTCAACTATGTAAGATACATATGAAAATAGCAGACACGTTAATTGATATAACAGTATATTATGCATATTATATTATTACCCCCTTATTCAAATAGTCTGCTAACTTATTGCATTGCTATTCCTCAGGCTGCCTTCTTCCATTGACATTAGTCCTTTAAATTTTTAATTTACCTACTTGCTAGAGAACTCGATTCTGTTCTCGAATAAATTATATTTGGAGAATTACAACTGAATTCTTAACAAATAAGAAATATAAAATCGAGAAAAAGGTTCATAAGTTCTATCTCTGCATATTAGAAAGCTTAATGCTTCATTTTTATAATATTAAAAAATATCGATCTGTGGTATTCATATCGATCAGTTGACTTACCTGTAGTTTGTTTGCAGCAGTCTGCAGTTAGCTCAATTGCTTCTCTTGTAAATACTAGTTCTAGTTTAGTTATTTGAGTTAATGTAATATATATTGTATTAAGTATATCAGTCATCTAGTAGCCATAACTGAAGCTCTGTTTTATTTTGGAACATATTTAGCGAAATATTCTCCTGCATTATTTATTTATACGAAGTGTATTTATTGCATCACCACGCTTGCCAAATATATCGATTACCCCTTGCTTATGGCAAGAAGTGAAATACTATAGAAGTGAAAAGTGTTGTAGTTGTTGTCATATTCAGCTTGTCCTGATCGAATCCAACTACAACTCGATGAATAGTTAACAAGCACTCAATTTCAGAGCGTCCTAATCAAGCATTAACATTATTAACTCCGTAATAATTCTCTTTGTCGCCGATGGAATATTCAAGACTGTCCCTGAAAACCAATTAATAAGGCTCCGGTTCGTTACTCACTCTTGACTTGACCCTTTGGTAATGGAATTTGGGTGCAAGGGGTCTTGATGGGGAGGGGTATTGGTAGGACTGGGAGTTGTATGTTTGGTGGGACCATAGATGTATATAATGATGGACAATCTACACAGCATATATGTTCCGGTATAGTATGGTAGAACGACGAGTGAAGGGAGTTTTGAGGGAGAGAGACATACTATTCTTTGAGAAAATATTGGGTATAAATCGAGTATCGGTCGTTATTTCTGTAAATCAAAATTTTCCATTGAAAAACTTCCCCGTCCCCATATCTTACTTAGGGAACAAACAAAAATTCTGTTGGTACAATCAGGTACCTACTATCCGGAATAGGTTCAAAAAGAACTCACGAAATATCTTTATCTCGGTTGCCAGGTTTACAGAGCTTAATTAGAGCTATTAAAATACACAGAAGAAAGCATTAACTCTCTCTCTCTCACTGGTAGGTTTCCCAAGTCAGCTCTTTTCAGCAAGTCAGCTCTCAACATTGACAAGCTGTTGGAGACGTCAATTATTATTATTATTATAGTCGATTATTCCTTAATGGCAATAGCGACGAGCAATGACGACAGTAATTCTTCCCGAATAAAAACACTGGTCACCTGAAAAAACCTCGATATCCATATCATAGAACTTTCCGTATTCACGCGGCACTATAAACTAGGCCTCAAAATCCAGCTCGAAAAGTGCTCTGACACCGACTTGTTAAAAAGTCAATATCAATTTGTCGGTGTCGCGAGCAAAGCCGCGCGCAAACAGCACTTAAAGCGTGGCACGACCGCGCCACACATCAATTATTACGAATCGTAATGAACACAAATCCTTTGATTCCATTGAACGGGTGCCAGAGGGAATTCGGGGGACAAGTGAGAGAAGCAAGCGGGATTGAGGTTGAGGAAAATAGAGGGGGTAAAGCTAAACAACTGGATCGGAATCGGTACGGGGCGTAAGGATTTGTTCTTTTGTATTGATTTCCTTGTATAATTCAGCGTGCACAGAATCGGCATAGCTGTGAATATCGATGCTAGAGTCGGTGATGATGTCATCCGCGGTACGTATGATACGTACTTACGTACGGTACGTACCTTCCCTCAAATACATCTATGCTAATTGCGAAGTCAGTAGACCATATCGCTACTTGTAAATCATCTTTTTTACGATTGCGATCCAGTGGACTCCCAACTAAAAACTGCGCAGAATTGGATCTAATTCTGACATAAGAAACATGAGGTTGCATGTTTGGGAAATTAATAGTGTGAGCTATTTTGTAAGTTAGCACAAAAATAGTACTTTTGCAAGAGCGCGTTGATGTCTCTTCTATGAACAAGGCACTAGCTAGTTTTTATATGAACTAAAGTGATCACATAAATAGCGGTTTTATAATGTAGGTAAAAAAGAGGGGAATACAAACTACTACACCAAGAAATTTAATAAAAAGAGCGAATACAGAACGAATAAATCTTAAATACAAATAAGATACTACTTTCAAATAATTAACACAGAGCTACAACAAAACCCTTGTTCGGGGACCCATCATCGATCGGTGGAAAACCCACTCGATTCCCGCTAGCCCGCTACCGCCCATGAATTACCCCACAGCCGGTTTCGGCGCATCAACTATTCACTGAGGGAATGGCAGAGCGTCGCGACACCTCGGCCGCTCATTTCATTGTCCCAGCATCCCTGACAGGGAGGGACTAAGGTTACTAACACGTAATTTCCTAATTGATGTGTGTATTAGTAATTAGTAACGTGTTAGTAGTGTTAGTAAGGTAATTGGGATCACACAAAGAGGCGATGTATTTGAATGTTCTGTGTAAATCATGGCACAATGTAAGCAATATCAAGAAGTTCTTTAATTTTTGATTGAAAATAAACTCTGAAATACTCATTTAGGCTTTTAATTTGGATACTAGGAAAATAAATTCTGTACTAGATGATGATGATGTTTGCGGCTCGTCATCCGTTTTTTTACGCATTTGTTTTTTTTTTATTTCATATTCATTTGGAAGGAAAGAAGGTAGTCATTACATAGTTATTTTAATAAATACAATAAGGATTTTCTTAGACCAGTAAAGCCTCCACTATAAACATTTTTCACATAAAAACTAAACAGACAGAAATAGTTACTTACGATATTAAAAAAAAATATCCAACAAATATTATACATTATTTTAAACAATTAAAGAAAACTAGGGGAAAAGACTTAAGGCAAAATAAAATTATTATAATTAAGCTATTTCGTTGTTGGCGGCAGCAATGCCCATAGTACTTCTACGAAAGGACCTCCTTCTCCTGAACACAAATCACCACAAATATTTGTACGTTCTGCAGATATTTGTTCAGGGTGCTCTGGTCCTTTTCTATGTATAGTAAAAATATTATGTTATAATATTGTATTATGTATGTATATCAGTCATCTAGTGACCATAACACAAGCTCTGCTTAGCTTGGCGTTAGATGATTCTGTGTGGATTGTCCGGCATTTTTTATTTTATTTTTCTTGCCCCCGCCTGATACCTTAGCTACCTCCCTGTACCCAGCTGTGATGCGATATAGCCCATTTGAATTTTGCACTAGTTTAGCAGGCAGCGTCTTCATCGTAATGCTGTCTTTGTAAGCTTGTAAATCTGACGACTTGAGACAAAGAGCATAATGCTGGCTGAGCACTTCACGATTTACCTAATAGATAACATTCTGGTGCTAGAATCTAGAATGTCTGGATGGGAATCAAGATGATTCTATACTTAGGTTTGGAAGTACTTTGGAATTTGTCTGAATTAGTTGTCCACTGTAATTCTATGCTACACAACAAGTATTATTTAACGCTCTTTGAATAGAATATATTGTATATAGCTCATAGGTATATTGCTCAGTTCATTTAATAAACTAAACATAAACTAAATACATACTATGCCACATCTAGTGTGGTATATCGGACGCTAACAGCGATCTCTTCCAGGCAACAGTTATACATAACACATAAACATATTTCCTTTCTTTCATTAACAATAATACGATCCCCTCCTTTTTTGGGTTAGGTATGATATTCGGTACTGAAATCAGAGAATACCTGCCTGGGTAAACGGACAAAATAATAAGATCAAGTTTACAGATCAGCTCAGATAAAAACTCAATGAAGTCAAAAGGTATCGGTTTAAGATTCCAAAACTAGATTCGGTAGATTTTATAATTTTCGAAATATTTTGAAAACGGTCGAATATTTGTCCATTTCCCTATCTCCGAAGATGAAGCAATATAAAAGTCGTAAACGTTCGAAACTCATCCGCTGAAAACCATCAAACAAAATAACCAAAAATCAAATGTGCAAGTTGGTAACAGAATACAGAATTGATGGCATTAGTGAAGTTCTTGAGGCGCCTGCAAGCACGTGACGGTTGGTTGGTCGCCAACGAGGTTAGCCTTCAAAGGACGTCGTATCGATGTGCACTTTACTACGCAAACTGATTTAAATAATACATTTTATGGAGATTGACGGAGAAAGATCTATGGAGTACCTATGGAGTAAATAAATTGAATATACACTGCCAAGTTTTCGGTTTTATTTTACTCGGAAGTTTTAAAATAAAAGTCCACGCGTACATTTTTTGTACAAAATAGTCATTTCATTGTATTTAGCAGAAGGATCTATGAAGTACCTATAAAATGTTGACAAACTTATATTTACAGTGTTATACACTGCCAAGTTTTCGGTTTTATTTTACTGGGAATTTTTCAAATAAAAGTCACAAAATTATAATTTTATTTTATTTGACAGAATGGGGTATATATACAGTAGCCTGTATTTTAATGGGTTTAATCATCGATAAAAGATCTATTCTTAGAAATAAATTTAGTATACAAAGAATAATTCCTACAAAAATATAATTGGAAAATTCTTAAATAGAATACGAGTATAACCTATAATATTAATATTTCCTCTCATAGTTTCTAGTTTCTATTGCCATCCATTACAATCTCTAAAAGCCACCCAGTAGATACCATGAAGTGTTCATCCATAATGGCATATGGTATAAATGATTTGCTACTAGCAGTCTGCCCCGGCTTCGCGCGGTTCCGGAGCCTATTCAAATCAAACAATCAAAGCTTTCCTCTTTATAATATTAGTATAGATATATTTACCTCACACCTTTCTACAACATCCTTAAACAATCAAAGCTTTCCTCTTTATAATATTAGTACCTATAGATTAGTTTACGTGTCAGCTTCCTACAGGATCGTCTTTGTTGCAGCAGCAGTTCTTACCGGGCGCCAGGGGGCGCGGCGAGCGACGCTCCCCCCGCGCCGCCGCTGTTCCTCCCCCCGCACCTGTCTCATCTCTCGCAGCATCTCAGCCACTTGTCTCAGCCTTTCTTCCCTTCGCTAAAAGGTGAGTCAAAAATACTTCCTACCTACTGATTTACATACAACATGTCATTTTAGGTATCTAACTAAATGACTTACCTCATTGTAATGATTTCTTGGTAATTTTTTTTTTTTTTTTTTTTTTTTTTTTTTTTCCCAATTTGTATCTACAATCGGCTTTGTAGCCATAATTAGATGTGGTCTGGAGTGGAAGGTTTAGGTGTAGTTCCAGTGAAAAGCACCATCGTAAGATTTGAACACTTCAGTTCCTTTGGTCAAGTTCGAGTATGTGCCATCTTTTAAGGCGTTTTATGTGGTCTTTGTCCTGTAGAAGGTCTTTAGCTAATGAGTTGATGTGTTCATGCAGTCTATTTTTATATTTTTTGCTGTGATAGATAACTTCTTCTTTTATGGTTGGCATTTCCAAGTATTCATGTATCTCAGAGTTTCTAACAAACCAGTGTGCGCTGGAAACCGTTCTTAATGCCAAATTTTGGAAACGCTGTAGTATCTCTAGGTTGGAGTTGCTGGCCGATCCCCTGAGTTCGATTCCGTAGGTCCAGATGGGTTTTATTATAGCCTTGTAGACAAGTAGCTTATTGTTAAGCGAGAGTCGTGATTTACGGCCCAATAGCCATGAGAAGTTCTTAAATTGAATGTTTGCTTCTGTTCTTTTGGCTTTAATGTGGTTTGCCCATGTCAGTCGTCTATCTAAGTGCAGGCCTAGGTACTTCACTGTGTTGCTGGTTGGTAGGATTCCTCTTTCCATGCTAACTGGTGCACAATCTCCTTTTCTGAGCGAGAAGGTGACATGTGTGGACTTTGTCACGCTGGATTTGATTCTCCATTTTTTAAGCCAGGTGCTGATTTTATTGAGTTGTATCTGTAGTTTAGTGGATGCCTTTTCGGGGTCAGTGTCGCTTGCGAGACATGCAGTATCATCGGCATAGGTTGCTGTAACTACATCTGGTGTCTCAGGCAGGTCAGCCGTATATATGGAGTAAAGAACAGGTCCTAGCACTGATCCTTGCGGTACTGATGCTTTAATTTGATGAAGTTTGGAGAATTCTTCTTCATATTTCACTTGAAACTTTCTTCCCAGAAGGTATGATTTAAGAGTCATATAAAATGAGTTTGGAAGTAGAGTTTTGAGCTTATATAGCAGTCCCTTATGCCAGACTTTGTCGAATGCTTGTTGGATATCTACGAACACTGCAGAACAATATTCTTTTTTTTCAAGTGATTGTCTGATCTTGTGGACTACTCTGTGCACTTGCTCGACTGTAGCATGTTTCTCTCTAAAGCCAAACTGGTGATCTGGGATGATCTTGTTGTCGTCCAAGACTGGTTTTAGTCTGAGTAACAATGTTTTTTCAAAAAATTTCGAAAGAACCGGGAGTAGACTGATGGGCCTGTATGAGCTGGGGTCCGTTGGTGGTTTTCCCGCTTTGTGCATCATGCATATTGTTGATATCTTCCATAGCTTTGGGTAGTAGTGTGTTCTGAGTATCGCGTTGAATAACATCGTTAGAAAGACCATGGGTTTCCTTGGCAGTTTTTTAAGAATTTCTCCCGTTATCAAGTCAAAGCCCGGAGCTTTTTTGTTTTTTAAGTTGTATATCTCTCCCTTTAGTTCTCTGGGAGTAACTAGTGTCATAGGAAGCGATAGTTGCTGGTCACTCAGAAGCATCTTATCTACTTCTTCAAATTCCGTCATATTTGACTCATTTGGAGTAAACACTTCACTTAGATGTTCAGCAAACAGCTCTGCTTTCTCTTTTTGGCTTTTGGCCCACGGTTTATCGGAGTTCTTTCTTATTGGTGGTATGTGGTTTTGAGGTCGTTTGAAGTTTTTAGTGATTTTCCATAGGGAGTAGTTGTCTTTCTTGTGAGCAGATAGGGTTTGCAGCTTTTGTTGGAATGTTTCATTTTCATTTTCGTTTATTAGCTCTTTTAGCTCTTTAGAAGCTTTATTATATTTTGACCTATCTGTTTGTGCTCTGCTTGTTTGCCATTGCCGTCGTAGCTTCCGCTTTTCCGCCAGCTTGTGCCGTATTTTTAGCGGTATGTTATTATTTGAGACAGAGTTGCTAAGAGCCGGTGTAGTACGCCATGCAGCGATCTGTATTAGGTTCGTTATGTAGAACGTAGCCTCATCTATGTCCTCTTCTGTTTTGAGTTTAATGTTTAGGTCTACCTCTCTGTCTAAAAACCTTGCGAATGATTCCCAGTCAGTTTTGTGATTGTATAGGGTTATTGTGGGCGCTTTACGTATGGCTGTGGCACTAAGCGTTGCTATTATTGGTGTATGGTCTGACACAGAGTCAAGTGAGGATTCTACGTCAAAGTATATGTGTGACAGACCTTTTACAACAAAAAAATCAACGAGGTCGGGTGTTTTGTTGACATCAGTTGGCCAGTATGTCGGCTTGTTTGTTCCTAGTGCTGTTAGCTGTTTGTTATCAATGCTCTTTTTCAATTCTCGTCCTTTTGTCGTTACTAATCTTGAACCCCAATAGGTGTGTTTGCAGTTCCAGTCTCCACCACTTATGAATCGGTTTCCTAGGCTATCAAAGTAGCGGTCGAACATGTTCTGTTTTGGGTTGTGCTTGGGCGGGCAGTAGATGGCGCTAACATTAATGGGACCCATTTTCTCGTGTACGCATATTGTAGTAGCTTGCATCCAGTCCTCCTGAAATGTACTATGTAGGTAGTGCTTGATGTTATTTTTTATGATCACAGCGGAGCCACCATGGGAGGTGTTGTCTGGGTGATTTGTGCAGTATACGTGGTAGTTGTCAATTTTAAAACTTTTTCTGTCATTAAGGTGTGTTTCGGATATAAGGGCTATGTCAATTTTGTTGTCTATCAATAGCACGTTAAGTTCTTGTTTGTTTGGCGCCAAGCCATTTATATTCCAGGTAGCAATTCGTATGGAAGTCATTATGGAAGTTTACTGATGAGGGTGACGATAAGGTTCATCATTGTACTTAGCTGTGTGATCAGCTGGTCAATTCTTTCTGTTTGCATTATAATTAGTTCTTCAAGACGTTGTCCGAGTTCTCGTGAGGGGTTTTCAGTTTCTGTTATTTGTTTTTTCTGTGGTTTGTTACAATCGTTGTTTTTGTAATTGGTTCTTTGGTACTGTGTGTCATATCCGTTGGTTCTTGTAGGTGTTTTCTGAGTCGGTGTGTCGTCTCTGTTGTGTCTTGCGAATGTGCTGTGGGTCTGCTGTGTGTTCTCTCCGTCGTTCCTTGTTGTTCTTTGAGTCTGTGTTTTGTCATTCTTATTTCTTGTGTGTGTCCTTTGTTGCTTTTTTGGGTTTATGTGATTTTCCTGCCTTTGTGTGTTATGGATATCTGTGAGGTTTATCACATTTTTTTCTGTTGTTTGCTTTCGATTTGGTTTTCTTATTTTAACCGTCTCGCTGTAGAGTTGTATGCATTCAGCCGCAGTCAGGTCACGGGTTTTGCTTTGGGCAGTTAAGTACTTTACGGTATCGTCGCTTTCCGATGCACTATCAGTTGCGTTGTTGTTTGTTTTCGACAGCGTTGGTATATCTTTCGCATCGATTTGGTTTATTTTTCTTAGGGGCGCTTTCAGATTGAGTGTAGAGCGTTTTCTAGCTAAGATTTCCCTGTATACCTGGCACCCCTTATAGCTAGCAGGGTGGCTTCCTGTGCATAGTGAGCATACTGCCGGGGTGTTTATGTCGACTGTACACATGGAGGTTTCGTGTGCACCTGCACATTTTACACACCTATATGGTCTCATGCAATTGTTTTTACTGTGCCCATATTGCTGGCATCTTTTGCACTGCACTACTGTGTTTTTTCTTTTAGGGTCTTCTATGAGAACTCTTTGATTATATATAACTTTTATGTCCTTCACTAATTTATTATTCTCATGTTGGGTTATGTTGACAAAGAAAGTGTTTAGGGGTTCCTTAGTTCCAGGTTTTCGAGCTGTTACTATTTCTCCTTGTACAGTATTCCCAGTTTTCTCAATTGCTGCTATAATTTCATCTTTAGGAGTGCTAAAGTGGAGGTGTTTAATAACAATTCTCATGCTTTTTTGGTCTTTCCGTGTGAATGTGTACCCGATCAGTCCTTTGTCACGGATATGTTCAATCATTTTCTTATATTTGTCAACAGTTTTCGTTGATATTATGAGTTGGTTCTTTGATACTACTTTATAAGTGAAGTCATCTTTTCCCACAACTTCCTCAATAGTTTGGGTAAGCTTGCACAGGTCATCAACACCGTAGAGGATAATTGGTGGTGGTTTTGGTATCCGTTTGGTTGGGGTTTCTGTCTCTTCTGAGTCAAGCAGCGAAAAGCTGTTGCTTGTCTCGATGTCTCTATGTGTATTAAACATTATGTTTCGTTGCTGGGTTCTTTTAGCTTGGTTCACTTGGTTGTCTTTTTCATCAGGAGAAAGGTTTCGCTTCTGTGGGGTCGCTTGTGGTGATGGTGCTCTTGGGTTATTTTTGTCCGCGCGAATGATGTCAGTTGCATCACTGAGTGATAAAGATTTTGGTCGGTTGAATAGTCCTGGATGGAATAGTTGTTGGGTCAGTGTTTTCTTTGGTTTGTCCGTTGTAAAAGTAATTCCCTTGGGTAGCAATCCTTTGCCCCCCCCAGAATACGTGGGGCTGTCTGAGCTATACTCAGAGAGGGATTCTCCGACGGATTCTCCGCCGGTACCCTCCTGGGGTAGATTATTTTTAAGTTTTGCTTCTTCCATGGTTGCTGTGATTTTTTGCATTAGGGTTGTCATCCCTTTATGTGTTGTGATTTTTTTTTAAATCTTCAGGGTTTTCTTCCCTTTTAGTTAGCCAGGTAGTTCGGTTAAGGCGCCGAAGTTTCGCCTGCCGCCTTCGTATTCAGCTACTGCGGTCCCGAGGTGAGATGGAACTGTGCGGAGGACTCGTTGCCAGTGGCAGACCGCAGTATTGCCCAGGAGGGACGACCCACACGGATGGAGGGCCCACCAATAGACCGAGGCGTCAGTCTAGTGGTGGCGTGGACGTATACGAAGACTAGTTGGTGCGCGCCTGACAGCCTCGGCTCCGCACTCCCGAGGCGTACGCTTCTGGTATTCTTAGCATTTTATAGGTACGTGTCCCCTGGCTGAGAACACGTCCCACCAAGACCTACACCAACCCCCCCCCCCCTCTTTGTAATTGGGAATGCAAAAATGTCTGGTTGCCACATTGTTATGTCAAGTGATACCCGAATTGCCGAGAACAGTCAACTACGCAGATTTGCAGAATTAGCTAAATTACAGATATAGTTATCATAATACGATTGTAAGCAACAAAAATATGCAGTTAGATCTTGTTTTTTCTTACTAAGTACTTTTATTTGTGTATCATTACCTACATGAGAAACTAGACGGCATTTTCGGTAGACAACGAAGGCTCCGGTGACGGATTAATTTCCCATACAAACGTAATAACAAAATGATTTGTAATTTGAGCATATTTTTACCATGTATTGCTAATATTTGTATTTAGACGTCATATAACTAATTAAAGTACCTACTTATTCCTATAAAATCCATGTGCCTGTGGCTGTGCCGGGCGAGATATGCAGCTCTACTGTTTTATTCCATCAATGGACTATGTACCATGTCTTGTGTCTAATAAATATTACTGAGTAATAAAACCCGGCCTTTGTCCACAGGCTGGGGCGCCCCTTGCCCCTGCTGCCCCAAAGAAGAAGCTCGCTCCACGAGCGTCGCCGAGCTACGTCGTAAAGCGCACGAGCATTCCGCCGCGTTGCTGCACTCCCTCGCTAGCTTCCAATCCCGGGCATTGCTGCCGTTGCCGTTGCATCTACCGCCGTTGCCGTTGCATCTGTTGCCACATGATAGTACTTCTACGCCTACTGCACCCTCTGAGCCCGCTAAACATGAATAATATATATAATGTTATATATAATGCTATAATAAAATGTTCGAAGTCAGTTCCCCTTAATCATAGAGCAAACCGGGCCATCGGCATTGCAGATATACGAGGATTTATCAGACTTACCTACGTATTTTAAAAAGTACCTATCTATCGTATTTTTTTGCAGTATTGTTTGATTTGCTGTTGCTGACTTAAAACTGTTGCTTTCTCACTCTAACTTATGTCAATGGAAGAGAACAGACTGAGAAATTGGAATGCTTTAAGTTAGCATCAACGACAATAGTCTATAGCAAACCTATGTGGTACAATGAGTCCCCGTACAGTTTTTTGTTATGAATGCAGTTTTATAGACCTTTAGAAACTAAAAAACACAGTGAAAAAATTTTTGTTCTACGACCAAAACTGACAGAGTTATGGGCAAAATACCGAACGAGGTTCACTGACCGCGCGAACGCCAAGCGATACGTCACAAGTCCCGTGCGCTTGCTGCCGAACCACTGCGCGCCCCGCGCGGTTTTATTCTGTTCGCGATACTCGTCCAACACGGAGCTCAAAGTCACAAGATTATACCCTATTCGAATAATAAGTGATTTAATTTGTTTATTATTATAAAGTTTTTATTAGAATCAATGAGTAGTAGAAATAAGGTAGATATCGGTTTTGACCAAGCGCAATCCGATAATCTACCTAAAGTTGATACTTTCATGGTATTAGATTATCTAAGTAATCATCTGAACTACACAAACGCTGAAATTCGTGGTTGGAAACTTCAGAGGTAAGCAAAGCTCATCAACCTAATTAGAACAGCAGGAAAAGTAGGTACCTACCTAGGAACCTAAAAGTTTTAGGTTAATCAGCCAGGGCATTTGTTTGTTGTTTTAACTAGGTACCTACGCCATTATTTTAAACATTGGTACCTATGTTGATATGTATGTAGAAACTTAACAGTTCTAAGAAAAATACTATGTAGGTACTTAGGTACCTACCTACCTAACTTTCTTTGGACACGTAATTTTAAGCTATGAATAAATAAAAGCCTTGTGTTAAATTTAAAATAAACCCTTTATATTTGAAATTCATTATTATTTTGTCGTAGGTTAAAAATTATACAATAAATTCAAGGTCAGGAATACAGGGCCGTATTCAGGCCCGGGAATATTCCCAGTAACGTATATTGATATGAACAATGAACATGTTACGAGGAATATTATACTTATACTCTTATATAATAATATACTCTTCGCCAATATAAGGCAATAATCCCTTCTTCAATCTTAGCATTCCTCCCACAAGCTTATACTTGACATAGTTCTCCATATCAGCTTCCACCTAAAAATATAAAAAGTTCATGTATATTCGCACCTTTATTTTCAAACCGCCATTATACAGAAAATAATGGGCTTTAATAAATAAATAATAAATATTTGGATATTCCCAGAATGATTTACTATGTTCCGGAGAACTTCGGAAAATATTCCCGCATTGGGGAATTTTCCCGGGAACGCCACATTTTATTGTAGTTAGACCTGAGTACGAGCCTGGTTTTTACCTGACTACCAAGGAAGGGGTATTTTAGAAACTTAACTATTTACACATTTTGTCATTTACTTACTCATTGACATGTACCTAGTACGACCCTGTATTTTTCTTTAGCATTCGTAAAAAAGTTGTACCAAAGTTACCTACCCATCTGTTTACCACGCGAGTAGGTAAGTAATGATGCAATACTTGATATAATTTTGGAGGTATGTAGGTACTTACATAAAAATGATCCTCGCAACAATATCTTAGAGTTCGGCACGAAAGCGGGAATTTGTCATTCTTTTCATGACCGTACACCATTTTTTACGCACTTTCGGGTCCTTTGGCACATAGAAAAATAGTTTTTCAGGTGTACTAGAAGTGGTGGAAGTACATTTTGGTACTATACAGTACTTATAATCCGACTTATTTTCACGAAACCACAAGATGAACCGTGCAGATCGAGTGAACTCCTATAAATGAATGGCGGAGAACGCGCGCGCGGGACTCGTGACGTCACACCGGTCTGGGGGCCGCCCCGCGGATGGCTTTTACAAAATGTTTAATATCTTCGCAACCAATGGACCGATTTCAATGATTTAAAAAGTATCGTACCTAAACGAGTAATAGGAACACCATTATATACATTATACATGCATTTTCCGACTTGTTACGGGGACTCATTACCAGTACAAAGGTTTCACCAATTTTCTTCAAAGAGCACACTGTTGAAAAAAATTTAATCATTAATAAAATTTATTGAACACTTTTATTTTCGAAAAGAGACAGCTCAACGAAAATAAATAAATCCGTTCTGTAGCTACGATGCAAGAAACACAAGAGCACGCCGCGTTCTATTCCTCGCCAGTTTTCAGACTCAATAAATACTGCCGTTACATTGTCTCCGATTGCCGCAATATTTATTGCCACTACAGTTGTTTTGCAAGAATGACGTGTCCAAAACAATATAATTCTAAACCGACTCATACATGGAAAATGGCGTATTTGTCGAGAATATTCTTACTATGATGCCGTGACATGGTACCTTTTGTTTCCATCACATAAAAACATTCCTATTAAAGAGATGTATAATAAATTATTATCTTTGTGGTTTCAGATAACATTCAAAAGCTAGAATGTATATATGTTTAGAATGTTGTTATAATTTACCTAGTGAATAATGTGCCATAAAATACCTACTTGTGCCAAGAATGTGCCATTAATCAACCGCAAAAGTATGTTAACATTCCAGTATAAGAAAGTGTTATAGATAAATTAAATTGCACAGCCTGAATAAGCTTAAATATGTAAAGGTATACGAAGATGAGTTTAATATTATATTTGTTAATTTTCTAGTTTAAAATCTCAAAAATTATGTGAAAATATCGTAAGTAAAAAATATGAACAATTTTGAAGCAATTTATGAGATTAACATTTTCAAGAATAATGTAAATCATAACGTTTTATATAAAACCAAATTATGTTTATGTATTTATAATATATGCAGCAAATGTTTCAATATTTGACCAAATAAATCATGCAGTTATTTTGCTGTGAACTTAGGAATCTAGCAATAATTTGTATTAATTATTTAAATTAATAAATGTTCGTGTTAGCCGTTAAATCAATTTGTAAATAAACCTAGGAATTTATAAGTCACATACTTTGATAAGATGAAATGTTATTTTAATACAGAAAGCCATCAGTTATGTATAATATCTCTATAATTCTCATTCATTTTGCTTTCAATATAACGTAAATATATATAGTTACCTAAATAGCACCTTAACATATAGTTATAATTAAATATAAGGTGCCCCAAAACCACAAGCGTTGTAATTAGAAACTTTAAAAAACATTAGGCGTATCATACATAAAGCAATATTTAAGTATAAATGTAAAAAGATATAAGATAACGAGTTCTGCCCGCGATATGTATGTAAATATCATGCCTATGAAAGAAACAGCCTTGGAATATTTTTATTGGACAATGAAAAAAAAGTTAAAAAAAAACTGCGGAATGCACAGTTAGGTGGAATTGGTCTCGCGGGCATGTTGTAGATAATTAATTAAGTATTATAATGTTAATGATAGAAAAGTAGATTAGATTTTAGTTGTTTTAATTATTATGAAATATATGAATACACGAACCTGTGAAGTTTTATTAATTTTATTCTAACCCATTCCTGTATTGAGATAAACAAAAAATATTGAAATCGGTCAAGCTTTTTTAAGTTTTAGTGATACTAAGGAGTCCGTTTTATTATTCCTATACATAGCTCTGAAACAAATATTCCTAATATTATACTATGACGACCTCTGGCGCGGTGGGCGAAGGTCCGGCTTGCGACGCAGGAGATTGCGGGTGCGATTCCCGCCCCGGGACAAATGTTTGTACGATTTGCATATATTTGTTCAGAGAGTTCTGGTCGTTTTCTATATATAATAAAAATATCTATCCATGTATTCGTATATTGTTATGTAATATATCAGTTATCTAGTACCCAGAACACAAGCTCTGCTTAGCTTGGCTGTGTGAATTGTCCAGCAATATTAATGTTAATTATTGTATATTAATATCGTAACAAATTAGTGTCTTATGAATTGATGACCCCAATGATTATAGGCATTCCGTCTAATATGACCTCAGATAAAAATGGGGGGTTATCCAGATGAGCAGGGTCTAAAATCAGAATGTAAGTAAATATGGTCGTGCGGGGTATGGCTGGAAAGGCTTTAGATGTCATTTCCAACACTATTTCTCAAAGTTAAGATTTACTACTCTCAAATAATTAGCAATAAATAATATGAAAAAAAAAATAGTTAGAAAAGAAAAGCTGAATACCCAAGAGTCTTAAGGCTCCAGCGAAGAAGTGATGAATTTCCCATACCCAAAACGTTATTGATGAAAATATTCTCAAATTAAAAATGATTTTGGTACTACGTTTGTATAGGAAATTCATCCATTGCCGGATCCTTAAACTAGCGTCCGAGTACAGACTTTTTTTTATTAATCATTTTCATTTGATACTTAGTTATTCTAAGGCACCCTTCTATACATAGGAACATAAGTACCTCGGACTATCTACATCATTATCAGCCCATGTTAGTACACAGCTGGACATAGGCCTCCCCTAATGAGCGCCATTCCCTGTCTTCATTTTGTCGACACCTACATAAGTATCGAAAATTATAAGGACAGACTGTAAAATCCTTGTTAAGTTGTTAGTTTTCAAGTTTGAACCCAAATCGTTCCAAGGATTTTAACCGTCTAGAATCTAGACTCAAGAGTCATTTTCTAGTAAGTCTTTTTATAAAATTTGTTTCAATTTATTTCTTGATAATTTTTGGAACTGCGAGTTTTGTAGTAGAAGCGTATACTTTGCCCTTTATAAGGGCTCCGCATACATTAAACTTGTATAGGCTAGTAGTGGACACAGCGATTTATTCTTTATTAGTCTCAATATTCATCTACATGACATATAGGTAAAAACTAGTACGCTAATAAAGAGATTGAGTCCCCCGGTTAACGAAAGACAGACAGACGGACAACGATATTATCAGTTATAGGGTCTTGGTCCTGTTCATCTTTGGCTGCGTCCCTGTTTTCGTAGGATTCCTTAAAAAAGCACAAGAAGCCTTTCATCTAATACCATTTAATCTTAAAGTTTTAAGTCGGCAATATTTTAGGTACACTTTTGATAAACTGTTTTAGAAAATCTTAAGTTTAAAACAATGTTTTACACAAGTGAAACCGTAACTCATCGTATTTTACAAGAAACAAGAACCGTAAATACTTGTTGATGTATTTATGCGTGAAGTTGTAAAGGATTCATTGTTTATTAAGAATACCTATTAAAATGTAAGTTTTGTAATCTGTAGAGTGCTTATAAATTATTAATAAATATCTGGAAAATTTTCTTACAGCCTTTGTTCAGAATATTTTTTTATTAATATCCGTTGAATGAGGTTTTAAAAATCAACGTTTACTTCGTCGTCTTATTCGCTATAAATACAGACCAGAATATAAATTTAATCAAATTATTATTTTTAAACATGGGTTTTCGAATTGGTACAGTTATGCTTTGTGCCTTTCAGGTCGCATGGCGAAGCTGACAATATCCCCATATATTGTTAAGAAAATAATGTTTTCCAATAATCTGTTTAAAAATAATGATATCTATCCTAACATTATAATTATTTTCAAAAACAAAGCGTGTTTTGTGCCTTGAGTTGCTCTGTTTCAGATATAAATAACTTTATTTCTTTAGGTTTACAAAATAAGCACTTATAAAAAAAAACCTATGCTTTATACCTTTAACTTTTGCACGTGCTTTGAGTCAAAAAGTAGAGAGTAAATTTAAAATCTAGCACTTACGTTTCAGCCAAAACTAAGTTTAATTATCATTATGATACGCCATTAGTAAAATACAATACACATCCCAGCCCACCCTCTACCTATGTCTTCACTTCAACAAGACAAAACGATTTAGAATTCACCGGTTTATTATTCAGTGGATTTATACGCAAAGTTCGCGCGCAGGTGTCGAGACAGTCAGACACACTTCGCTGTTTACCTGCAATAAACATTTATTATGTTGAGTGTACTTTTGCACTTATGTGATTACTAGTGGTGGGAATGCAGTGGAGTTTGTATGTTTGTGTAATTTTATTAGCGTTTTAAATAAATACTAGATAGGGTTAGTGGATTCATTCGCGTTAAAGGATAACATTTATTGTTTATAAGATATTATAACATATATTATAGGGGAAAATTATTAATCAACCTATTAGATTATGTTTGCGTTGCGTTTTTATTATTAACTTTCCAATTAAACATTTAGGTGTGACGGGTTGGCGCAAGAATATTGTTTGTTAGTTTTGAAATATAATTAATTTATTTGTATTTTGTACGAATTATTTCACTATGCCATTTAATAACTCTTTTATATTGGGTACATTGTCAATTGATAATTGTTTTAGCATGTATTTTTTTATTAAATTTGTAAATCATTACCACTTTTAATTAGAGATACCTACCTGTAAATTTAATATTGGTAAAATCTAAATCTGGCTTAGCGGAACTAACAGGAAACAGCAAAATTCAGTACGAAACCTTTTTAGGAGTACCTCCCAATGTAATATGTATAACTAACTTACATTTATATTATATAAAAAAAGACACAAATTTAAACCATTTCATTTTATTTTTCAACTTATTAACAGGCTTTCATAACACTTATCATCACTTAACACAAGAGATAACAACAGCTATAACAAATCCTTAGTCTTAACATTCCGCCGGACCGCATTGTTGAATCCTTCCCGATACTGGTAGAAAACGCTGCTGGATGATATCACGTCTGGTACACCCTCTACAACAAAGGAAACAGATATTAAATCCAGGTTTCCACCACGAATCGGTTTCAACAGATGTTCAAAATTAAAGAATAATTTTCATATAACATATTATTAACTAATAAATATATGTTTATTATATTATTTTATTAAACACGAAATATTTAATTTTTCTAATGCAAATCAATTTCGCATCATACATGACAACTGAATTAAATACGAAATTGCCCGAAATTGGATTGACAAGTAAATGTGTCGGCGGCGCCTTGTCAGGTTATTTCCAATTCAATTATAATTAAATATCTATACACGGTGGCACATTTAGAGCGGTCAGTATGGGAAAGTCAAAACTATAAGACATGCTTAGATTTCTTCGGAGGAAGATGTCATCGTATTTATTAACAAGAAAAACTGCGAGCAGAGAGCACAAGATTTTTTAAATGAATGATTAAAAAATCTTGAGCTCAGCTCGGGAAGACTTTTTGAAAAATTAAATTAGATATATTTATATTTAAATATCGACTGTTTAAGTTAAGCGGTAAATGAGAAATGAATATAAAAAGTAATATAAATATAAAAGGTCTAAGTAAATAAATTAGTTTTTTTTTATACTTACTACTGCCAACAATAGCCTATTAGAGTGTAATTATCTGGATGACAAAAAGGCCTGGGAGCTCGGCACATAAAATTCAACTGAATAACCTGCGATCTCTGGTCTTCACTGAAAATCAGCGCTGGGTGGACACATCAGTGTGCACCCAGCATAACGCTGAGTGATGACCATATTTGCCTTATAAATAACCTACTTTACAACTTAGTTTTAAGATAGCTGTGTATATTATTTTGTTGTTTGATTTAGGTAAATAAAAATATTTTCTTTCTTTCGATAGCTTTCTATGAGTTCTGAACTCTCTTAGCTGCACACCAATCCGAAAATATTATTTATTGTTAAAATTATCGTCAGTTTATCTCTATTAACTGTAAATCCACTCATAATAATCAGCTCGGCGACTATTAGTCTCCATTACGCGCGGAAGGGTTGTTTGTATCCATCGGCACAACACCTGCGACTCCCATTCCGATATTAATCGCGACTCGTAATCCGATTGTACTTTTGAAACGCGTTCGGAAAGTGTATCGTTCGATTTCTTTGCATTGTGATGTATTCATAGAATTATAAAATATTATATTTATTATATTTTTCTTTAGTTACCCAATTGTACATTTTAGTTTAGTTTCGTTTAAGAACCTACTTACTTGTATTTTTAATTTTCTTTACCTTAACTCCTACCCCTCTAAATATACCTAACCCCTTCAGGGTATAACTTTTTGCTGTTATTTGTGTTTACTCTATGTTAATGTTGTGCATGCCTATTATATATATGTATATTCTATACTAAGATTTTTATAATTGTATTAATTGGTAATGTTTTATTGTGTTTATTGTTGGCATTGCCATATTAATTAATATTCATAGAATTTTCTTGCGCTATTGAGGCACAATGCCGATAAGGAGATGTAGGAAATAATATGAGGGATCCGAGTTCATAAGCCAACATAGTTTTTCGAAGTCCTCTAGTTGTCGAAATAAAAGAAAGGAGGTTTTTCTGCCGCGGGTCAATGCATTGATCTCTGAGGTATAAGGGTGCTATTACTTCTTTGGTCAAATGTTTCTATGCATTTTAAATCAACTGATTGTATTTTATAACCTAAATCCTGCCTAAACCACATCTTCAAGGGTATGCTTTATCAACATTATCTATCCACTCTTGATAAATCTTCCTGATGTTTTCTGTTGTTACCCAAAACATATTTTGTTCAGTATTTCTGTGTCTTATTGTTATTTCACTCTTCGCTAAATAGCCGTTCGACTACGTTAAGTAGTCGAACGACTATTTAGCGTGAGTATTGAAAAATGAGCCCTTAACTATCAATAATTAGATTGCATTTTAAGTGGCGGAGTCTTCCCTGACTGTCGCTTCGGAATCAAGCTCTCCTCCTATTTGATTACTATTGTCCACTCGATTTTTGTAACGAGAAGTTTTTTTTGTATCTCACCCTCCTTTACACCTGTAGGCCAAGCACGGGGATTGTTCTCTAGGGTAGAATAGACAATAATGACATCGCATCGCCATACATTGCGAACATTATTGAAATTGAAGAAATTAATTTCAAATAATTTACGCATTCGATTACAAGTGACGTAATTGTTGTCTATTCTACTTTAGACAAGAAAGCCCGTTCTTGCCCTACTGCTCTGCTATTATGATAGATGATGCTGTGTTTTCATATATTTGTTTATTCTATCACAACTCATCAACGATTAAACAAACGTAAATGCTTCCAAGTATACACATCTCCTAAATCATCTCCACAAGCACCTCCGAGTTGTAACGAGGGCGGTCCTATTTAATTGTTTCTACCCCCGCGGCAGAAGATAATGGACTCATTGTTTGATTTCAGTGCTTACTCAGATAATGGAAAGCTGATTCGTTCATACCCCGCTAGTTTGATTTCCAGCTTTAATTTTACGCTATGATTGGCTGGATCTTGGGATTATTGGAAACTGATTGGGTAATCGCTCTGATAATTTTGATTGGGTAGGATTTTGAGATCGATTTTTATTTGAGTTGTCAATGACATTTTAAAGATTTTGTATTGTAAACCCAAGTATTTCTAGCAAAACAGTACGTGCTAGGTGCTAGCTTATCTGACTCATCGAGGAAGAATTTGGTTGTTTGTTTGAATTAAATTGGCTCTGAAATTACTGGACTAATTTGAAAAAATCTTTTTCGAATTGGTTTAGTAATTGGTTCAGTACTTCTTTCACCATATAATGGTTTTTAAAATAAATTAGAAACATTATACCCGAAGAACATAGGCCATGTTCATCATTTTATTTTAAATAATCCTTTTGAAAACTTAGGGATCTTTATCAAAACTTTAATTATATAACCTTAACACGTGTAAAATTTATAATTTTCAAAATTCCTTCTATATATCCATGCGAAAGCGGGTTGTTATAAAACGGCTTGCTTTGTTGTTTTTTCTACCCACAGATTTTACTTCTAAAATAGTTCTATATTCGTAGAATTTGACTTCGAAACATCAGGGGGTAAGCTAACAAAGACCGCCACTGTAGATAAAGACCTTATTCAAATCTCTTCTGTGTAATTACCCGGCGACAAACGTAAGATTACATAGTTAACAGCATTTACATAGAGGCGGGGTGGAGACAATGTGGCGATTAGCGCACGCAAACTCCCCGCGTCATTTTATACACGGTTTGACAATGTTTGTTTTTCGAGGGAGATATCTACTTGCATTGTGTAATTATAACTGTATTTAATCGACTTCCCAAAAAGGAGAAAGTTCTATCTTCGGTTTCGGGATGTATGTCTTTATCGATAGCCAACGGAGGGAGGGTTATGAATTTGGCAGCTTATGTAGCCGATTTGTTATACAGGGCATCCCATCGCTATGCCACATGGAGGGAAGGTACTTTCCCTCCATGTGGCATAGCGATGGGACGCCCTGTATAGCGCTAAAAGTACAAAACCGATTGAAAGAAATGAGGTCTCTCAACGTTACATTAATTCTACTATTCTCAAGCAATCAGGCAATATGTGTAAAAAATGTTAGAAACCAAACTCGACAACAAAAACCTTAAATAAGCATTCACCGACTGGTCTTATCATGTTTTATAATTAGGTAGTCGGAGGCATATACCTAGTGTTATAGTAGGAACCAACTTTCATTATCATTTTCTTTAGGAGTCAAAAAAATGATAAGGAAAGAACGAAGGAACGAAGGTATACGAAGGCGGGTTTTAGTTTCTAACTTTTTTTTTATGTAAGTTTACCGAATTATTTCTGAACAGTGGATCGATTTTGATGATTCTTCAGCTATTTTATAAAGATGGAATGAATTGCTATAATCCTATTATTTAAAGATCGATAAAAAATATTCAGAAGGGATAGCCTATGTTTTATTCGCAAAACTTAAAAAAAGGTTGGTATAATTATTTGTATGGGTAACATACTGAAACTTACTGCTTGTTTAATTTTTTTTTCTTAAATCTACAGCCAGGGTCTTTTCAAGACAAGAGTGGCGGACAATGAATCACGTAGATCTAGAACACGTACTCAGTGTTCTAGATCTACGAGATTCATTGTCCGCCACATCGTCATTAATATTAAGTGAAATTGTGTTCAAATGAAGGTATATTCTCTATAATAGTGAATGTTAAGAACTTACCAGATCTTTGTATTTGCGAAAGGGGTACGATTCTGCCGAAGAAGTCTTTGTGGACCTGTAAAAAACAAAATATTTTTATATTTTGCTATCAGATCTAACTTTAAATAATCGGAAAAAGTAAATAAATAAAAATAATTCACCCAGGATTGAATAGGTGAGTCGAATTGTGTTCCAGTGAGTCATTGAATAGGCTCCGAAACTACTGGACTGATTTGAAAACATTATTTCACCATTAGAACCCTACATTATAAGTTTATCACTGATGAACATTACTGAATAGATCATGAAGAAATTTATGCACAACTAAAT
The DNA here is from genome assembly GCA_963931895.1 of Eupithecia pulchellata. Lineage (NCBI taxonomy): Eukaryota > Metazoa > Arthropoda > Insecta > Lepidoptera > Geometridae > Eupithecia > Eupithecia pulchellata. The sequence goes on from OZ007540.1 coordinate 2,024,997, forward strand.
AAATACCACCTCATGATAAGCAGAAACTAGCACATTTATATAACCAAACATAAAGAAAATTTTACAAGTACAGACGTAGAAGCGACTTATTTAATGGAATTTAGCCCCCAATATGCTATTCAAATATTTGAGGTTTTCTTTTTTTTTTTAATAGATTTTCATAAACTGTCAAAAAACTGAGTTGAGACGAGCTTAAATATGAGTTTCTATCAAGTATTCGCGGGTTTCGCAAGATTTGCGCAGTTTTTTGTAAACAAGTCCGGCCCAAATACAAATTCGCATTCCTATCGCAAAAAGGCAATTTCTTCAAGGCAAACTGTTTTTAAGTTATTTATAACACCATTTCCCCTCAAGCTCATTCTTTTCACACGTGTAGATAAAACCTAGGTGTACACATTCAGACTAGTGTAATATCCGCGACAATTCGCAAGTGTTTTGTGCACAAAGCTGCCGTGACGACAAGTGCACTCGACTAGGCCACGGTAATGACGTATCGTCGCCACGAGATACGTCGTTACGGCGAAGGCTGAGGGCTCTCGTTTCTGTTACAGCCACAATGAAACTCTAACGAGCTATATGCTATCCATTAAGTTTGAAATGGGTATTTATATGTATAACAAATATACATATCTATAGTGTAATGTATTGTATTATGTATATCAGACATCTAGTACCCGTAACAGAAGTTTTGCTTAGATGGTGCTGTTGGGGTGGTCCATCGAATCATAAAATCTCGTTATAAAGTACATTTATTACTATAGAACATACAATGAAATAAAAGTATTCTACTGTAAAAATATATCGAAACGGTGGATCGCCAACCGCGATTTTCCTACCGCGGTTTTCATACGGATCCCAAACATTTTTGTTTTTTTTTTTATTCTTTTTATTCATCAGGTATTTATGTTCATCAGGGATAATGGTGATTGAATTTTTCAAATCGGTATAATTCAATAGTTTCGGAGCCTATTCAATCCAAAAAAACAGTCAATCGAATCATTTCACTTTATAGTATTAGAATGGATAAAAAAAACTCAAAACAATATAATGAAAATAAAATAACCCATAAAGCAACGCCTAATTCCATTAAAAGCTAGAATCCGCACTGAAAGTAGGCAATCGAGTTCCGTAGCATTTTGCAGTCACGAGATTATCTACGAGTACCTACGCCGTAGCCGCGTAGCAGTGCTACGCCGCAGCCGCGTAGCACTGCTACGGATTATACCATTAACTCGTTTAAGAATTTTACGAGTTCGTTGATGGAATTCCATTAGTGACTTTTTTATTTTAGAGGCTTATCGAAAAATACTTTGTGTTTGGAAATGAAATAATGGATTTTGTTCATGGTTGCTTTTGTAATGTATTTGAACAATTTTTATTTTTAATTTTGATAAAAACTATTAGAGAAGAGCGGCAGGGCTTATAGAACAATGGCGTACCACTGGTTTTTAGATGGATTGGTGCACATGAATGCATGTTGATTTAACATCCGAATAAAAAAACGTACACAACAAAACTCTGAACAAACAAAACAGTTACAACAATTATATTTAATTTTTTTTATTTTTTATTTAGCCTGTTTCGTCCCACTGCTGGGCAAAGGCCTCCCCCAAATCTTTCCACTCAGTGTATATTTAATTATACAACTTTTATAAAATAAGTATCAAACGTACATTATGCATAAAAGTGATGCATAAAGTGCCACATCGGTAGTGTTACATCAGATATTTTAGAATTTTATCCAAATAGCTTGCAAGGTCCACAATTAAACGAATATTACACGATCTACTCAAATCCCTTTACCCAATAATATTATTTCCCTATACCCAGTAATTGGAAATAAAACAAACAGAGTAGTTATCCAACAGTATCAATACATCCAACGGCAAACCAATTACTAGTTTGTTATCCGCGATCCGCGGAAGGGGATCGACAATAAAGCTTGTTCCGAGGATCGGAAACTGTGCGGTTCTAGTTACAAGCTGAGGCGATTTAGAAACCCTGGCATTTTAGGTGATTATTTTAAATTAACTCTATCTCGTTTCCATGACCTCGGGCCATATAGTGACACGTAGAAGCTGAGGCGATTTAGTATAATATCCAAAAACCCTGGTATATTAGGTGATTGTTTTAACTTTAATTTATCTAATTTCCATGGTCACCCGCCATATAGTGACCCGGTTTTTGGGAGACATGGGGCCGAAGCGCAGCGCAGAGGCCCTTTATAAGCACCTCAGCAGCGCCCTCTGAAGAACAACTCCACCAAAACCCGCATGTCCAGCGTGTGGATTATGGGCTAAATAATGCCATCTAGCGCTCATTATGATTATTATTTAACATTAAAGGCGAGCGTCAACGAGGCGCCAATGCGCGGGCGGCACTTATAGTATGAAATCAGTCCGCTCACCGCTACCGTTCTATGCCACGGCCAAAGGTTCGTTCTTGCGCTATATTTCTGATTACGCGATAGCGGCGGCTCGCGACAGAGCATAAACACAATTTCGCACTCATAAAAGTTATCGCGGGGATGACGCGTGTATCCAACCTTATTGCCGCCTTATGGGGAGTATCGGGTAAGGGTGTGTACAGGAGGTATTTTTATCAAAATGGGCTTGACTGTTAGATTCAAAATTAATAAAGCTGCACAATCCGCCCAGCAACATTAGACCCAATTTAAGCATAGATAGTGTTCTGGGTACTAGATGAATGATATAATTAATAGAAATCATTACCTACTAAAGATTTTAACTTCATAGAATAAATCCAGAACACCCGGACATACCTACGTTTAATCCATATATTTGCAGAATTCATAAAATAAAGTGTCACAAAAAACCAAACAAACAAAATCAAATATAATAAAATTTTACTACTGTTTGATAAAAAAAGCTTATTTCCGTGCCTGGGAGGACAAAAAGGTACCCATATAGCATCACATTGTCGTCTGCCTGTTTGTTGTTTAGTGAATATGATGTAGTACTTTAAAATAATAAAAAAATAGAGTGTGTGAACTATAAAGAAGTCAAGTAAAGAGTACGCCATTTTAATATCAAGGGCTCAAACGCAAGCGCCATCTTTTTTTGGCGAACTATTTTTTGACATAACTAATCGCATCATTCATGACGTCTGGTAAAGTAGTCTTCAAAATGGTCTCTTCTAAGTTCCAAAACAATTTTTATGGTTTTTGTCGTTATCCTTTCCGACCTAGCCCTTACAGAGACCTCGGTAAACCGTACGGTTTGTTGGTATCGGTTATATTGTCACTTACCGCGAATATCGTGAGTGAAAAAAGGTTATTTCGACTAATATGTTTTGATTTACGGGGCTTTATCACCCAAGGGATTTTTATAGATACTTTGGAGACATTGTAGACTTTAAGGAAAGTGATATTGTAGGCAGGATACAATATTTCTCTACTTATACAATATTGTTGCACCAATTTGCAATAATGTAAGACATACGGAAATTAACGGTTGTTTTTTACTTATAAACAGCTTGCACAGCCTCGACGAAGCGGCAGTGCTGCGGCTCGAAAGGGAGTCAGCTGGAGATGGGAATGTGCAGTGAGTGTGGCAATGAAAGTGTTAAATGAAGCAGAGGTGTTACTATATACCCGTAGGATTTATTTAAATCAATATAGGTAGGTAGCTAATGTAAGTGTGGTTCAATGTTGTAGGTACTTTGGGAAGCGGGCAATAGGTACTGTGGTTATTATTTCTTTTTATTCTTAAAAATATTGAAGGCCTTATAATAAGGCCTTATAATAAGGATATGGGCTTTTAATTTTAAACGGCAATGAAGATACCCAACATTTTCTATAAAAAAATCACCTGTAACTTCTTAACTATATTATTTTAGCTCCAACAAATTCTCTCCTATTTATCACCAAAGCTAACTCTACCAACCTGGATACGTACTCGATGCTACCAACATTCCAACCTGTCATTTCTATAAATCCGAAAACTATCCAATCAGCCACCCACAACATAATCCAATATCAATACAGATCACCCATGAAAAAATCAACTGGAGGCACTGCACCAAAAAATTGATACACACACGTTCAAATATTCATCGCAAACATACAATATTTCACATTTTTCTACTCGAATGCAGGCCCTCCTGCGGGGGGTAAGGGGGACGGCACTGGGGGTAGCTAGGCATCAATACGCCCCGCCCTGTAGCAAACAATACAATCAGAGCCAATCTGCCGCGCAAATAGGAAAATAGAGTGCTCGAGGAGACAGGGCCGCCTCGGGCTAGCCAGGCCTGATGCGGACATAGACTGTCCGTTGTAGCGAGGTCGGATTTCATTACAAAGCACGTGATTATGCTTCTCTTGTAAAGATTTTAGGAAGTCTGGGATGTTGATGGAATAGAATAAAATAATTTATTTAGCAATCAGGCCACAATTATTATGAATATAAATAAATAATGCTGGATAAATCACACAGCTAATAAAACAAAACAAAAAAAAAACAGCATTATCTAGACCCAAGCCAAGTCGAGAAATTAATATATTAATTATTAAATACTTTTGTATGTAAACCCGTAAGCCATAGAATGGCCTGAACCCCTTTTCTTCCGTGAGAGCAATTTTGTTTGCCTTACGGATTTACATAACGTATTGCCTACCTAAGAACAGAAATTTTAAATATGACTTCAATATATAAATTACTGCTTCTTAAAAACCATCCAGACTAAAGATAATATATCCATGGGTGAAAGTAGAACAGGACCGAGAAGCTGGCAAGTTTGGCACACAGCATCGATTCAATCAAAATTTGTGAACGATTTCGTCATTCGGTGTTCATTTATAGAAATTCGCTGTCATTATTTATTTATTCGATACCTTACTCCGCCCCTGTCCATCTTAAGGCGAGATCGTCTCCCGGTCGGATTGGCGCACAATCCCGCAATTTTCCAGCGGTCATTTTTCATTGTTTCCACTCGACAATACTGTATACTATACTTTATAGAGTACTCGTTTCTGCCGGCGATTTCGCACGCATAAAACTACGTTATTCTAAGTTAACAAAGGTCTCATTATTGTTCTATAGGAATATAGGTTATCTATGCCATGGGAACCGTATGTCATCAAAATCTTAATCTTGAAGCGTTTACCACATTTTCGATAATACTGGACAACCCAACACAGCAAACCGAAGTAAAAATAATTTTATATGTACAAGAATCTCCTCTAACAATTATTAAAACAATTATTAAATATTGCCATTTTGCTTTAGGCCGCGCACGTCAGCAAAGCTCCCAGTCGAATATTTTTCCGACATTTACAGCAATGTTATATTTCAGTCAACTTACACAAAACCTTGAATTACACACCTAAACTTTTTTTTAGTATAAAAACGGTCCTAAACGTTCTCCCGCTAAAATTCAACGAATTTGTTGAATTATAGCTAACTACGAGCCTGTTGGTTGAACATCAACGTTTCATCCCTTAACGAGGTACTGATTCAGGGTAAGTGCGGCTCACGTCATCGCGCCCGTGTCGCTTCTATGCGCACACTGAACGCAAACTAGGTTCATAGTTAACCCTCTTACATTCATAATGAAAACCTAAACCTACCTCATGAACAGTTAGCCACGGCGTATAATATTTGATCTTGATGTATAACCAATAAAATAAATTGTAATTTAAAATCCATATAATACTTTTCATGCCTAAGTAAGACGTAGAATTTGACTGGAGCAGTAGATATGCCTCAAAGATCCCCGTCTGAAATAAGAGCAGAGCAGATGAAGGATGAAAACATAGCCAGTATAGTGACGGCTTTAGAAGACGCTGACCGTAAAGAGAACGCCGTGTATTGGAGCAACAAAGGCTACGTCATGAACAACGGGTTGTTGTACCGTTACCATCCTACGGACAACAGTGATGATGCCCAACTCGTTGTTCCACAACATGAATGGGCCAACGTTCTCTTCGTTTATCACGACGACCCCTTGGCTGTACACTACGGTGCAGACAAGACATATATATACTAATTTTAAGACCGACATTGTAAACAAACTAATTTTATTTAATTTCCTACCAGAGTAAGAACAGCATATACCAGATGTATTTTAAATAATAATTATTATATTTCAGGCATAAAAAGAATAAATATGGATGGTATTCTTGGGACTATATTAACAAAAATCCCGCCAAAGACAAAGCCAAAAACCTTAATACCTTAACTAATTAGCCGGACGGCACGACGACACTCAAAAACACAAGCCACAGACAGACAGACAAGAAGGACTTTGTTTTATAATAATGTAGTGTGACTGTACAGAATAGCGTATACTCGATACTTATTTGTGGGTGAGCGCAAATAGGGTGCGGGAAATTTGTTTCAAAGGGGTTTTTATTTTGTTTCTCGGGTTTTGCTTGCTATTGATATTGCCTATTTGGATCTTGGAGCTTAGAGGATCAGACAGTAGGTTTATTTTGTATTTTGAGGATGAGATGCGAATTTGATTTTGTTCGTCAGTGAATTTGGTTTTACTTTTTGAAAATTTTAAAGAGAAACAAATTATAATTTTTCAATAGAGTAGTAATTTTTCTGCAGTGATCAATGTGGCTGATATGATTGGCTCTAATAAGACTGATATCACTATTATAGTAGAACAACAAAGTATTATAAATTACGAGTCAATTAAGGTAGAGACTGACAGACTGAGTAGAGATAAATATCAAATAATTAAAATAAATAATTCTGGACAAATCACAGCATTATCTAGCCCTATCACAGCATTAGCTAAGCATAAGTAAAACTAGGTGAACTGATATGATAACTTAGATTTTTCTATAATTAAATCCTTTTAAGATAAAGTAGACAAGCGAACTAAAATCCTTTAGGTTGTTAGTTGTCAAGTTGGACTTAGTTTATAACAGCCCAAGATTTTTCATCGTATAGATAATCTGATATTTTGAGAGAGAAGAGAGTTTGCTAGGTTATAAAAGCCCCAAATACTTTACGTTTCTTTACGCTGTAAAACTCTAGTAAACTATAAATAATCTGCTATTTACATATCCAATTCTCCCCTAATACCCTAATACATATTCTAGCCTGCCGCCCATATAAATACCTTCCCAAGAAATATATTTACCGGCAAATTGCCCATTTGTATAGTAAATATCCGCCATAGATCGCGGATGCTGTAACCTGTACGATATTTATTTAATGCTGGATACACGTAAACGATTTCTGGAATGGAGATTTTATAAGGTAAGTTTGGATGCTTGGTAGTTTAAGATTGGGTAAGAGTACAACCATTTTACGATATTTGGAGTAAGGGGAGAACCATTTTATAGATAAAAATAAATATAATAATAATAATGCTGCTGGACAATCCACACAGCATCACCTAGCTGAGCAGAGCCCTCTGGCCACGTGGTCCTACTGCCTTTGTCCTACCGATCGGACCACATGAACTTTTTTTCCAGTTGGTTCGATTAACTAATCGGACTATAGAAACTGACATTTTCTTAGACCACGTAGTCCCACTAATCGGACCACATGATTTTTTTAGGGTTTTGACATCGGTTGCAAAACCTTTATGGGATCACTTAGGGTCTGTTTTGTCTTTTGAATCATTAATACTTATCTGAGAAACTACTGCAGCTATTGACTTGAAATTTGAAATTATAATATATTATGTGCGTGCGCCCGTACAGATTTACAGATTTATTTTAAAATAAATGAAAAATCAAAAAGATTTTCAGTAGGTACAAATTTTGAAATGGGACCTACAGAGTCGAAAGTGTTATCAAATGAAAGGTATTGGTTTGTAGATTCCAAAATAGTTTTTGAAATTTTGGTAGATTTTATACTTTTAAAATATTTTGAAAAAGGTCGAAAAAATGACCGTTCCCCCCCCCCCCTATCTCCGAAGATTGCAGAGCGATCGATGTGATATGTACCAAGTGTTTGTAGATATGGATCTATATTTTACAGGAAAAATATAGAGAAGTTCAAAGTCCATACTTAAGTTATTCCACTGCACTCGATTATCTAATGAAAATGAAAGAAGGCGAGAATATGGAAGTCGGATTCTTTTTGGAAAGATTAGCGTGGAAAGGCTCGCTTTTAGGGTTTTGACATCGGTTTCAAAACCCTCATGGGATCGCTTTATTTTGCGGAGTCAAGGGTCACCCCCTAATTAATTTCCAATAAATATTTTACCTGATCTATATCGTCGTATGTGACGTCACATACTAATAAAAGAGGTACTTAATTAGGTTCAAAGGTACATTAATGAGATTCCGTTAAATAAAAATAATATTGTAAATTATATGTATAGGGCACATTATAATGCATTTTAGAAAATTATTAACTTTTGAGGGGTGAGAAATTGAGCACAATTAAAAATGAGTTCACGTGGTCCGATCGGTAGGACGAAGCGGAATTACAATTCCTTGTAATCCGATTAATCGAACTGACAGGAAAAAAGTTCATGTGGTCCGATAGGTAGGACAAAGGCAGTAGGACCACGTGGCCAGAGGGGAGCAGAGCTTGTGTTATGGGTACTAGAGGTAGATGACTGATATACATAATGCAATATATTAAATAGATAGATATTTTCTATTAGGCCTTTCTGGTCCCTATGCACTAATAATTATGTATTAAATATTTTTTTATTTAAAACTTAATGAGCTTTTTTTATTTTAGCAAAAACACATGGGATATTTTCAGGTCGAACTTCTTCTTGACATAACCTTTTGTACTGAATTATAGAAACTGTTTATTCTTATAGGCTTCGATTTTCACGTAGCAAAAAAACTACACAAGCAAACGTTCACAAAATAAAACATTACCATTATCCAACGACCCGATATAATCACGAACATAAATAAAAATAAATCACTGATAGACAATAGAGCGAATAATAAGAAAATGGAAATATCGCTTTTCCCGCCCACATCCTTTCTTGAATTGTTTATGACGCTTATTGTCCGGCCGCGATACATTACTGTTGAATCTATTGTCCTTTGTTACTTTCGGTAACAATATTGTTACTTTGTGATATTGTTCTATGTTATATACAGGGTGCCACGTAATATGTGTACTAAGCCAAAAGGTTTTCATCTGGGCCCGAGGAGATCAATTTTGTTATAAGATTTTCGAAATTTCAATTCATTTTTTCATATATTCAGGTTTTGTTTACTTTATTTCTTTAGGCTTACAAATTAAGCTCTTAGACAAGCCAAATTTCATACAGTAAATTATTATAAAATAATAAGCCGCTATTGATTTTCGCTTCACTTAAAAACTTTGTCCTCTAGTGGAAGATGTGGAAAAGAAACCACTAGTTTACTAACTAATTTACATTTTTAAATACGGTTAGGTATGGTATTTTTAGGTAGGGTATTATAAGAATTAAATTCCTGTTTTCTTGTAAACTTCCACATAATTCGACGTATAAAAGCCAAGAAAAGTCGAACAAGCATTATTTTAACGGCGTTATTGACGTTAATACTCGATATATCATCTCGCCCGTCGGGCCTGATAATTTACAATTTCCTCGGTAACAAATCGTTTTCTTAACACAATGCAATTTGCTTGAAAGCGTTCCCATATTGCTGTATTGGCGAGAATTTATTATTGATCTTTGCACTGGTAATCCTCTTGCCAAGCTCGATTATCGCAAAACTCCCTTGATGAGTTCAGTTTTCTTGATGGGAAGTAGGTTGAGCAGCCCTGTGGTGGTCGAGTGTGGCAGTGAATATGTGTTATAATATAAGGCAATAGATGGGACCCACTTCTGAGTAATACACTCAGAAGTGGGTCCTAGCAGGCCTAAATAATGACATATAGTTAGTAGGTTTATCCCGTAAGTAGGTTTATCGCGACACACAACCCTGTCGCGAAGTCTGACAATAAATTAATTTTGACAGGGTTTATGGCCGAGTTTAGAATTAGCTGCATATTATGTGAACACATCCTAAGATAAAAAAAATCATTTAAGAAAAGCATCACAAATCGAATAATATTTTAAATTGTGTTTAACAATCAACAACAAGAAAGTTAGTTTTAGGTTAAGCACTGCGGTTGTTTATTTTTTTTTTGAGATAATTAAAATATCGAGCATAGTAAATTAAAGTTGACAGAAATCGCGACGAGAATGCTTTCAAGTTTACGAATAAACTATAAAAAACATTGAAAACCATATTACCTTTGCAAAGATTAAATATATGCCTTCTCTTTGACTTATATATCCATCATTAACCTACAAACCAAGCGTGAAAGCCGAATCAAAATTATAATTCGATGTTAGAAAGCTTATTAAAATTAATTTCACTAATCTCTAAGAAGTACGAGCCCGCCATAGAGCCAATTTATAGAGCTTTTCAATAATAACCTCCTTGCCACATACTACGCGTAATTCCCGCGCTAAAATATTCAGAGACTTTGTACGCTGTAATTTTCATTTCACTCCGTATTATGAGGATTACGCGCCAAATTTTCCGACCCCCTCACTCTATTATCGTAACTAATCTTGTCACAAAATCCCAGTCCGATTACGTATCCGAACGCGGTATTCCAAATTCAAACAGGCTTAGATGATGCGGTTCAAAATTTAAACACGCGTATAATTTTGAATTGGTGACTGGTGTTGCCATATGCGGTGCCTGCGGCGATGTATTTTTTTGGCGCCAGAAAGTCGCTCGGTTAGATTAGCTATACAGTGTGCGACTAAACGAACATTAACATAGCGGAATATATTCAGATGTGGGGTGAACGGATAACAAACGGTTTTATTGGCTTTATTCCGTCTGAGTATGAGCCAACAATGCTACGCTTTCTTTCTCGCTAAATACATTTGAATATTTTATTAAAGAAAATTTTCTTTGATAAAGCGCTGTTTCATACCAATCCCGCGGTCTTGTTTTAACCTAATCCGTCATATTTAATTTGAATGCGTAATTTTGGTTTCATTTTCAGTATTTACGTATTTATAATTCACACAAGTAAATACTGAATTTTGGCATGATTAAGGAATTTTGTTGTTAGTCAGAGCTATAGCCATTTCAGCGTACCAAACGTGCATCTAAAAACTTTTATTAAGAACAAGATTGTATGACTACCTTTTAAAAACCTCTCACAAATTTAAAACAAAAGCTATTTTACAGTCTAGCAACTTCACGTCCTTAAAAGTTGTGCGTGAATGCGTTTAGTAATCACCTTTTGTGCACTATCCAAACACGTGGCATATTGCGAGCCCTATCTGATTAACGCAAACAATTTCGCACGAGACCGCAGGCCTTTGATAGGACTATGCCAGTGGCTCCGGGCGAAAAGCACATAATGTAAGGGTTAATAGCAATTTGTTTGAAGAGAGATTTCTTTTCAACCGCTATGAAGCAGGTTAAATGACTCCGCGGTTAGAGTGTTTAATATTTAAGTGGTTTTCGTCTGGTCTTAAAGACTTTTTTGATGTTTTTGTAGTTTTAATGAGGGATGTATAATGTACATTTTAAATTAGGTGCTTTTATTACCAAGATTTGCGTGCTAAGTACAGTTTTGAGACTGCGCTATGAATATTTATAGTACCTTAACTAGTGCTTTGTTTTATTTTGTGTAACAAAAAGTATTTTTCAGCTGGGCACAGGTCTCTGTTTTCTTTTCCCTGCTCGCAGAATGAATCATATAAGATAGTATTTTATGTTTGATTTATTATCAATCAGTCTTTATCCACAGTTATAAGTTATAAGTACCTACACCTATATTATAAAAGTGTTGAGTTACTTGTCGCATGTTTGTAACAGTTAGCTAAATGGTTTCAATTATTAACACTATTTCTAATGGTTTCTATTATTAATTTGTATTTTCTCTTATAATAAAGATCCTGATGTACGAATTAATAGTCTTGTCATGACGATTTACTTACAGCTCCTATGAACCCTGCCCCAAGCACAATGTTAACAAAACATCATAATAACAAACTACAATTATTTATAACAAACTAAACACTTGTCCCCCAAACCACATATGATACAATTCGAACAGGGATATGAATACGAACAGCCCTTACCACCGGGGGGTATTTACGATTTTTGATTGTAATGACTGCTTATTATGTTTCGCTGTCACATTTTAGAAAGCGATTTTGTTTGTCTCTACTGAACGAAAGGTTTAGTTTTAATAAAGCATTAACAATGAAAGTTTTCAACAAAAGAGAAAACTGCAAGTATTTTTCAAACGGTTAGTATTTTTCAACCTACTAGAGATGAAAGAGCAAATCGCCCCAAGTGATTCGGAATATATTCCGCTTTTTTCATTTGCAACACTGAAAAGCGGAACTGTACTTCAACTATGAACTAGGAACGAAACAATCCACACCCAATCTGTACGGTTCGTCTAAATAACCAACTGCATTGATGCAATTCCACTGACAAAGGGGTTGCCAGTGTAAAAACTAGCTAACAAGCGCGGGCGTGCGCTCGCGGCGCTCTCTAATTCACAATTTGCCGCGCCCGCCCGCGCCCCAGGAGCGCATTCTAAATTCAAATTTTCACCGTGTTGCCAGTTACCAAATAGATTCGGAAAAGAAATTGTTTCAATTTGGAATTTGTTTTAGTGTCGATTTTTGTGAGAGCGATATATTATGTGTAGTTCATAATTTGTGCCTATATATAAGATGCACTTCACCTATGCCTGTGAGTGTACTAAGTTGCATATAAAATCAACTCTCCGGTAAATTTGGTTATCGGCTAAGCGGAACCTTGAACTTTTCAAAGGTACAGTAAATAATGAATAAATAATGCAATTATTATGATACTTAGGTACATATTTAGGTTCAGGCAGACCTGAACCACTACAAGTTATATGTCATCGTTCTCAAAAGTTTTTTTCGCGTCGTCTGCTAAAAAAAGAGACGATCAAAATGAACAACTGAGAAAAACAACTAGACAATCTACACAGAATCTTTTACCCCTAAGTATGCAGAGAAATTTAAATTCGGAATCCTTAAAACTTCAATCCACGACCATTTTCAAATCTACCGAAAACCCTAATATCTTATAACCCCTTTACCATACATGAGCTATCACGGCCCGCCATGGGATCCTGCTAATCCGAATGATGGAGACGGCGGCGGCGCGCGGCTGACGTGGAAAAATATCACGTAACCGAATCACCCTTGAATCCATTATACCACTGAAGTAATGGTGACTTTATACTTCAATTTGTTACTTCGTAGTTCATTCCCAGAAAGTTACCAATAACACAATGTATCACACAATAATGATGCAATCACAAAGTCAAAAAAAATCCCTAACTTTAAAAAAAATCTTTATTGATGAATATCATCAGGGATAATGGAGGATTCTACCGGTGATAGAATTTTTGAATGGCGAAGAGGTTTTAAGATTTTAGGGTTTTGGGCGGATTTAAAAAGGATCTGAAATATTTGGGCGAAGTCAACTCATAAATTACTGAACTGATTAGGCTGAAATTTTGCAAGCACTAATGCCTAAACTTGTAATAACATAAAGGTTTCATAAATGACAATTTCAATCTCGGACAAAACCTGCAAAGACGCCGCCGCACCTATAAGTTATACCGACAATAAAAGAATTTTCCGGCATGAAACAAAGAGCAGAGAAAGGAAAATGCTTAATAATCTCGCAAATTCAATCACAAGATAACCAATTTTCTTCAAAATACGAAAAGAAATTCTATGAATATGGAAATCAGAATTTATTTGCATGCAGTAAGTATCATCTCACTCTCCAATCATTAGAGGAAAAGTTTCAAGAGTTGTACATAATCATTATTTACCCCTTTTATTAATAAATCACAATAAATCTATTGATGATTAGACATTTCGTATAATTAACGATAAGATGATGTAGTAAGATCAAGATCGATTGTAAACAACCAACAAATTTGTGGGTAAAAAAAAATATTACAAATTTTTGACAACTGAAACAATTAGGCTAACTTCAGACTGTTGCAAACAATCTACACGCAGATCCATACCAATACTTGAGTGTAAAATTACACAAATTTAACAAAAAAAAATCAATCAAATGGGCATTTATTTTAAGCATAGCTCGTTTTAAAACAACAATACGATCAACAATAAAAAACCAAGTCCAAATCAAGGCCCATCATGGGCATCCATTAAAAGCATAGCTCGTTTTTAGAAAAAGCAGCACCTACTCAGCAAAAGTCGATAGGTTTTCTAGAATCCAGTCCAGCATAATCATTTCCTTAACATTCATTCCAGTAGGTAGATTTAACGTTTAACCCAGCACCAGCTCGTGACGATGGCTGGGCAGTGAATGCGTCAAACAATCTAACTGTATGAAATTTGACTTGTCTAAGTGCTTATTTTGTAAGCCTAAAGAAATAAAGTTATTGAATCTGAATCTGAATCGCCTATCAGTACTTTAATATCACTACATTACAAATATGCGTAAAACACCATGCTTTGGGGTAACAGACAGGCACAATAGTTTATTAACAATGGTATATCACATTATCGAGTACTGAACTCTAAATACTCAATTCAATGCAGATAAGCACGTCTCAAGAGACGAATTTTTAACAGATTTTCATTGATAAATTGAAAGTTATCTCGAGAAATCGCAACTCAAAATGTGCCTAAATATGAGATGCATGTATATGAGTTTCATCGGCGGTTAGTCCCATAAATGTAGGTACACTAATTGATTAAAATAAAAAAATTATATATAAAAAAAACAAAACCTATTTATTCGCTGTAACTCAAGAAGGTCTTTACCTCCTCGACCTACTTAAGTACAGTCCGTTCAAACAACGAAGTAAAACAATCGCCCACCAAATCTACTTCATTAAGAAGTTGAGCGCATCATCATTTACCCGCTGATTACTACCTACCAGGCCCTACTAGGTTTGATATAACCCTTGTAGGGCGGCCCGCGTCCCGCCAGCGCGCCGGCTTCCGATTGGCCAGTGGCCCGGAAGGATACAACCTATAGTTTTTCTTCTTAAGAACTTCCTGCGGCCATTGTGCGCGTGATTTACGAGCGGGCTGGCGAGGGGGGAGATGGATGATTGCGAGGATCCGGTAGGGAAGGGGTGAGTGGACGGATGTATTTCAATCATTCTATCGATGGAAAGTGGGTATGAAATAGAATAGGTCATGTTTCCTGGTGATTCTATTTCGTTTTAAATTCTTATTCTCATTTTGAACATTTTTAGGGTTGTTGAAATTTTATAGGATTGTTTTTGAACGCGAGTTTTAATTTCGAGTCAACAGAAATTATTGTTAACATGACATCGTCGTGTAGTTTTTTATGGTGATTTCAAAGTAGTTGTTGCTAATACAGCTAATGATCAATTATTTGAGTTACCTATTTTATTAAGTAGTAAAGCACCCGAACCGCACCGCGAGGGAAACGTCAAGCAAAAGCTAGCGGCAAGTCAGGATGAGATTTTCTCGCCACGACCGACATGTAAATTCACTTTGTTTGGCCCTAATGTTAAGAAAATGTTATTTCCAGACTTAAGATATCTCGGTCAAAAGGTCTCGGTCCTTTTGGGCAGTCCCAGTCTTGAAAACCCAATCGCAAGCCCATCCCTACCGCCCGGCAATCGCATCTGCGCGGCCCCGAAGGCAATTTCCCCGCATATTCGTTTACCAGACGCATTATAGAGGGCCCTTCCCGCGTTACACTGTTATTGCTGCGAGCGAGCCGGTTAATGCGAGGAATAACTTACCATACGATGTTTTTCAAGCAAATTAATGATGCTCGTGTGGGTTGGACGGTCTGCGATTCGTTGCTTGTGTAGATTATGCAGAGCTAGATTCTGCCCGCGGGTTCGTATGCGTTAGGGATCTAAGTACACCGGTCAACGAGATGTGGCTTCTTTAGATTGCTTTTGTTGGAATGTGTAAGGTAAAAACTTATACAGACAAATTTTGATGTAATGTTTCAGGCAAAAACTTCTTTAGACTGCTTTTGTTTCAATATGTGAGGCAAAATGTGACGAAAGCTCGACCAAAGCCATTTATTATATATGGCAGCGGGACAGCATGTTGTACGCAACTTATTCCCAGGTATATAAATAGTACGATATTTAAGTGGATAAGAAAGAAGCCGATTTTTACACAGCTTCTTCAAAGATAGATGCAAAAACCCAATCTTGTATGTAATTATTGATAGACCGTAACTGTATCACAGGTGGCGATGGAAGTGAAACTTATTTAAACTTAAATACAGAAAAAGGTTCAAAGCATCTACAACGGACGGGTCAGTTTATTAGGCGATATTAGCCGGGCGCGTTCCATAACTACAACGGAGCGCAAAATGAGTATTCACAAACCGTCCCACTGTAGGGTTTTAGCACAGAGGACTTGTAAAACTTAATCTTTAACGAACACAATGGTTGGTTCGCTTTAAATTATGAAACAAAACAGCCCTAACAGCTCAATAAAAGGTTCACAACATCCCCATCGGCGGCGGGCTGGCCAGTTTATTAGGCGATATTAGCCGGGCGCGTTCCATTACGCCAGCGGAGCGCAAAAATGTGTGTTCACGCCCACGTAATAAATTTACTCGCTGTTAACTTGCCGCCCGTTGTGTGCACGCGACCTGGGTCGACGGTCGGAGTGCTAGCGTAGCGGGGAAGAGGAGTAAAAAAAATTTAATTACGAATGGTTTGAAAATAAATGAACGTAAGAAGTATTTCAAGTGATGCGGTATTAGGTTTGTAGGTATGTATATTCAATTTCTGTTAAATAATGTAATAGGTTTTAATTACTGTTTTAATTAAATAAAAAAAATTATATAAATATATAAATTTCACTGTCTCATTGGCTTGTTGGTAGTTCGATAAACAATGAAGAAGACATGTCCTAATGCTTTATCGATTAGATTTTTATGATAATGGAGTTTAAGAAGTTGATTACAACTCAATTAAGATACAAAATCAATTACAATTTTGTTATTTTTGCTCCACATTTTGTATTAATTACAGACTATTTTTGAAAAAATCCTCTAGAATAATCTTCGTTACATCCTACTATGTTGGCTCGACAATAATCGAAACATTCGTAACTTCCCAAATATTTCGAGTTACGAAACGGAAACGTATCTCTGTCGTCGAAAGTATGAAATACCTGGACCTGTCAGCAATTAGGAAACTTCATAGTCGTGCATGTGACAAACAGCAATTAAATGACTGGTCGGGGTATAAGCGACGGAGCGGCATCGCGCAAATCTGGACTTGGACACGTCAAAAATTTCTTCAATCATTTTAGTTATTTGAACAGCCCCTTTCTTAACTTTTACGAAAAGCTTCCGCACTATCCGCTAACACTCAAACCACACCATTCCCCGTTTAAGTGGTAGTTTAGTGGGATGGACCTAAGTGATTCGTTGTGATTTTATGTTCCGCGATTAAGGGGGTGATGCAATACTAGCGCAGACAAAACTAAACAATTAAACGAGTCTTAATGGAGCCGAGCTACGATCGTACGGTTTTTCTTATTGAGTGCTCTAGTGATTCCGGTTAGTTGAGAACTTTAGGTGTGCGTTGAATTTTATATGTAAAAAAATATGTTATGCTGACCGACTCCCGAGTAGAGCAAGAAAATGTCACACAGCGAGGCAATGTAGCTAGCTTCATGGGGACTATGGATCAGTTGAGCTACCTGTATATTGTTTGCAACGGTCTTCAGTTAGCTCAATTGTTTCAATAATAAATTCTAGTTCTAATTTGGTTATCTAATACAATTAAGTAACCATTATCTTTGTTAATAAAGAGATATTGTAAATAAAAAAAAAGAATAATATAAATATTAATTGAAGAAAATTACCTCCTTAGAATATAATGGGCGTAGAATATAAAATTAAATCGGTATTGCTTTAACACAAAGAATCGGCCGCCCACTCAACTCCCATTAGCGGAAGAAAAGTTGCAAGGAAAAATTGTAAAGGGTTATGCACATTACATTTAGATAGATAGAAAATTCATTGACCACTTTACACAAAAAAACAAATGATATTTTCAATTGTAAATACTCGTTCTAAATTGCCTATTAAGTATTAATATTCTTTGTCAGTAAAAATATTACCTCTTTAAATAAAATACTAGATATAATGTGACAATTGGCGTCCTTTTCGCTCAAGATCTCTACCAGACAAACGTGGATGGATAGTAAATTGGATTTAACAAGGGCGATCTATGTGCAATTATTATGTAGCTTAAAATACAACTTAAATAATTCAAATAACTTATCAATACTTTAGTAACAAACATATTTTTTACAAATCTGTATTATTGTTGAAAAAGAAAATAAAAAAAAGGATGACCGAATTCGACAGATCTATTCAAATCACTACAGAAAGACAGAATGTTTCAGTAAAGAGTAGTTTCATTTTTTCAATGTTTTAAAGCGTTTATAAATCTTATTTTTTCTCTCATCTTAATAAAACTGTGTCTTAAGAAAACTCGTCTCGTCTTTCTCCTCACTGACGTAAAACCCCTGGTAGCCGAGGTATCGTATCTACATAGATCCTAACACAACACTAAGACCTTACCTAATCAAGAAAAATAGCACAGAACAGAACAATGCAAGAAAGAAGGCGGAGGTGGCATGTGTACGCGCCCTTAACCAACCCTCCCGCAAAATTCTTGCGGACTTTTTAATAACCCGCAACCCTTTTATTGCGATTAGTTATTGTGTTTGCGGGGGGCTTACTGCCACCGCGGCCGTATTCCAAACCTAATGGAAATTAAAAATCGCAACTCACTGACACTCATCATTTTTGAAAGATTCCCCGATTTATTTCTTTAGGGTTGTAGTTAATTTTACTCAAAGATATGTCAACTTGAGATTATGTTCAGCACCGGCCTTACCGGATAACTCAAAAAGGCGCTTGCTATTTACATTACTGGCGTGTTTAGCTATAAGGAATTTACTGCCGCAAAAATGTCCAGTTTTATTTCAGGTGAAAATTTTTACCTTTATTCATACCATCTGTGAACTAAACGTCTTTAATACATTTTTGAGCTTGCTTTTTAGCGAGTACCTAACCAATCTGAATTAAAACATTTAATTTTAATTTTAGTTTTGATAATTACTAGCTTTATTTGCAAATACATGTTATGCCCACCCCATCGGCGTGGGATAACGACTGGTCCGCAATGACTGCCCAACTAGCCACGCTAGAATGGACTCAAGCTAAGCTTATTAGAGGTATATAAAAAAATAAAAATATTCGGTCATTTTTACATGATACCTATTGAAACGATGACAGCACACTTCGCAGACTTTTTAACTTAAATCACGTCGGGGTCACCAATGAAGGATTATTTACAGTTGCCCTTATTACATCTCTATTGTCCTGCCTATAATAAGGTCCACAAGTTAGCAAGGTAGATTAAGAAATTAAACTTAAATTTATTTTAAAGACAAGTTGTTACAGTGATGGTGTACAGAGGACTGGCCTAAGTACATTGCTTTGGCGTACACGTTTGACCCACTATTCGCTTGGTCATCGAAATGTGTCCCTACAATGGTAATAATGATTGACCACTTTTGTAAAGACAGGGGTCATTTGACCATCATTCTAGGCATAATATTTTTCCTGTGCTTCCCGCATCCAGTTTACGATTACGACGGATAAATTAAAAAACAATCAAGATACACCGGCTATTTACCTTTAGGGCGCCGCCCGCCCTGTCCCAACGGGCTTTTTAAATAATGGACGGCGTAATTAGCGAAGTGAGTTTGAAAGAATATTGAGTTTTCGAAGCTTGGAAGGGTAAAAAGATAAAATAATAATTACTTTCTCATTGATTGACTTATTTATTTGACAGCGTGAAAGACGAGAACTTTTTTTATTATAAATTATTTTCAACTTCGTACTTAGTTTGAAATCAAAAACTTTATATAATAAGCTATAGAGACTGGGGGGATAAACAGCTAGGCCATTTTGTGGCTGGGCCCGGGCTTACATTTTATTAATTTTTTTATGTTTTTAACTGATCACTGTAAGCCTGTTAGCGCAAATAAATTATTTTGTTGTTCTTTATTCTTATTCTTATCAAACAAAAAGGTGGTTTTTGGTAGAGACTATTTTCTACAGTCTGTTCTGTTTGATGGTGTATAGAAAAAACTTTGAATCAAACAAAACAACCATAGACATCCAAATATTATGTTGACAATAATTATCTGGTATTTATTTATTTATCAGGTGTGTGTGCGGTGAAACTAAATGAAAATTAAAACAAAAGATACGCGTCAAACATCCGATAAAAATGTGACTTATTCGTCAATTCGCCCGAATGGGACCCGCGAGTGCGCGCGAGTCACCTTGGCACCTTCTGATTTTTTTAACAAATCGCAAAAGTTTAATATCTACATAGGTTTTTCGGTATATTTTTTACATTGCTCATTTTAGATGGTTTCGCGTCCGAGTGAATATATGTAGTACTCGTATGTTGAATTGTAAACCTAAGTAAGGTATTCAATCAATCATCACTTTTAATCTATTTAAGTAACTATTTTCAAACGTAATTAATAGATTTCCTTTGTATTTTCTCTCCTATTTTAGGATATCATTCGAGTCGCAAATAGCTATTCTATTTCTAACTTGATAGCTATTTCAAAGCCCATTTCACCCGCAAGACATTCATCTTGCAATCTGCATACACAGACACACTAAGAATATACATACACACAAACACGGGTACACTACGAATGGCGCTAATTAAAACCGTGTTTGCTAAATCCGCAGCGTGTATTGTAAGCGCGTGAAAGCGCTGCAGAGAACTCATAGATCGTGTAGTCTGGGGAGATGGGACAGTCTGTAAAGATAGTCTGAAGTTGCCTGATGAGCGGGTTAAAAGTGATACTTTTCAACCCTAGGGAGAATCGTTTTTTTTTTACTGATTTTTTACTGACATCTATCACGTTTTTTTTAATGCGTGGCGTAACTTTTGTGTGAAATAAAGAATTTAAGAAATTGATTGGTTGACATAGATTGACATAGACCGGAAGATTCTAATTGGAGGGCCAATAAGATTTTTATTTACCTTAATAAAACTACACAATATTTTTGATTGATGAATACTTTAATCAAATGACACGTTTCAAAATAACATTTAGAAGATAAACAGTTTTTAAAATTAGAATCACTTGTGCTTGCACATAATTAAATAAAATATTATGTAAATAATCAACAATTGTAATAAACGGTCTGATTAAAATCAGCCAAAAAATAATTGAGTAAAAGATCAAATGACACCTTTTTCAAAATAACATTTACAAATTAAACAGTTTAAAACACGAGAATCACTTGTATTTGTGTATATTAAAATAAAATAAAACACATTGCCGTGTGGTGCCGGCATAGAATTTCACCACCCCAACTCTTCCCGTGGGTGTCGTAAGAGGCGACTAAGGGAAACACACCGGGGGGCGGGCAGCAGCGCCTTCTGCAGAACAACTACACCGAACTGCGATCCCCAACCCGCATGCCCAGCGTGGGGATTATGGGCAATAACCCCCACATAATGATGCCATCTATGGCGCTCATTAGGGGAGGCCTATGTCCAGCAGTGGACTATTATAGGCTGGTGATGATGATGATGATGATGAAAATAAAACATGCTAATAATATGCATGTGACATGATTGTAGACGTACTGCACCAAAACCGCAATCCGTAGTGTTGCTCTTTCTATTCAAGGACAAAAGTTAACACTCAGGTACAAATTCTCGGAAGAAGTAACCGAAAAAACTCGTTGTTTTGGTCTTGACGGTTTAAGCCATGTGTTGATTAACACGAATACTGTTTACTAGTTATAGTTAGTGAAACTAGTAAGAGAGTATTTATTAAAATTTTTATTATACAATTCCATCAAGAAGCAGCAACACGATGTGTATACTACATTTTAGATGACTGTGATATTTAAACATAAGCATTTTCCTTTCGACAGTCCAAGAATCTGATTCCGTGCATAGCGGCACTTTTTGTTAGGTATTTTACGATCAGTGCATAGAGGGAATCGAGCATAGCGAAACTAACCGCTTTAACCAGATTTCGGATTTCAATAACTTTATTTCTTAAGGCTTACAAAATAAGAAATAGGGTGTTATCGATTTTATCTTCTCTTAATTTTTTTACACTAGTGGAAGAAGTTAAAAAGAAACCACTACAACATTCATACATCACTTACACATGTGTCTAATACATGTTTGTTTTGCCTATCTAAATCTAAATTTAATGGGATTTAGATACATGTCAATATTTTTTTAAATAGATCATTGATATAATCATCCGAGGAAAAAGCTTTCTTGATAAGATTTTCTTTTATGTACTGTTTAAATTTGCGAATAGGGAGCTCAGGTGCTTCAAATGGAAGCTTGTTATAGAAGCGCATGCAATTGTCCATAAATGAGCCCTAGATTCCAGCCCAGGATCAGAAAACCTCCCGTAATTCGTAGCCCCATCTGTGCACATCCCATCAGTGAACTGTGTTCGCGCGGTGAAGTCACGTAATCACGGCAATCTCACGACGAGTCAGCGCACAAAAAGAAATAATTAACCCATCCGCGCGACTCGCACTTGTCAACGCTTTGCCTCTTAAAACGTAACGCGGAATGTGATGACTTTTGTTAATGGTTGATGGTTACAGAGTGGTTAGTTTCAGACTGCGGTTAGATAGATAGATAGGCAGCGTTTATTTACAAAAAGAGTACATCTGTATGGTATGTTTAGTCACAATAGAGATCTATAGGATCATATTATCATATCATATTGCCTACTTACATATATGTACCATCGGCATCGCCTTGGGGTTAAAAAAAACCTGTATTATACTGTTGTCTAAAATTTAGACAACAGTATAACATCATTACAGGTTTTTAGACTCTAAATGAAAGAATAAATAAAAAAAAATACACTTAATGACAGTGACTAAACAATATCGCTCGCGATTATTCGTGTGGTTTCAGACTAGGATTTTTCTGCGTGTTAACGTTTGTTTTTGTTCATACAAGAAATAGAAAGAAAGAAAAAATAGTTTATTAGACAAAAGACACACATAGAAACCTACTTATTGAAAAATAAAACAATACGATAAGGCAAACACAGAAAGGCTACTTAATTACGAACTATGAATAAGATAGGTACAATAAAAACATACCCGTTTACACGTAAGCTGCATTATAGAGGGTACAGACCAAGCGAACGAGCAAAGGCTAACAATCAGGGTGGACGTTATGGCGAAAGCAAGCGAGCCCGAACGAGGGCCTTCGTTCGCCTTCGGCCATGCTCCGCTTGTGGTTTTGTATCCGTTCGTTTGGTGTGGACACAACAACGAAAGCGAGTGCACGTTCGGTACCGATCGTCGAATCCCACTCGTAGCGTTCGCTCGCTCTCGTTCGCTTGGTCAGTACTCACCAACGCATTTCAACAAACCGGACTCGCACCGTCATACATTGCATACATTATTTCAACTTAAATATTTTTCGTATTCAATGACGACTTTACTATTAAAAAAATAAATAATGCAGGAAAACATACACTGTTTCTGTAATATTGTTTAATATATAGGCTATATATATAATAAGCTTGTTGTCCAGGGTACAACAAGCGCTGTATTTGGCATAGAGAAGTTGTTGAGTAACTACTTATAAATAATAATGGTAGACAATCATCTAGCTCCAAACTAATCAAAGCTTGTGTTATGGGTTAGATGACTAACCTACATATGTTTAACAATTTAGCTGTAGCTCTTTACATTGGACAATAGATGATATTCTAATCAATGAACATGTCAGCCTTTTGGGCCAAGTCTGTAAATCAGCGTCGCTATTAGCTATTTGCTTTTAGCGGCATTAATGCTGAGACAGGGACCCATTTGGACCCCGTGTAACACTGTTTATTTATTTCCGTTACTTTTGTGTTTAGTTTTTTACTTTTTACCTTATTGCTTTATTTAGTTAAGTGTGTTTGTAGGTATGTTACTGGGTTTCGAATAAATTTATTTTCTATCTTTCTTTCTTCTTTCCTTTTGACACAGAAACGATTCTCAGTAAATTTTTACTTATTTTAAAGAAATAAGTAAATGACTTAGGTAGGTACTTATTTTTAATTGGCTCACTCCGATCTTCTGTTTTGCTTAGTTTGCTATAAACTTTATAGAAAAACGTAGATAAAGGTCATTCCCCAAGAAATCTTGACTAACCTCTAAAGCAGGTCATCAAGCCCTGAATAGGCCGCGTTTGCACGCGCTGATGGAATCTATTAACGCTTCTACGCTATTTGATGAATGTCTTTATCTATTACAAAGCTTAACAGAAAGCTTTCGAAATAGTATTTGAATAAAAGGTTTTTAGTTGGAGGAATGGTGTTTTGAAGAAAAAATCCATAATTACCATAAAACTAGAGATTGCAATCTAGCTAGATTATTTCGTGTCAAATAAGATGGCATAGCAAAAAAAACCGTGTATGCCAAAATGTATTTCGAAAACCTTACGTTATTCTGCCTAGTTAAAACAAAAGAATTATAAGCTAGGTAGGTTATAACTTTTTTGTACCCAATAATCATACTAAAACTTATAAGCTTAAGAGCTGCTTGCTCATTTAATTCATTAGTTAATAGAAACAGTCAGGTGTATCCAATACCAGTACAAGAAAGCTTAGACGCTTACTTAGTGAATTTTTAATGTGTAAACTACATTTGTTATCTGTTTAAATTATTTTTCTTTTTTCATTACTTTCCTTTACATTATGTCTATTCATTGTCTTCATAAAGCCGTCAATATACTTAGCTTCACAATTTTTAAGCATCCTATCGGCGGATACTTTAATTGGCTACCATGCAAAGGCATATCCAGGGATGTTCTATAAATGTATCTTAATATTTGTAAACCTAGCTGTAATTTTATCTAAAATTAAATAAATAAATGAATAAAACATACATATTATTATTACTCACTACTACCACCGCTACTACTAACGCCATCTATGATTGCAGTATTGAAACTAAGGCCGTGTGGTGCCAGCATAGAATTTCACCAGCCCCATTCTTTCCGTGGTTGTCATAAGAGGCGACTAACGGGAGACACATATGTTTTTTGGTAAATTTTTAATTTTAGCTTGCGACCTTTTTTTCTGCCTGCATTTGGGTAAAATCTAGTATAGGACAAGGAATTTGCTACTGTATTTTTTATGGATCTTATTCTGTTTTGTGAACTAATAAATAGACTACATGTGAACCTAAAACATGCACCAGTCTCTGACAACGTTAGCTATATTTGTATTTATACTGCACTCTTATGTATTTGAACAAACTAAGTTTCTATTATTATAGGCGCAAATCATTGTATATTGTTACCCTAGGGTTGTAATTAACTTATTTAGGTTAAACAGGCTTTGGCCAATAGTTCCAGGGACTAAATAAGTTACTTTCACCCGAGGTAAACTCTGTGATATTCTTTACGAATACAAGGAAGTGAAAAGGTTTTCCACTGCTGCTTTAACCCCTTATGAAAATAGGCGTTAAATTCATATCTGTCAATAAGATAACTCATTGTAATACAATCAAAACTCTACTATACGAGAAAACCAACGAAGATCAAATTGCCGCGTTCCCGCTTTTTTTTCCTTAGCATCAGCCATTATTTTTCACATTCTGCCATCATCAAGGTTCAATAGAAATGTAATAGCAGTCAGTTGAAAACTATTCTCCCTAGGTTTGAAAAGTATTACTTTCAACCCGCTCCTCAGGCAACTTCAGACCTACTTACCTAGTAATGAAAAATATATTTAAATACCTGCGGTGCAATCTTCTCGACTTCCTTAGGTTTGAGCCGTTGCAGATGGTTTGGTATTCGCGTCTCGTTGTCTCTCATATTCGTGCTTTCTTTCCTGACCGTACTTCTACTGTCGATTGCCTTGGAGTTGGGTTTTGTGGTGTTGCTGACTCTGTTGCTCTGTGGAAATAACGAATTTAACTTAAACTTGAATAAAAAATGTAATCCTTTTCAAACACTAAAAAAACATTGAAGAACTTCTGTGGCGCGGTGGGCGAAGGTCCGCCTGCGACGCAGGAGGTTGCAGGTTCGATTCCCGCCTCTGGACAAAGGTTTGTAGGGTCTGCAGATATTTGTTTAGGGTGTTCTGGTCGTTTCTATGTATAATAAAAAATATATATGTATGAAATAATATTGTATTATGTGTACCAGTCATCTAGTACCCAAAACACAAGCTGTGTTTAGCTTGGGGCTAGATGATGCTGTGTGGATTGTCCAGCATTATTCATTTTTATTTTTATATTATTTAGTTAACTTCAAAAACGATCTCAACGAACGAAATCAAAAAGTTTTGTGATATTCTTTAACTGTACAACTATTTGTGCCGATACGGGAATCGAACACGTGTAAAGCTCACCATTTCCTCATTCCGACGTATCATTTCCAACTGCTGCTCGCGTGAGATCGCTTGCCTGGTCGCAGGCGGTGGGCGCAGCTTCTCGTCGTTACCTACATACAAATAAGACTGTAAATCGTTTCATCACCATCATCACCAGCCTATGATAGTCCGCTGTTGGACATAGGCCTCCCCTAATGAGCGCCATAGATGGCATTATCATTTAGGGGGTTATTGCCCATAATCCCCACGCTGGGCATGCGGGTTGGGGATCGCAGTTCGGTGGAGTTGTTCTGCAGAGGGCGCTGCTGCCCGCCACCCGGTGTGATTCCCTTAGTCGCCTCTTACGACACCCACGGAAAGAGTTGGGGTGGTAAAATTCTATGCCGGCACCACATGGCCAAGTAAATCGTTTAAACAATATTAATATAATTTTAATTCATCCTTGGAACACCCTCTGCCTTTCTTAAATGCAAAAAAATCTTCAAACGTTGCCTGGAAGAGATCGCTTCTAAGCGATAAGGCAGCCGAATGTACTTGTCTTATGTAATGTTTTGCTTTTGTTCTTCTGATGGTGTACAATAAAGCATTTGTATTGTATTTATTGTATTATTTCACCCGGAAGAAAACAATAAGAAAAAAGCAGAAAAGAAAAATTACCATGGTTTGGTAAAAGTCTAAAGCAATCTAATAATAATTGCCTTGGAAGAAATATTTGTACGATCTGCTGATTTGTTCAGGGTGTTCTGGTCATTTTGTATGTATAATAAAAAATATGTATGTACTCTTATATTATTATGTATATACATAGTTATCTCTAGTACCCATAACACAAGCTCTGATTAGCTTGGCGATCGATAATACTGTGTGAATTGTCCAGCATTATTTATTTATTTTAATTGAGTACGAAACAAATAACTATAATATGGGGTATGCTGATAGATAATGCTGACCGCATTTTGCAGTACTAGGCAATGGGTTTGACAATAGTTCTTTACTTTACATGCCAAATAAATCTACAAAAAATTAAGAGAAGAACTGTATAATTTTTACTTTTTTTTCAAATCTTAAAAAATGGCTGAGATATTTAAGATGAAAGTGGGTATTTCCGGCCGAAGGTTTTTAAAAACGCGGGCGGAACTTGCTAGCCGATAACGACGACGAAGACACAACGAGAATTTTAAGTCCTTTTTTGAATTTCTCAGATTACCGCGCTCACACTGTTACGTCACACCCGCATTCAGCCCACAACCGCGGCTGTGACGTCACAGTATGAGCGCAGGATAATCTGAGAAAATCAGAAAAGGAATTAAACTTCTCGTCATTGTAACTTCGGAAATACTGCATGTATTGAAGTGAAATAAAAATTAATGTAATGTACAGTGCGCGTCACATATAAGTACCCCCCCCCCCCCCTAAATCAATGTAAGTAGTACACAATAGTTGTTGTTGTCGCGAATTTCAGTCTTTGAGTATTATGGGTGGGCGGTTCGATCCGTGATAAATTTTTGCATGAGAAAATTTGTGACAAGTTACAAGGGAATTAGAAGTAGTCGAAAATATTTTGTAGACAAGGGGTACTTAATTCTGACGCGCACTGTACATGATCTACGCTCCGATGTTAGGTCTATTTGAGTGATAGTGACCCTTTTGTGTTCTCCATTGTTCAACCCTGCGCTGGTTTTCATCATCATTATTATAAGTATATTCAGAAGTGGGATGTACAGTACAACGTACCATAGAACGCTGGTTTGTATATATCGGGCTCGAGCAGGTACGCGTACACCCCCTCGGGCGTACATATCGGTCTGTACCTACGTACATTATTATGATTAGTATATTCAGAAGTGGGATAGACTCAGTGGGATGTACAACGTACCATAGAACGCCGGTTTGTATATATCCGGCTCGAGCAGGTACGCGTACACCCCCTCGGGCGTCCTCTGCTGCACGTACTGCAGTCCGTAGTCGCACATTGCGCCGGCGCATACCTTTAACGCTTTACGCTCGTTCTCGCTGCATAGCTGGGGAAAAATTATTTACTTTGATCAAACAGAATAATTAAAAAAGTGTAGCTGCTCTAACTTCTTACCTGCGTATAGCAAAAAATATCTATGTATCTAATGATATTGTAATAAGTAGGTACTTATTTAAAAAAAAATGCTTCACCGATATTCCTATATTTAGGATCGTAAAAGTAATATGTATTTATCCTGAAATCTGATATCTTGACATCTGATATCTTGAAACCTGACTCACCTGTACATTATTAGACCGCAGCCGCACTCTCAACAAGTGAGGAAGTAGAGGCACCACGTCTAAAGACAGCGCAGTGCGGCCGCACGCGACTTCGGCCGTACTGCCGCGAGCTACGGACGTTATTATACTCTCGCATTCCATCCTCCTCTTGTATATCTGTTGACAAATAATAATTATAAATAATGCTGGAAAATCCACAGCATCATCTAGCCCCAAAGTGATCAGAGCTTGTTTTATGGGTACTAGATGACTTGGGACTAGATGATGCTGTTTGGATTCTCCAAACATTATTTATTTATTTGTTACATTATAATTAATACAAAATAATTTATAAATTTTGATATAATAGTGTGGAATTTTAGCGGACCATATAATATTCAATTGTAAACTTTTATTTGAGACAACATTAATACGAAAATATGCATATAAAAGTGTCTACATTACTAATTAAAACATAGTAAATATTATATAGAAAATTAAAATAAATAACAAAATTTAAATCAATCAAAATGAATTACAAAATTAAATTATATATTACCTCTTGCGCTTGCATAGGAAACTTCACCCTATACTGCGCTCTAGTAGCTAACACCCTATGACAGCTAGCGATGCAGAGCGGTAACATGCCGTAGAGAGAGTAGTTCTGATGACGTAGCGTCCACGCGTGGACGGTGTCATGCAACCGCAGCCACGAGAGCGTTTCGTTGGCGACTAGAAGGCGGGCGTCCACGCGAGCTGTGAGGTAGTTCTCGAATATACCATCCGCTAATCTGTAAAGTAAAAACAAAATATGTTACACATTTGTTCGTGTTGGGAACATCAAAGAAAAAATTTTGGTTAACGCTGCACACGATTTATTCAACATATTTAAAATAATAATGGAAAAGACATGTTAATGATCCGCGATGTTAATGGCAATATTCCACCATTTAAACTGCTTTTTAAATAGTTACTTGGTTGAAACGGGAATCGAACCGGCTACACGAGAGATATAATTAACCTGCAGCTATATTGTAGATGAAACTTCTTCTGTAAAAAGTAAAAGAGTAAAAGTAAAAGTCATTTATTTGCAAAACATGTGTAAAAAGGTGACCAATATTGATTTTTGATTTTTGAGTCAACATAGCATTTTTCACATTTAATGTTCCATCTACAATATTTCAGGTACTATCCCTCCACATGGCATTGCCGTGGGACGCCCTGTATTTTTCCATGCTTTTCAGCGGCAATGTCACTAAGGTGCGACCAAACTTTTTCATTGACATTTTTTTTAATGTGACTGTTATGAGACATTTACATGAAAAATGCCACCTATGGCACTCATTAGGGGAGGCCTAGAGGTCCAGCAGTGGGACTATTATTATAGGCTGAGTGTTAGGCACAACCTTAGTAATTGATTAATTACTCGGGTTGACTAGGAAAGGATCCGGTTCTCACCTGTCAGACGTACGCCGCCATTAGCTGGGAAGTTTTTCTGTGTAATTAATTACTTGTTTCTATCATGCTTGGAACAATAAAACCCAATGATACTATACTGAATTTATATTAATACACAAAGAGATATTTTGTGTAGCACTGACCTATCATAATCCCTTGCGGATTGTATAGTCCGGAGCACATCGGGCTGTTTGTTGTTGATAACGAAGACAGCTTGCAGAGCCTGCATCATCGTCCTGTTGCAGTCTTTTGTGATATTTTGTATAGCATACTGACCTATCATAGTCCCCTGCGGATTGTATAGTCCGGAGCACATCGGGCTGTTTGTCGTTGATAACGAAGATAGCTTGCAAGGCCTGCATCATCGTCTTGTTGCAGTCTTTCGTGCCAATGGCCGCGTTTTCCACATCTACCATATTCAGCTGGAAAATAATATAGAAGGTCAACTGGTGTTTTAAAAATATTTGTGATATAAGATTATGCTGTTATTATGCTTTGCGATTGATTTCTTACCAAAAGGGTGCGCTTTCGTCGTAATTTCTAATATCCCAAAAAATAACTACTTCAACAAGACTTTTTTACAATTCGTGGGGCTTTTTTATGAGATTTTTAGATATAAAGTAATCAGGCTGTGTGATTCGAAATTCGCTTGCAGAATGCAGCTTTTTTGTGGTATTAGAATAGCAGAAGGTTCAATCAGCAACTTCGGGACGTTATCACCATTTTTTTGACCGATGAGAAAGAGATTATAGACTAGTTTTATGGTAAGCGCCATCTT